>JH720347.1:403988-527301 GCA_000231825.2 Tetrahymena elliotti 4EA | reverse complement strand
CTTGATATAAGAAGAGTATTTTCTCCTAAGTAAATAAGACAGTAGACTTCTATGCTAACTAATCCTATAGCATATACACAGAGATATTCAATGTTACAATAAAGAAGAAAACAATAAATATTAAAATATAATATTTTCATAGCTTTATTTGTAAAGTTTACTTTTTATTTATAATCTTTAAGAGTCTGCTTCACTTTAAGATTAATATCTAATATAAATAGCATTACTCCATAATCATTAACCGCTTAAATTTTCCTTCCAAATATGAGTAAAATTAAGTAAATAAGAACAATTACTATCTTCAGAGTAAGAGGAGTATCCTCTTAAATCAAAATGTTCCTTAGTGAGATCCAATTTATAATAGATATAAAATTGCCAAATAGCAAAAAGATATTTATCTTATCTTCTACTTTTTTCATTCTTGTTATAAAGATGATTCTTTTCTGATGATAAAATAATCAATATTATTTAAAATATAAATTAAAAAAATGATCAAAAATAATCAGAAAAAAAAATAAATTTTTTGAAATAAAATTCTTAAAATATTTAAGATAGCTAGAAAAGAATAACTTTAATAAAATCAAAAATAATAACCAAAACTATTCTAAATCAAAGAAAAATTAAATGTTGATAAAGAATTTACAATTTTTAATATTCAACAAAAACAAGATGCCTCTTTCTTAGAAAGAAAAAACAACATTTTATAAAAATTGAATGAGTTTGATGATCAAATTTGTGAAATATAAAATAAATTGTACATAAAAAGAGAAGATAATATTGCTAAAAATGATGAAGAAATATTTTCAATCAGAAAAAACTACTTTTAAGATGAAAACAGAAAAGATATTACTTAATTAAGTTTAAAATTGCCATCCATCACAACCATAAAGAGTAATTCAAGACAAAAAATTTGAAGATATAGACTCATTTACCGAGAGTGTAAATTGCTAAATTTTAGAGTTTTCAGCTAGGCATTACAATAATGGTTTTTTCGATTAAGGGGATGATAATGAATAACGACAAATGCGCTTTTATATGAAAGGGTAGTCTAAAGATAATTTATTCGATTTGGTTAAACTAGATTAGCTTCTGAAGCCTTATAAAGATGACTTAGAAGGTATAAATTTCTTGCTCTTAGATTAGATAATCTTAAAACAAAATCAACTCTTTTATACCTTTACAGTACTTAATAAGTATAAAAAGTGATCTATTGTTCATAAAAGATTATCAACAAAATAAAAAATTATAGAAGGCAAAATAACAAACAATAAAAAATTCAGAAATTTTTGAAATACTTGATGAAGCCTATTAAATAGCATTAACAAATAAGAATTTATAATCACTTACTATAAAAAGCAAGCATTCTATAAATTTTATTTTGAAGCCTTTTTATCTGCTATGACTAATATTAACCTCTCATTAAGTAACATTTGCTTCTTAGAAACATAAATTAAAAGTATCGAAATAGAGTAATACTAAATTTCAACATTTTTTTCATGCTTAAACGAACTTCCTTGTTTATAATATCTAAAAATATATCATTAGTTTGAAAGTTACTGAATAAGAATCATTTAACAGCACGAGTAATTTATTGAAAAAGCTAAAATATATTGATTTATCAATTAACTAATTACCTGTTGAAGTTGATACACTCTTTAATTTTGAAAATGCTGAATAGTTGGTACTTAAAATAGATTTGGTGGAACCTTAGTAACAAAGTAGTAATATGTAAGCCTATTTACTAGCTTATCTAATGCTACAAATTTGATTTATATAAATTTATCTGCAACTCATGAAGATAAATAGCTAAAAAACGAAAATCAGTAAAAAGAAGAGAAGTAAAATGAGAAAAGCAATAAGGATAAAAGAGGAAAAAAAGAAAAACCACAAAAAAATAAGAAAAGCTCTAAAGAAACTAAAAATAACAAACAAGAAATAGATGATAAAAATGATCCAATTTTAGAAGATGATTTATTTAAACTACTATCAAAACCTAATTTGATAGAAAGGTTTTTAGTTAAAATGAAATATGATCTATTTGTCTTTAAAATACTTCTCACATAATTGAAAAATAGTAAAAATATATATTAGATGGACTTAGACTTTAAACTAAAAGATCAAAGTGAAAATGAAGAAAGCATTAAAGAAGAGCAAATGAATAAGAAATAATAAAAATAAGAAAAGTAGAAAGAAATATTTAATTATCTGCACCCTTTGATTTAAATTCAATTGATTTGTTATGTTAAGCAATCAGCAACTCTCGAATTATTCTAAGTGTGAAATTAAATTTATTTGATAACTATAGTACTAAAATTTGTAGAGAAAAGCAAAATTATAGTTATCCTAATGTAGAATTTTTCAAAAGACTAAGTAATTTAAAGTATTTATAATGCCTAATTTTAAATATTCCTCTTAATTAGGATATTCTGATTTCTATTGAAAATTTTTTGGAACTAAACAAATCTTTATTAACTTTGATTTTATCTAGAAATCTCTATTATTATTATCAATCAGATACAAATTATACTTAATTTTTCTAATCCTTAAAAACTTGCTCCTCTTTGTAATCAATAACATTAAATTTATACATTGAAAAAATTAATATTTACCAAGAAGTATCTCTAGACATCTATGAAGATTAGAGAATTAATTCTTTTTATAAACCATTTAGTAGCTTTATTGGGTCAAATAAAGATAGAATCATTTAAATTAAATATCCAGAATAAATTTTAAATCGAAAAGCTTTGGAAATGATTCTAAATTCTCTAAACAAATCTAAAGAAGTAATTTACCTAAAATTCTGAAAAACTTTTAAAATAAATTTCTAAGGAGTAAGATTTAGATAAGACTCTAAACAAGTACATAAAAAAATGGCAAGTAACATAATAAATTGTTTATTGCTTTAATTTTTGAATGTATTAGATGAATAAATATTGAATATATAAAATAACATTTGTACTTTTTAAGTTTGGATTGGAATAAATTTTATTTCATTTATAAAACTAAAATTTTATTTTATAAAACTATTTTTACTAGTGAATTAGAAATTTATTTATTGATACTTTTTATTTTAAAATATTGCTGGCTTAGGAATATTTTATTTAGTTGAGTATTTGAAATTAATTTTTTTAAAGTTTTATTGTATTTTTTTAATACTTAAAATATAAAGAAAATTCATATAATTATTTGAATTATTTAAGAAATACTTTCAACTTAATTCTAAATGATAAAATTAATTTTTTACTCAAGGTCTTCTTAAATTAAATATTTTAAAAAAATTTTAATTTAATTTCAAGGGAGGTGAAAAAGTTAATGCACAAAAACTGAAAATATTTAAGAGTTAATGTAAATTTAAATAAAAAATTTGATTTAGAAATTAAAATTATTCTAATATTTCAGGAAACTTTCTGAATTAATTATTAAGAATCTTATTTAAAATTAAATAAAAAATTTGATTAAGAATTAAAATTATTTGAAAGGAAACGATCTTTTTTGAAAAAAATTATTAAGAAATTGATTTGAAAAAAAAACTTTTGTTAATTAATTAAGATTATTAAGATTTTGTTATTTTAAGGAAACTAACTTATAATTTTTTACATAATTAAATTGCTTAGGTTAATATTAAATTATTTTTTTAAAAAATATAAATTTATGGATAGGAGTTAATAAATCATTTATTCTACAGCATTCATATGATTATTTTTGAAAATAAATAAATCAAGCTTAATTTGAAATATGTTAATTAAGGCTTCGAAATCTAAAATTAGGGTTTTTTTTGTTGTAAAAGCACATCCTTAAACAGTTTTAATAAGAAGAAGATGGTTATAATTAAGAGTTTGTTTCATTTAGAAGAGATTAATTAATCTGGTTATCATCTAGTGCTGATAATCCATGAGATTCTGAAACATGAGAAGGTACTTGGTTTTTAGCTTACTAACTGAATCTTTCATATGTTGTTTTGTTTACGCGGAAATTATTAATCTGCACTGATAGAAGAAGAGTTAAAGGTATTCCAAAAAGAAGGCAAAAAAAGATTGCTATAGTATTGAAGACTACTTTTAGGACAAAGAAAACAATGTGCTAATCTTCAGTGAATATATGAAATGGATCAATATACACTGGAGAGGAAATAGGTGATATTTAAGAAGGGTAATCAATTTACCAGATATATATTCCATTTAATATTGTAAAGGTAATAATACTAAACCAAACTGAGATAATGTAACCTAAGAAATAACTGTGATTATTTGTACCTACACAATTATTAATCCAAGGGCAATGATGATCATAGACAGAAACACAATTTTTACAAACATCACAATGTTTAGATCTTTTAGGTTTCAAGATACAGCAATGAGCACAAATTTATTAAGAGTCTTATTCTTTTTCTAACAAAAGAAATAGCTCTATTAATTTTTTCCTTGTTTTTTCATCTAAAGGTTTTTAAGAATATATTTTTTATTGTTATTCACTCAAAGATTATTTGTTTTAAAACGATTATTTGCTCATGTGCTCAAGATATTTATATTCTTGATTATTCTCTACATTTTCCTTATTTTTACTGAGGAGCACATATCCAGGATCTCTGAGCCAACAGTTTAAGAAAAAGTATTAAGTTATAATAACAAGAGAAGCTAAAACAGATAATATGACCTTTTTCGTACTTTGATCCCACAGAGAATAGTTAAAATAAATAAGACTTATCTATGATAATATGTACATAAGAAGGAAGTAAATAACCTATCTAGGATTTTTCTTAGATGGTTTGAAAACAGGTCTAATATTCCAATACTCCTAGAATCCATTTGTACGCTTGAGCATTTCTGCTATATCTTCATTTATATTTTCTTGATCTTCAGTTACCATGTAAAGAGCTGATCTTCCTTTTTTATCTTAAATATTTCTATCTGCTCCTGCGACTAAAAGCATTCTAACTATCTTCATACTACCACTAATAGAGCTTAATATCAAAGGTGTCATTCCTTCAGAATCTTAAACATTAGTTTAAGATCCAAATGCTATTAAAAATTAAACTGCTTAATCTAGACCTTAAAAACTAGCCCAGTGGAGTGGAGTTGCCTCCTTTTAGTCTTATATATTTATATCTATTCCAAGCAAGAGCAAAAATACAATTGAAGCTATTGAATCATTCTAAGCAGCAACGTGAAGACCACTGGATTCTTCTTTATTTAATTTTAAAAAATCTGCTCCCTCTTCTTATAAATACCTTAAAATTGAAGGATCTCCAACATAACAACTAAAGTGTGCTGCTGTGTAACCTGACTTACTATCTTAGTTTATCCATTAAGAAATTTCATAATCAATTTATTACTGTGATTTTCCTAACTCCCTTAGTTACTCTCTTGCATCTGTTATGAGCTACTTAATTTGTTCTAGATCTTTATTTTAAACGGCTTTAATGATCATGTTATTTCCTTGCTCATTAATTATTTTTGTATATAAAATTCCTTCCTTTTTGCAATGATCTTTAAGTTCTTTGAGATTACCTTTTTAAAGTAATTTAAAAGGACCATAAGAGGAAAGACTCTCTCCTTGATAATGTGAATCAGATGACTCTTAATCACTTTCTTATCTTTAAGATTCACGGTACCTACTTTCATTTTAATCTACAGCAAATGTATTTGTAGTGTGATGTCTTTAAGCAGCTGTTGGAACAGCCATTTAATTTACTTTAATTCCAGAAGTTACTTTTTATGATGGGGTGATGTCACTTAAATTTCTTTGAATTAAAGGTTCACTACCACCAAAGTAAGGATCTCTTTTTTAAAATTAAAGGTTTTTCTAATCCTTATTATTTTAGTCAAGCTCTTAGCTTTCTCTGGGGTTTATATTTGGTTTAGAATTATAACTAGAGCTATTATGATGGTGGCTATGATGAGTTTTACTTCTGTTTTAGCTACTTTTATTTTAATTTAAGCTTCTACCTGCTTTCTCTAAATTAATTTCTGTAAATGACCTATTCTCTTCTACTTGTTCTGCAATTTAATTCATAGAATGAAAATCAATATCTTACTGACTTACATTCTTTTAAAATAAATTGCCTTGTGAAGACATTATTCCTTAGTTTAAATCACTTAATGCAAATGAATCAGTTTAATTCATTTTTATAAATTCTTGCTAATCAACTGAGAATTATAAATTTAAATTGACACTACTTGAATTATCTTCATTTTATCTATTTGTTAATGTATTTCTGCTACCAATCCTTTTTTTGTCAGTCCCAATCTAACTTTTTAATGAATTTGAAGATTGAAGACCAAGTTAATTATTTTTTTCTACAGCTAATTTACTTTTTTCAATAGGGGATTGATAATTTCCAATTGGATCTATTTGTTCTTATTCTTTTTTAATAAAATTATCATTCTATACATTCAATTGGCCACTTGATCCACTATATACTAAAGGAAAAGCATCTTATGGGTTTTGTGGTTCGTTCATTGAGTCAGTAGAATTAATACCAGTTTTCTTGATCATAATTATAATTTTAATGTTTCAATATCTTTGCTTCAAAAAGAAAGACAAAACTAACAACACTACAAAGTTTGTATTAAAACTATTTGCTTAGAGTGCTCTAGGGTGTGTTTTTTAAAAATTAAATCTATTTTATTAAAAAAATATTATTTTATTTCTTAAATCATGTATTTAATAATTGTTCTAATTGCAAAAAAATATTCAAAGTTTATAACAATTCTTATTCTATTTTTAGAAATCAAAAGTTAAATGGTTTGCTATAAAAGAAATAAATATTTTATTGAAGTATAAATGATCACCTATAATTTATATTTTAAAAAGTGCTTTCTCTTTTCCTTTTTGCACCACTTATATTTTAGCTTAATTTAAAAGAGATAAGTATTAAAAACTTATTGATTAATTAATTATTTTACCAATTTTAATAGTTGATTTACTTTTATTAAAAAAATTTTTACAAACCCCTCTCTGTACAACAAAAAAAGAGAGTCTTTGCTTGAATTTTGCTAAGTTAACATTTTGTTTAATTAAGATAATGAATGATTGATTGGGTTTGTTATTATAAACTACTTTTCTTGTAATTTATTGATGTAAGATTAAATGAAAAAAATACATACAAATACAGTGTTTGTTTAAAATTTTTGTATGCAAATATTTTTAAATCAGTCAATCAATTTATCAATCACTTACTTACTTTCTTTCTTTCTTTATTAATTTGTTTTTCTTTGCTTTTTCTTATTGTGTTAAATCAATAATTCTTTCTTTAATTTCAACATAATTTTTTTATTGATGAAGAATAAATAAATTACAATCAAATTTATAATTTTTAATTTTTCAAAATTCATGCCATAATTAAGCACCTTAAGCTGATAGATAAATTTATTTTTTGCTCTCTGTCTACATTTATCTTAGTACACAAATAATTAACAGCTTACAATAGATAGATAGGTATTTAATTTTCTACCTATTTATTTTTAATAAACTTCAATATCTTGATTTGGTAATTTCACTAACACAATATAAATAATATTTGAATTATATTTACAATATCTATCTCAAAATAGAGATAATGAATTATTTTTATATAAATAAATATGTAAATATTTTAAACTTAATTATGGTAAATTGTTATTCCCAAGCTGAAATGCCCTACCTAAATATTTTTCTTTCTTATCATAATAATGTAAGCTTCTTAATCATGAAACCAAATAAAGCAGATGCAATAGCTAGGAAAATTAAATGCCAAGTTTAAAATTTAGCTTCATTATCTTAATAAAATAAGTAAAGAAATAAATTCGTGATAATTAATATAAAGTTACTTTCTAATTTCTCAGTTGGTGAAGAGTTCATAGGTTTCTCCATTCTATGCAAAAATTCAAGCTTATTTATATCTGATTTTAAAAATTATAGAGTTTACTTTTATTCTTCTATACTTTTTTTATATTATTATTCTTTTTTAGCTGCTATATCGAATTTCTCTTTCCAGTATCCTGCCTTTTGAGAATCTGTATCAAATATATCACTTTAAATATTAAAAATAAATAAATTTAAATTAAAAGCTGTTATGTTAGAATTTATATTTAAATCTATTCAATAAACAATTAAAAATTTTACTTTTGTTCTGATGAGAATTATCTTTTATGAATGTGACTTTAAATCTTGATAAATAAACAAAATGTTTTTTTTACTTTTAAATTATTTTAAATTTTACTTCTAAAATTGAGTTTCTTTTAGGTGTATCTATTTTAATATTACTTCCTGTAATGTTACTGTTTTCAAAGTTACTTTTTTTTATTGGACTTTATAAAATAGAGAATTATTTATAAAGAATATTGCTCATATATTTAATAAAGATAATAAATACTCTAAGCCAAATATTGAATGAGAATTTTTTTCATCATGCGAGCTTTGATACAATTTATTGATACCTTCAGCTCCTAAAGTGAATCTGTTTGATTTCATTAAAGTTTGTATATTTTAAATACTCTTTTCATCCATATCTTATAGACTTTAAAACTGATTTTTCTTATTTTCTTTTTCATAAGTAAAATTTTATATAAACATTTATTCATTTTTTTTCTTTTTGTCACCATTTTTACTTAAATCTGATTAAAGACTTAAGCTTTTTTATGTATTTTATTCACTCTCTTTATCTTAGTGAGATTGTTCTTCTCCGATTATAGAAAATTAATTAGATTCATTTTCCAACTAAGATTTCTAATTTAAATTAATCACCTAATTGTTAGCCATAGCCTATTATTACCTTGAAGAATTTAACTATTCTTATTGGAATGAAGCATAATTTTATGACATAGAATTATTTTCGTATCCTGAATATTACTCTTTAAATTGATATGTAGATCCCTAGTGTATTGATTAGTATTCAAATGATGAATTAGAAGTGTTTTTATAATCTTAGTTTATATTCGTTAAAGATTATCTATTAGGTGATTACTAGTTTTCCCTTTAATCTATCTTCATCTTTTCTGTAATTTGTCTTTAGGAATATGGAGCGTTAGCAAAATTGTCATTCAAATTTTAGCCATCTAAGATACTGACATTTTCACTATTTCTTCTCTCTTTCTTATTTTTTATTTCACTTAAGTCATCTGAAAGAATACCATCTTAAGAACTTTCACTCTAAAAGTGCTCAAACTGCATCAAATTGTTATTGCTTTCATCTGGTCCAATTTCATTACCCACAACAGCATATTTTTCAGAATGAGATTAATTTGCTGAAATTGTTTTATGGCCTTTTTTATTTTAACCTTTGGTATTATTATTTTGGATAAGATTTAGATCTAGATTCAAATGATTGAATTTTTTATGATTGTCTTGCTTCTAATCATTTTAAAATACACCACTTTTAGAAATATTTTCTTTGAATAATTAGCTATTATTAGGGAGGAATTGGTTTATATTAGTTAATGAATTTGATTTATGATTATGTGAGCTATTTTAATTTTATTGTTAAGGAAGTGATGAGCGTTATCTATTTTAAATATTTTCTTTTTGGTTTGATTCATATATTTAAGAATGAAAATGTATTTATTCTTTTGGTTAGGTATTTTAGTGAGTATTATGCTTTTACTCCTCTTTATTTGAATTAAAAACGATTTCATCAGTTCTAGCATATTAACTAAGAAACTATTTATTTTTCTACTCATGATTTTACATTTATTTGTCCTTTATCTATTACTACTTTTAAGAGCTTACCATTTCTTAAAAATTATCTGCTTTAATACCTAGGCTGCCAAAATTTCCTGTTTAGAAATCTGATTCAGAGCATTACATATTTAAAGAGTTTTGCATTGGATTTTACACTAATTATCTAGATGAATTTAAAGTTCCTAGTCCATTCTAAAGCTTTTATAACATATTAAATTTTACTTCAATTATATACATACAGAGCTTATAAGAAATTTACTTCTATGTTTATATTATTTTATCCATTTAAAGGGTTGATCGAATCTTGATTTTTCAATTCTTAAAATTAACTATGCTTTGAATGACTAAAAGCAGACCTTTTTATAAATTGAAACTCAATTTGATATTGAAATAGATAATTTTACAATGGTTAATTTTCTAATTTATTTCTCTTTTCATCAGAATTGAGCTATTTTAAAATGTTTAAATTTTCTGCATATTCTTCTTAAACTTCAAAGTTCTATTGATTTTCCTAACAAAAAGATTAATAATCTAGCTTTGTATAATCTTATTCAATCAAATTTTAATTTTGATATATTTAAGATGCCCTTATTTTTTATTCTAATTCCTATGAATCTTGTGTAACAAAGCTAACAGTTGACCCCATATTGTTAATAACCACTTCAAATTATTATTTTTAGAATTATCCATCTTTACTCCTATTCATGAAATCAATGGGTTCCTTTAAAATTAGAAGATAAGATATAACAATAACAAATATTAAATTAGCTTTCATTATTCTAAAAATAAATAAAAAATACCCAGTTTTCATTGCCTAAATACTAAATATACTCAACAACAATCTTCTTTTGATATATATCCTCAATCCTTTTCTTTAATGCATAGGTAAAATGTTAAAAATTAGTATCACTTTTAGACAAATTATTCAAGTATGTAGAATAATAATACCTTCGATATATTTAAGTAAATTGATATCCTGGCTTATTCTTACTCATATAAGATACCATAACTCTTTGATATTTTAATTGCGTTTGATTCTGGGATAATCTTTTTGATTATTTATTGTTTGTTACTTTAAGATTTTAAAATGATAATGAAAAAAACTACTCTAAAAAGCACTTAATTTTAACTAACATTTCTTATATTCAGTTTCGTAGTAGGTATTTTGTTAGATGAAACTTAAAAGTCTAAAAATTGTTGTGGATTAAACTATAATAACCTATATGTATATTTTTATAAATGGTTTAGCATAAACAACTAACTTAAAAGCTTTTTATTAAATTTTAATTACATTTAATGTAATCAACTGATAAGTTCAAAGTTCTTTTAACACTAATTTTGCTGAATAATTTAAAGATATTATTTTTATTGATTATTAAATTAATTCAAATTTCAATCAAATATTCTTCTAATATCAATCTAAATTTTCTTAATTATATTTATCAAATCATCGAAATACAAAAAAGTTTTAATGCCAAGAATAACAGATCTATTTATAATAAAAATATTATTAACCTAATAAAATCTATTTTTAACTTAAACAAACAAATCATTTAAAATTTGTTTCTTTAAAAATTTACTAACTAAAAACGGATTGACTTAACAATAAACTGGAAATTATTAGAAGAATGAATCAATTTTTTCAAGGATAAATTAACATTTTCTAAAAATTCTTGTTTTACTACATTTTCATTTTCATGAAATATTTATATTTTAGATTTTCTTTTAAATATTATAATCTAAGGATCTGAATAAAATTATATCTCTTAAAGCTATTTTGAAATTTATTTGAAATTAAAGGATGAAAGAAAATTAAATAAAAGAAATATATTTTAATCAATCACTGACAGCTAACTTTTATAATAAATTTATTTTTTTTAAATTCCAAATTTTTAATTTATTAATAAATAATGGTTTATTTCTAAGTCAAATATTTCTCATACTTTAAACTATTACTTTTTAGATTTTGTTTTAGGTAAAAACATAATATCAAGAATAAATAAAAACAGAATAATTTTTTTGATTTATTGAAATTAAAATATTGGTGTTTTTAATAAAAATAAAAAAAATTGTTTTGATAAATGACTAAATTAAACTATTTTAATGACAATAATTGAATATAAATTTATTTCTTATGCAAATTTTTAATAGATTAATTAATATTTTATTCAAAAGTCAAACAGTGTTTTGTAAACACTGTACTATTTCATTTTCTAATAGATAATTATTTTTAGGATTTTCTTTTTAACAAGAACCTATTTCATTAAGCCTTTTGTAAATAGAGTTAGATGATTTATTCATTTTTTGCTATGAGTTAATAATTATATTTTCTTCACTTGTTTCTGACAAATTATTAAAATTTTTAGAATACTCTAGTTGAAATTCTTCATTAATAGATGCATATTATTCTAACTTTTAAGTGATTTCTTTTTCATTAATTTATATTTCTATTTATTTTTATTTTAGCTCCATGGCATATTCTTCTAATAGATTTTTTTCAAACCTTTAATCTATTTCTTTGCTCACTGCATTAAGTTGTTATTTAATCATTTTCAATTAATTTATTTAATTTTATAGTGAATCTAACTATTCTTTATATTATGTATTATCTAAGTAATTACTAGATTCTGTCTATTTTCTAATCCAGCTTATTTCAAGTTGTGTGTTTTATTCTATTCATCAAAAAATAATAAATAAAAAAATTTTCATTTAAAAAATTACCTTAAAGATAATATCTTTTGTTTAGATTGTCTATTTCTTATAGAAGCTCTTTTTCTTTTAATTAGAATATTTCTTTAGAAAAGGCATCTTAGTTCAATTCTCCATTTTCATTTGTAAACTTATTCATATATTCAACAAAAGTGCATTAGTTTTCAATTTTCTTCTGATCACATTCTTAATTTTAAATTAATTTAATAAAATTATCGTATTTTAAAATTTGTTTACTTTAGTTATTCTATTCTATTTAATTTATAATAATATTTGATAGCTTTAAATAAGAGCCACCTCTTCCATCTTCAACTATTTTAAAACAAATAATTATTCAAATCATTTTAGAAAAAAAAGAGAAATTTAAATTAAAAGCTGAAAGAAACAAAATTTCTTGATTATTAAATAAAATTATAAAAGTTACATGTTTCTTCAAATGTTTCATTGTGTCTCCTATTTAAGGCTAAGTTAGAATCTTGTTTAATCATGTTCAAGTTTGAGAAACTAGCTAAATTTTTCTTGGAATTAGTTGGAGGTAAACCATATTGGATTGCGTTCTTCTTTAAAGTTGTTATGTTGGGATCTGATAAAGTATTTAGCAAATGTTTTTTGTCTTCTTTATTATTTTCTCCTTCATCTGTTTTACAGTATTAGGCAGTTTAATTATTAACCAAAGAGTGTTCTTTTTCTTTGAGGAAGTTTATTTGGTTTTACTGGTGTTCCAATTTTTATTCATAAAACTAAATTATTGATTACTTTTCTTATTCAAAACTTAAACTATAAATTCTCTTCATTTCTTATACTTCAGCTTCAAATTCTTACAAGCCTTAACGAAGTTCTTCTAACTCTTTTTGGCATTACTGATTTTAGTGCTGTAAGATATTTACTTATTTTTCTCTTTCAATGAGTTCTAATTAAAATTTTAAATAAAAAACTATTTTAAATGAACAAAAAAAAATTACCTTCATTGAGTGTTTTATTTTATGATTATAATTTATGGATTTTTTATAGAAGATTTTGTATTTCCTATCCTCTAGAACTCTACAAAATATTACTCTAATTACCTTCTACACTAGATTAATGAGATATAGAAAGTTCAATTAGTTTCTTTTCTAAAATAGTTTCTTATTCTTCAACAATATCTATTTTAGTTCTTAACTGCTAGGTAGCTGTCTCCATTTCTTACTTTGATTACTCTATTTAATGTATTGCCTCTTTTAAGCCATTTATCTCTTAGTTTTTTTAAGTAATATTTTATTCTAATTCATTGATTATTTCTATTAACTTAGCTTCATTTGATTTCAAAAAAGAAACTGTTTCATTTAAATTCTATATTTCACCTTCATAAAGGTCTTTTAACTTTTTTTACTCTATTTCTATAATTTTTTAGTTCATTTCATCAGATTTACTTAGCTCATCTTTGTACAAATTTATTTCTTCATCCTTAGAATTCAATTTTTCTAGAAGTTATCTGTTTTCTTGTTCAAGCTTGACATTTCTAGATTCTATATCATCCCCTTAAGTAGATTAAATACAAGAAGGCTTTGTTAAAAGAGAATCTTCATAAAACCTAAAAAATATTATTTTTTTCTAAATAAATTATAATTTTAATATGAAAAAATTACCTCTTTTCTACTGATTCAAATTCTCTCTTATTTGCCAATAAGTAATCATCATTTATAACTTTAATTTTTTAAATCTTTTCAAAAAAAGAATTGAATTAATTTTTATAGGCTTTATGCAACTCTGATTGTCTTGAGTTAATTTATTCAATCTCTTATTATTTTTGATATTTCTATTCACTAATTATCAACTCTTACTAATCAATTTTCTGCTAAGCTTATGAAAGTTCCTATTTTAATTTAAGTATTTCTTCCTTCATGGTATCAGACTCTAGATTTTTATATTCAAAGGCTTTATTTACATAAGATTTTTCTTTTTCTAGTTATTAGATCTTTTGTTAATGAGCCATAATTTCTTAATTAAGCCTAACCTCTTGATCTTAAAATTTACTTTTAATAACTATGTCATCGTCTAGTAGTTATTTATTTTTTTATTACTCACTTTCTAGTTCTTTAGCTAAATCATTATTCATAATAATCAGCTACTACTTGTACTCATCTATTTTATTTTCAAAAAATATTAAAATAATGAACCATACTAAAATTAAATAATAAAACTAATAAATGAATAAACAAATACCTAATTTTTCATTTTCTGCATGTATTTCTTCAATAATTTATTCGTATTTCTAAATTTTTTCTTCATTGTCTTTTTCTTTCTCTGTTAATAATTATTCATAGTGTTCTACAACTCTAGAAAAAGTCTCTTTTTATAATTAAATTTCTTAAGGGTCTGATTCAAAATTATCCTTATTTTATATATTCTCAGATAGCTGCTTTATTTCTTAAACTGCGAATTTAGATGTTGTACTAAGAGGTTAACTATTATGAATACTAAGGGTGTTACTTTTAATATCTTCATCAAAATAAAGTTTAGTTTGGTATGAATTATTGGAAATATTTTCACAGTTTGATACTTACTAGATGTTTTTAGGGTATCTAAAGTTGTTATTGTTGCTTAAGAAAGAGTTAGATTAAGATTAAATATTGCTGAGATTGTTTTGATTATTATTATTATTACAGAGAAGAATACTGTTGTCTACAATATTTGTTGTATTTAAACTTTTAGAGTTACAAGTAGTGTCATTATTATTATTTCCTTTATTATTTAAATGATCTATTTATGAGTAATTTAAATCATTAAGCATAATAAATCTAGAGTTGTTATTACTAGCTCCGTTACTATTCTCTGCCAAAGCTTGTTATAGAGCTTTGACATGAGAATTTACCTTCATATTCCAGCTTTTATCTAAATTAGTTTCTGAATCTTACTACTGTTATTGTAAACTTATATTTCCCTAATTAGATTTTAAAAGGAGCGATTACTGTTGTAATAGCCAATTTTGGTGTTTTACACTTGAACTATTCAAACTTATATCTTAATTTCCTTACAAGACAAAATTAAAAGGCTCTTGGATTTAGTTTGTATGGATTGAAAATCTTCTCTATTAAACTTTTTGTTCTTTATAGCTTGAATATTCCTTTCTTGTATCGCTAATATTATATTTGTTTAAGAATTATTTCTTATTTTCACCAAGTTTTTTTCTGTCAATCTTTTCTGCACTTTTTTCTCTTCTTTTAAGGCAACTAGTGCATTTTTTAATCTCACAAGCCAATTAGTTGTGAAAGTTGCTATGTGAAAAGCTATTATTGTTTATATTTTATGGAGTTACATAGCTAGAACACGCAGCTCCTTAAAAAATATTATTTATGGGAAGAGATCCCTATGAATGCCTTACAACACTATTCTTGCTATTTTATCCACTAGAGATGTTATTTGAATTACCTACATTATACATATTTGTAGTATGGATATTTAAACTTTATCTAACATTACTTTTAGGTACTGAATTATTTGTAAAGCTATTATTATTGATGCTAATATCTAATTAGTTTTAGTTTTAAATATACTATTGTGTGATGTCTCCTAATTTTAAATATTTAGATTCTCTATTCCAGTTCTAATTTGACAACAATTATTGAGGGGCTTTATTAGAATTCTTAGAAGAGTAACAATTTTCAATAAAATCTTCTACTTTTTGAGCTGTTTATTTCTTTAAATCTATAAGAATTTTATCAGAGACCTATTCAGAGAATATTTTCTTATTATTTGGATTACTTAAATGAGAATTTCCAGTATAAAAAGTGTTTGGTATACTATAATTTGCTTTTCCACTTTTTTATTCACTCCCACAATTCGAATTAGTTTTTATTTCTGCTTTTTAAACTAAATTTTTAGGAATTTCATTTTCTTTATACTGATTTTATTTCTAAAGATTATTATTGCTTTAATTATTATTATCTTCACCATTTCTTTTTACAGATTTGAGTTTCATTCTTAGCTTTTCAATTTCGTTATCCAATTATGATTTTGTCTGATATAAATAAAAAGAAGATATATGTTAAAAAATTCAAATAAAATATTTTCTTTATCTTAAATAATTATTGTAAAACATACCCTTATTTTATTTTCATGTGATGGAGAGCATTCATTCATTTAAATTTTCTAATCTCTTTATTAGTTATTAGTTTACTGTAAAGAATTCTATTAATTATTTGTGTAACTATCGGGTTGTTATTTCAAAACATGACCTTATTTTTAAGCCTAATTTTGAGCATTTTAGCTGCTCTACTATTAATTTAGTTAATATATTTCTGCATTTAAAGAGAGTGTCCTTTCTATTTTTTAAAAATAATTTAGATTTGCGAAAGAAAAAAACAAATTATTTACTATTCCTTGAAATATTGTCACTTCCATTTAATGTAAAACTATTATTAATGCTAATCTTGCTATTCTCTTAAGGAATAATAGAGTAATTTCTACAATACTCTTGAATCATAGTGAATTTTAGTTTGCCTTCTTTGAATTATTTATTTGTTAAAAACTATGAATGAAGAGTTTTAAGATCCTAATTATTTAGTGTAAAATTGTTCAAAATAGAGATATTTCAATTTTTGATTTTGAATAATATTTTGGTTTTTAATTTCAACGTATAAATTAGATTAATAAGATTTTCGAATTAAATTTTTTCTTTCTGTTAGTTACTAATAGTCTTTCTCACTTTTAATCAAAATTCAAATTGCTTTAAAAATAAGTTGTGATCAAATTTAAATATTAAGGAAAATAATATATTAAAGAAAAGCAAAATATTTGGAAACCAAATTACTAACCAATTTACTTTTTAATATTTAAGCAAAATTTATAATAGCCACAAACAAAAAATATTAATTATTATATCTATTTGTACATTTTATGATATCATGCTAATTTCATATAGTTTTATTAAAGAATTGAATTAATTGTGTTTTAAATAAAATAATACAAATAAAGTAAGTAGAATTAAATAAAGATTAATTATACTAAACTCAAAAAATTGAGTGAGCAAATTTATATTATTGGATTAGTGTGATAAAGTATTTTAAAAGAGAAAAAATAATACTATTTTTCGTTTTTTTTAATTCATAAATTGTTTTTAAGTGAATATAAGGTCCATATTTTTATTTAATAATAATTTATGTCGAAAATAAAAAATTAAATTCTAAAAAAATTTGCGAGTAAATTAAACAAATGTAAAATTTAGAAAGAATGATTATTAATTACTACTATTTTTTAAATAAAATTAATTTATATTTCTTCAAATAAATAAATGGATTGAATTTTATAATTCAATATTTTGTAAATATGTTTTGTGTGGAGTTAATTAATTGAAACTTGCTAATCAGGTAAAGAAAGGCACTGAAAATATCAAATTATAAAGAAAAATATGATGATGAAACTAATATATCAAATCAAAAAAAGAGTGAGTGATGTTAGCAAAAATAATTATGCAATTTTAATCTATAAATTATACTCACAAATCTCTAGGTAAAGTATTAGCCTTATAATTTATGTTTGATTGATTGTTGATTATTAATACGACTAATTATAATTATTTTCTTTAATTAATTATCATAAATATTTGCATAAATAAAGTTAGGCGCAATAAAATAACAAAACCTGTAAGTGCATTATATTTATACAAGTAACTAAATTTAAAAATACCTTGTTAAGTCCTATTCTAATTATTAATCTCATAAAAGAAACATATTACCACCTACTTTTTATATTGAATCTACATTTTTAAATGCACCAGGATTAAATCCCATAGTAATACTTTAATAGCTAATAGTTACATAGAAATCAAAATAGTATCAATTATTATCTAGAACCAAGCTTATAATTAACTAAAAGTGATTTATAATCTGTCTCTAAGCTTCAGAATTCTATTCTTAATAATTAAATCGATTCTCCGACAATGATAGAAATGCGCTAGCATAAAAAATTCATGTAAATATTTGGCTAAGAGTTGAAAAATAAATATATGAATTTCAATAATAATTATCTCACTGAACAAGTAAAAAGAAATTAAGATAACTTAGAAGATATGAATGCATTTATATAAAAGCAAAACTTTATGCTCTTAAATAACAAAGTAAAATAGAATTCAGGGGCTAAGTTCAATGATTTTCATCTGAATATAAATGAAAAACCATTTAAAACTTGTAGATTTGAGTAAAAAAATGAAGACAAGAAAAAATCCAAATCTCAACACTAACAAAATTTATCATAAAAAGGAAATACATAATTGTAATAAAGCTAATAATGCACATAAGGCTAAGGTTGTATATGCACTTAATGTTAACTTAAAGTGCTCTAAAATAAATTAATGATGCGAAACCTTGATATTAAAAAGTAAGAGAATAACTTGAATAGCTAGTTAAAAGAATAGATAAATTAACAAGTGATATCTTTAAATTATTCTACTTAAGAGAATAACTAAATATAGACTAATAAGGTAAATACTTTATTATAAAATCAGTGGGCTATTAAAAATTATTAAACTATAAAGTCTTCAAATAATTAGCCAAGTAGTTATTATATTGCTCATAGCCAATTTAATTAACCCTAGAATAGTAATAATATTAATTTACCTGCAGGTAGTAGAATTTCCTTAAATGGGTCTACATATTTTAATGAAGTAATAAATTAAGAATAATAACATGTGATTGAATAATAAATTTAGCAGGACTATTTATTAAATTAGTAAGAAGACATTAGTAAAGAATAAATGCTTTCACAGATGTGTGAATAAAATACTTAATTGTAGTAATTGATTAAGGAATAGCAAGACTATATTCAAATTCTTTATTAATAAATGGTTTAATATTAAAATTTGCTTGATTGCCATAAAATACAATACACTGGAAAAGCTAAAAATAAATTACAAGTATCAGAGTCTAATTTTTCACTTTAAGGATCAACAGCTGCTTAATCACCAATCATAAGCTAGGTTTGCCATTCATCCAGAACATCTGAATTAGGATAATTAGATTTAGTTGATTCATCTAATTAAGAATAATACAATCAATAAGTTATTTTAGAAAAAAATTAACAAAGAGAAAGTTTTAAGTAAATTTATGATTAATTTAATAAAACAACAAGTAGCCCTAGATTTTATAATAATTAGTAGCAACAACAATAGAATTTGAAGATTGCTAAATAAATCTAAACTATTTAAAACAAATTTTTTAGCACTGCTCCTCAGGACCGTAGTATTTGTTAATAAAGTAATAACAATTTATAATCATATTACTATGGCTCAAGCAACATACTAAATAGCTCCTCTGGTGATGATAAGTAAACTCTTTTATCGAATAGAAGTTAAAATTAATCTATTTAGCAAAGGCGAAAATCTATTTTTAATTAGAATTAAAATTAAATTTAACTTTAAGATTCCAATTAAGATTCAGATTATAAAGATAGCTCTAATTGCACAGCTAGTCTTATTTAAAAGCATCAGTCTTATAACAATAGTCCTGTAAGATTGCACTAAAATATAAAAAATCTGTGCTTATCAACTACAAATTTAGAAAAAAAACTATAATACTAATAAATGACTAAGAGTGCAAGATACTTTAGCTCAACAAGTTCATAATAACATAAAGGTAACACTTATTTATTTTTAATAATTATTCATTAAAAAATTTTAAATAGAAAAAAATTAGATTGATTTAACAGAACTGATGTAGAGCTTCAAAAATAGATTTAAAAATTTCTTATAAAACATAAAGAATAAGCCGTAGTAAAAGACAAGCTAATTTGGAAGGAAAAATAAGTTATTAATTGATAAAAGCTTATTAGAAAAAAGTGCAATTTAAAATATTTTAAAATAATAAATGTTCATGTCTCCTTAAAATTCTCCAAAAAATAAAAATATTCAAAATATAATATACAATTAAATCATAAAATAAGATTAAAAGTATCAAAGCAATTAATATTAATTTGAAAAAAAACCTTAAATGTAGTATTTCTCTCAGCTGGATAAAATAATCTAATCATAAAAGTTAAATGATTTTTGACATAAATATCTTAAAATGAGTGAGACACAAAAAAAATAAATTGAACCAATAGATTAGAGTCTATGAAGTAGATTCTACCTTAAACAATTAAATATAAAATTGAAGATAATGTATTTATTTTATCATAACTTGTATATAAACTGAAAGTATTTATTTATCTTAAAAAGCATATAAATTTAAATTTATTATGCACATAATCTTTATTAATTTTTTTTAATCAATTTATATTTAAATAAATTTAAATTTCATTTTTAATTTTCAGCTTATTTTGTGTCTAATTTACATGCCAGTTCAATAAATTTGTTAAGAGACTAAAGTTTAGAATAATTTATTTCACTTAAAGGATTTTAATCTATGTATAGATCTTCATACCTAATTTTGAGCTACTGAGCCCAGAGTAGAATATCTTCTAATTTTTTGAAGTTAGTTATTTTCAATAGTAAAAGTAAATAATTAAATGAACTATATTCATGGACATTATTTTAGCAATATGTTTTAACCCACTCTATTTCATTTTAAAGATCTATTTTGTATTGATTATCAATTAGCCTATTGATTAAGTTAATTTTATATGACCATGCATGGTAGTTTCTTGGAAATTTATTTAAGAATACTTTAATAAATTCATTTTCTTAATTTAATAGCTAATTGACATCTATTTTTGTTTCTTACAACAGTTTATCTATTATCTAATGTCTGTAATGCCAAATTATACTAGATTTTTTAAACCTTCTGCATATTATTTCATTAAAATGCCTTTCTTCTTCAATATTTAATTTATTATTTTTAAGAAGATATTGTCTAATATGACAACATTTAGGGTGCTCTCCATTTATGCAAAGCATTATCTTTGATATCATATCACAAACATAAACTTATTCATCTAGTATGTTATCTGACTCTTTTTTTAAATAAAATTTATTTAGAATAATAATTATCTTAAATATATATTTATTTACTAACATCCTTCAGAAGATTGTTGCATTCTTAGAATAGCAAAGAAATTCCTGTAAATGACATGCCTAGTTACTTTTCTTATATTAAAAATAAACTATCAGGAGACATCATATCTATAATTTCATCAGGAACGTGATCTATTTCTTGAACATCGTTCATATTCTAGAAATATTAGAGATAATAACTGACTAATACATCATTAGTTTGAAGCTAATTTTGATTATCCTTTGTATCCATTGAATGCATTTACATTAGAATTATAATTATTGCTATTATTGAAAATATCCTTTTCAAATTTTTGGAAAATAAATTCTAATTTGTAATTAAGATTCATAGAAAATTTAAAATAAAATAGATGAAATATCATTTTTTTGATTTAAGATAGGTCAGGATTTGATTCCTGAATGAGAGCCTTCACTCGTATTTAAGGAAAAAATTAAAAATAGATTTTAAGAACACATTGAAATATAATCAGATTAGATAATTAAAAAGAGCGAAAAAACGAAATACTTAGAATTTATTTCATTTATTTGAATTTTTTAAGAGTATTTTGAGAGGAAAGGATGATCAAAAAAATTAATAAATTGCTGATTAAATGTATATATTTTAGCTAGTAAAAATAAAATCTGATGATCGATTGTATGCAAAAAAATATATGTTTGCTTATTTTCATATATTTATTAAATAAAGAAATTTTAATTATTAAAGTTGATTAATGAGAATCATGACTAAAAAAAGATAAGAAATCTATCTATGTTTTTTGGAAAAGAAAAATTTAGAAGTGAATTTCTTTTATCTTTGTTTATGAAATAATATTTGATATTGTATATTTAGAAATTAATTATTTAATCAGAAAATAATGTTATAAAATTATCAAACTTGATAGGAGCATAAACTAGAAGTAAAGTTAGATTTTGTAAATAGAGATTAAGTATTCAAGACTAATGCAAGATAAAGATAATAGCTTTGACATTATTGAGTTATAAAATTATTCAAATGATGTCTAAAAAGATATTTAGCATTCTAGCAATTAAAGTAAGTATAAAATAACTCAAATTAGTTATTAAATTTATTCTAATTACTCATTTTTGTATTATAAAAAGATTCTAATAATAAATCAAATAGTGCATAAAAAAATCTGTATTAATGTCTCAGCAAAACAAGTGTTTAAGAAGAAAATGATAATTTTAATCCGCGTAATGCAGTTCACTTTTAGCAGTTTAAAAAAGAAATCAAATAAATGAGCTATTCAGAAAGGATAAAAGCTTTCTTGTATAAATATACCTTTATTTTATTTGATATTTGCTTTTTTATCTATTTTATAAATCAGTAAAAAGAATAAATAAAATTAGAATATGTGTTTATTGCTTCTATTAAAGAATGAAAGCGATATTTTTACTTAAGCTATCAATCTTATATCACAATTCTTTACCAATATTGATTTATTTACATTAGTATTATTTATTTAAAAATATTAAAATCATCTTTATAAATAGCTCGAATGCCACTTATAATATGAAAACGTTTTCAAAATCTAGTTGGAAAACAGTAAAAATTAATTCAAAGCATAGGCATGCTAGATTATTTGACTAGGAATTTAATTATGATGAAAACAATCCAGAATAAGAAAATAATAGATTTTTGAAATAACATGAAAAAATAATATGGTTTTCTTACAGAAATAATTTTCCATAAATTAAAAATGTTGCAGATGATAATTAATCAGCCTCAAATGATTATGGCTGGGGTTGTATGATTAGATGTAGCTAAATGCTATTAGCTGAGGCTCTTAAGAGACATTTTTTAAATGATTAAAATATTTAGCTTGAAATGCTTTCTTAGGATGAGGAAAAGTAATTCTACACAAATATAATTAAACTGTTTTTAGACACCACAAATGAAGCAAATCTTTTAAATTAGTTAGAGAGTTATTAAACTTCTTCAAGTAAAAATCTTCGTGATGAGTTGAGTTCCAACAACATTTACTCTCTCTTTGGAATTTAAAATATATGCTAGAGTGCTATCCTCAGGCAATATTAACAAAGTGTTAAAAATTGGTACACTTCTATCCAAGTTAGTGTTATTCTTTAAGAAATTTTAGAACAACCTGACTCAAAACTAAATTCAAATTTGGGTTTTCATATTTTAAATTTTACAGATCAAATTATTTTTCTCAAAGAGTTGGAAGAGGCTTCTACAAAAGACAATGATAGACCTAATAATATCCTAGTAATGATTCACTTGAAATTTGGAATCAACAAATTTGAAATGCAGCACAAAGATTATCTAATTGATCTGCTTAAAATTAAAAATTTTGTCGGAGCTTTATCAGGTACTGAAACAAAAGGAATGTATATAATTGGTTATTAAGAAGATAGACTAATTGTACTTGACCCTCACTTTATTTAGGTAAAAAATTTCATCTAGTTTTTAAACAAATATCTCTTCATCCAAATAATCTTTTTTAATAATTTTAAAATCTTTATATAATCAATCAACAAACACAGATATTTTTGATAAAGCATCACTCTTATTATGGTTTAATTTTAATGTTAAAATATCAAATTATTCATCACTTTTTTATAATAAATTTCTCTATTTTTATAATAAAATTACTTTATTTTTTTTCTGTTTTTAAAAAAATACCTATTTCTTGGACACTTACTTTTCAACAATTTTATCAATTGATAAGCAAATAGTGTAATATTTTACCATTATTTATTTTAGATGAATCTGATTTTTTTTAAAATATCTATTGAATACTTACCTACCTATTTTATCAGTTTATTTTTTAAATTATCATTAGATGGTAATAGTGGAAACCTAAAAGAAGAGATTTATTTTTAAAAAAATATTTTCATTTTTTCATAAATTTTTTTTACTTTTTTTTGATTAAAATTTTTTCAATTTTAATTTGCTGAAAGTTAAGAAAATAATTCATTTTACCAAAACTTGATTCAAGCTTAAAGATAAAATAGATAAATATATTCAAATTTTTGTCTTTATTATTTAATCAAAATAAATTAAGAAAAGAGAAAAAATGCTAAAACAATATTTTATTAAAAAAAGTTTAATTTAATGCTTCAGCCATTTTTAATTTCTTTTTTTTTGAAAAATTAACATATTTTTTTATAAAGAAAGCAACTGATGGAGAGTAAGAACTTGAGAAAGATTATAATACATATTTCAATAAAACGCCTAGGTCAATTTCACTTGAATGCCTTTCTAGTGATATATCTATTGGGTATTTTATAGAAGTGAATGAATATTAATCAAAAAATTAGTTTATAGACTAAATTTTGACTTTGAATGAAAAATATTAAGAACCTCTTTTGAGTATTTTAAATGATAGAATAGAAACCGATGATATGGAGATAGAAGATATTGAATTTAAATCAGAAATTAAGAATTAACAAAATTAATAATCTAAATCTAATTTCTCTCAGAATCATGATAAAGAACAAGAAGAAGAGTAAAAGTAATCTGAACCTTAATAATATAATAAAATGCATGATTTTTCTAAAAATAAAGACATATAAAGTATTAGTTGCACCAGTAATAATGAAAATAGTTAAATAAATAAAAATAGTAGTAATAAATAATTTATAAATTCAAGTGATATTAATAATAAAAATAATTCAAGCAATCATTATCGAATTTAAGATTTTTATATATCAAATGGATCAGCGTTGAGCGAAAGCAGCTTATCAAATTTAGATAAAAATTTAAATAGCAGTGAGTAGGATTAAATAAGTTTAAGTACTTCAGGCATAAAAAAAGTAAATTAACCCTCCAACCAGTTAGATAATTTAAGATTGTCTAACAAAGATTACTAAGAAAATAATAAACCTATTTAGAAGAATGTAGTATACAATGATTTTGAAGTGATTTCCTGATATATTCTATTAAAAATTTTAAATTAATTCAAGTAACAAATGTATTAACCAGTTTAAATTATCTATTTTCTTTTCAAAATATAGTAAATTTTAAAATTATCATAAACAATCAGAATATGCAAATAATTTACTAATTACTTAGATTTATTCAATTAAAAAAATCTTTTTTTAATTTCTGTGTGTCTTCTTTTCTGTTTGTATGTATCTCATTCTCATTTTTTGTAGTTCATGTTATCTGTAAAAAAACTTAAATAGTAAAATATATTGTAAACACTGCTTTCTATATCAATTATAGAGAGTATAAGTAAATAACTGAAAAATATTATGATTATTAAAATACACAATTAATTACTTAAGATACAAATGAGTTAGTCAAAACAGGTAAATTTGGAGTTCAATCTAAACGTTAACTAGAAATTTGAGTTGCTTTTAATAACTTTAAAAGCTGTAAAATTTTTCACTTCTACAAGATATAATATAAAAAAGTACTATATGAAAAAGTGTATGATAGTTTATCAATAAATCTAAAAAGAAATATTGCAAATAAAAATAAGCAAAATTTAAAAAAAACAAATCCTTAACCACCTCTTAAATTATAAGATATTATTAACTAAAAATAATAATAATATTAAATCACTAAAAGATTTATTAAAAGTTACAACTACTAACTAACTAACTACTATTATACTATCATAACAAATCAAGGTAATGAGCACTACTACATAAAACCGTGTCTAACTTGTCAAGTAAATTTTAAAATTTAAACTTATTTGTATATATTCTAATTTATTTTTTATAAATAGTGAAGATTCCATATTCTCAACTACCAAAAAGTTTATTTTAACAAACACTGAAAGACCTATGTGTTAAATATTAGGAAAGATATTCTACTGTGGAGAAAAAACTAATGATTTGCTCTAAGAAGAATTATCTTCACTTCTGTTCTTTACATATAAAAAAAATATGAAAGAGTTCTAGTATTTATCTACTACCATCACAACAGATGATGGATGGGGATGCTCCCTACGTACCTCCTAAATGATGATTGCTTAGGGATTAAAGCGTCACCTTTATGAAAAGAGAGTACCTTCTTTTATCTACAACGAAAAAACTAAATTGGATTACTAGCACTTAATTATGATGTTTGCAGAGAGTAACTCTCTTGAAAATATGGACCAATCTCCTTTTGGATTCCACTCTCTCATAACCTAAGCCATAAACTTATTTTAAGTTCCTTTGAAGAAGTAATACACACCAGTATAAGGCATAAAAGCTCTTAAACAGTAATTTAAGTAACAGAAATTAGTAAAGAGTCTTAAAATAGTAACTTCCTGCTCAGGGGTCATTTTTAAGGAAGATATCAGCTAAAAAATGAAGAACTGGGAAAAGAGCCTACTACTTATTTTACATTTTAAGTTAGGAACAGGCAAATTAAACTCAAGCTATGTAGAATAAATTAAATCCTTAATGGATCTAGAGTATTTTGTAGGTGCTATTGGAGCAGTTAAAAATAAAAGCCTATTTACTATCGGATACATGAATGATCAATTTTTATCTCTTGATCCCCATACTTAACAGGTAAATAATAACTTATAAATTATTCTGATTTACAAAATGTTAAATAAACTTTTAAAAAATTAGAATGCATGCAAAGATCCTTTGAATTTAACAGAAGAAGAAATGTCTTCATTCTTCCCTAAAAAGGTGAGAGCTGACTCATGTCTGAAATATGAAGGAGATATTACTTTCTCTTTCTATATTCGTTCTGAGAAATAATACAACATCTTCTTATAAAAAATTAGTAATTTAAACAAATAGTATTAACAATAATCAGAAGATTCTGTCTCCTAAAGTTCCTTTTTCATTGGAATCTAAGACTCTAAATTTGATATTAATCTTAAATATGAAAACTCCTCCTAAGAGTATGTAATAGACTTAGCTTGAAAAAACTAGTGTATTCTCAAATTTAATAAAAAAAATAGCATGAATGAACAATTTTGATCTACACTTATAATAAAAGCAAAATATTTAAATTCTTCACTATATAAAAATTTAATAAAAAATTCAACAACAATATTCTTCTTACACTGTACTAACTATCTTTCTGTATTATTTATTTATATTCTCTCTATCTTATATTAAAATGTTGAAAAATGTGAAAAAATTTAAAAGCTATTCAAATTTAGTTTATTTTTATTTACGAGATTGTTTTTTTTTAACTGTTATATTTTATTTACAAATTTATTATCTACACAAAATTCGGCAAATTAATTTTGGTGCAACCTATATTAATTACAGAGAAACCGTTTTTAATTACAAGCAAAAAGCATACTTTTATCTTAATTTATATTTTACACGTAGTTGAAGAATTTTGAAAATAAAATTATTTATAAAACTATTTCCTCTTTGGTAAAAAATATTTAAAATATCAATTTTAAATCTACAAATTTTTAATTTTATTTTTCTCTTTTATAATTTTTTATTAAAATATATTAAATAATTTATTGCTTTTAATTGTTATGAATGAATTGACTTAAACAGAATAAACCAAAATTAAAATTATTTCATTTAATATTAATTATGAGATTCACTAACTTTTAAATTATATTAAGAAAATCAAGTTATCATGATATTTTATAATTATTTAGTTGTCTCAAGTAAGAAGTGAAAAATGTTTAAAAAAATTATATAAAGAATGGATGATTTAAAAATTTTAAATAAAATATTTAATGAGAAAAAAGAAAGCTGAAAATTTGGCAGGCTGGCCACAATTTTATAAAATTTCAAAAAAAGGTTATTATTTATGGGCTTTTTATTAAGAAGCATCAATTAGTAAAAAATACTGAGTAAAATTAAATGATACTTTACAAAATCAAAATATTATTCATAAATTTCTTAACTTTTATAAAGCTAACTAAAGCAAATATTCAGATAAAAAAATTTATATAATTTACTTATGAAAAAAGTAATAAAATATGAGGTTGTTCAATACCAGAATAGTATTTAAAAGAAATAAAGTAGATAACTAAATTTTAATATGTGGGGAAAAAATATTTGGAAAAAAGTAATTAACTTATTTAAATTTTACTTTATGAAGAGTAAATATTTTTTGTAATTTTCAAGTTCATTCTTACTCAAATAATGTAAATTATATAATTAATTCTTGTTCTTTTTTTGAATTATAAAGTATCACTTTTTCTTTTCGTTACTTTACATCATTTCTTTAAAAAAAATATTTAGATTATCTAAGTTTATTATAATTAATAAGATGAAAGAAATGTTAAAGAATTGCTTGCAATTTTTGTTCTACTTGCCAAAAAATGAATTATTTTTTTTCTTTAGTAGAAGAGGAAGAGTGTCTTAAATTTAGTTAATTTATATAATTTTTGCATAATTTATTGTTGTGTAATAATAAATTGACTAACATATTAGTTAATTTAATTAAATTTTTTCAGAATAAATAATTTAAGCACTTATTAAAAGTATGAATAAAGTACATATTGAAGGAGATTATTAATGGGAAAACAGAAAATTTATCGGGGAGGGATCCTTTGGTAAAGTTTATAGAGCAATAAATCATAAAACCAAGTAAGAAGTTGCAGTAAAAGTACTTGATATGAAAAATTTTAAGCAATAAGATATGATTGCTTCACTGAAAAATGAAATTCAAATAATGAAGTAATTAAAATCTCCAAATATTGTTAGACTTTTAGACTGCTCTGGAAATAATAAAGAGACATATTTATTTATGGAATTTTGTGAAGGGGGAGATCTTAAACATTATATTGAAAAAAAAGGTGGAAAATTAAAAGAAAAATAGGCTATTGAAATCCTAAAGTAATTTATGAATGGTTTTAAAGAGATGCATGAAAAAGGATACATCCATAGAGATATTAAACCATAAAATATTCTTCTAAGTAGAGACACTTTTAAAATAGCAGATTTTGGGTTTGCCACAAAAATTGATCCAAGAGGCAAATAATTTATGAAAGAGTATGTTGGTACTCCTCTTTATATGGCTCCATAGCTTTTAGAAAACATGCCTTACACAGCTAAAAGTGATGTCTGGTCTATTGGAATGACTTTTTATGAGATAATATTTGGAAAGACGTAAATTTTTACTTATTTTGATTAAATTAATTAAGAGAAATCAACAAATTTTATGCATTTTTGAAATAAATTTTTCGTGTTATAACAACTTAAATTATTTTGTAAAAATAGTCCCTGGCCTGCAAGAGATTTGTATTCATTCCTTAGAAACATAAAAACTACACCCTTGAGATTTCCTTATGATAAGCCAATCGGGAAAGATACTAAAGATTTTATTTCTAGATGTTTAGTTATTGATGAAAGCAAAAGAATGAGCTGGGATGAAGTAATTATATGATTGATTGATTGATTAAATGATTTAAAACCACTTATTTATTACAGCTTTTGCAATTTTTTTGCAGTAAAATTTTTAATTAGAAATCAAATTTTAAACAGTAAATTTGAATAATTTACAATTATAAATTTTTGATTTACTACGTTGATTCAAGTAACTGTTCTTTACAAAAAATACATAAAAAATATTCCACTAAAATAATTTTTTTCAACATTTTAAGCTTTTAAAATTTTGTAAAATCTAATTTCTTTAAATAAAAAGATATTTAAGCATCCGATATTAGTTGATGGAGGTGGAGAAATATAAAGTCCTTAAGTAAAAATTGATGATAGAACTAAAAAAATTCTAAGGTCTATGCAAGAAATCGTACAGACACACAACTTGAATGTAAATCATATATTTGATAAATTCGATAGAGATAAAGGAGGTAGCTTGGATGAATAAGAGTTCTTCTAATTCTTAGTCAGCATTGACCCCAGAATCACTTCTTTTGAATCTAAGGCTATTTTTAAAGTTGTTGATACATCAAATGATAAAAAAATTTCTTTGTAAGAATTCGCATCTATCTTCTGTCAGTATGATTTTGCAGATATTGATGATCCTGCTTCTATTTTGATTACAGACTTAAAAGAAATTATCAAAGCAAACTAGCTTAATCTCAAAGAAATATTTTCTAATTTTGATAAAGATAAATTAGGAACCCTTGATAAATAAGAATTTGATAAACTTATACGTGTGGTTGCACCCGCTCTTAAAGACCATGAAATTTAAAAGTGCTTTGAAAAGTTTGATAAAGATAAAGATAACTAAGTATCATTTGAAGAGTTTAAAAATGCCCTTACATATGGTATATAAGATTAAGAAAATCAGTATAACTTTTTCTAAGAAAAGGCTAAAAGACTGATTGGCGAACTGAGAAGAATAATAAAAGAAAATAATATTGACATCAAAGTAATTTTCCGTAACTTTGACTAAACAAAAGACTCATACTTGGACATTAATGAATTCAAAAAGTTCATTAAAATTATTGACAAATACATTTATGAAGATGAATACAATTATATTTTTAAATTATTTGACACAGATAACGATTAGAAAATCTCATTCTAAGAGTTCTCAAAATTTTTTGTCTGAATCACTTAAACCTGCTTAATGAGCGAGTGGCAATAAAATTGTACATTCATGATCAATCAATCTATCTTCTTAATGAAACCCTTTTAATTATTCTTTCTTATAAACAAATTAACAACACAGCAAACTTATATAAAAAAAGTAAATAGATAATTAATTATTCGTTAAATTATAAAATAATTAAATCAGTACTTTTTATGTTATTAAAATTATATATATATATATGTTTAATTTTATTTTATTATTTTATCATTTCTAAAATACTTTATCAATTTCATATTTTTTTATATCGATTTGCTCTACAAAATTTAATTGAATTTTTCATAAATTAAATATAAAAATACATAATAATTTAAATGGTAAATAATTACAAATATACTCTTCATTCAACCTTGAATTTTTTTAGTTTTGTGAAGTTTTATAAACTAAGTAAGGTTGAATATTCTATCTAAATTTATCTTTCTAATCATTATTAGCTTACAAATCATAAAAACCTTTTTGATTAAAGGTAAATTATTTGAGATAATCAAACAAAGATTTATTTATTAAAAAAATCTAATTAAACACAGTTTTTAGGAATCTCAAGTAATAATATGAAGAAATTTGTATTTTTTGCATCAATTTTGGTGCTTTTAGCATCTTCAACTTATGGTAACTCTTTCCAAAGTTCAGGAAGTTATGATATTCAAACATAAGAGCTACTTACCTAAATTTAAGGAAAAAGAATAGCTATTCTAACAAATCCTTCTTGCATAGATAGCTCAAGAGAACTCTTATTTGATGTTCTTTTCAAAAATTAAAATGCCTTTAACTACACTTTAGAAGTAAAAAACCTTTCTTTTTTTAAAAAGATATTTAAAATCTCACATTTCTTATAATTATTTTCATATGAATATGTTAATATTTAATGTCTATTATTAATAGTATGCCCTTGCAGCTGAACATGGAATTAGAGGAGATTAAGATGCTGGTAGTTTAGTATATGATTATGTAGATCCATAAACAAACATAACTGTTTATAGTTTATATGGAATACGTAAATAGCCAACTGTTGAAATGTTGGAGTAAGTTGATACTATTGTTCATTGTATCGTTGATGTTGGAACACGTTTCTTTACTTATATTTGGACTATGAGTTATGCATAAGAGGCTGTAGGAAATTATAATTACAATTTGACTTAAAATATGTAAATAAAAGATATTTTCTAACTCAATAATTCACAAAGATAGCTTTCATCAAATTTCAAAGAAATTCAAACTAACATTTCTAAAAAGGAGATAAATTTTATTGTTGTTGATCGTCCTAATGTTCTTGGAGGTGAATTAATATAAGGATGCCCTCTTGAAATTGAAGCTGGTTACATAGGTCGTCTATTCAATTAGAATTTCACTATCCCTACTCGTTATGCAATGACAACTGGTGAATTAGCAAAATTATTTAATGATGAATATTTGGTACACAAAATTAATGATTTGAAGGCTATTAAAATCCCTAATTATCATAGAAATTCTGGGTTCCCCAATGCCTCCTTATGGATTAATCCTTCTCCTAACATGAAAACATATTAAACTGCTTATGTTTATCCAGGCACAGGTGTTTTTGAATAAACTAATGCCAGTGAAGGTAGAGGAACTAACAATCCATTCTAAATATTAGGTGCTCCATTCGTAAATGGTACTTTAATAAGCTAAATTTTGACCTATGATAACACTGTCAATTAGTATGCTTAATTTACTCCAGTATCATTTATTCCAACTACCAGTAAATGGGTTAATTAAACTTGCTAAGGTATTTAGATAACAGTGATTGACAAAGATAATTATGATTCAGTTTTTGTAGGAACTAGAATTTTGCAAGTTTTGCTTTAAGAATATCCTTAAAATATGACTTTAACATAAAAAGGTAGTTGTTAAGAGTTTGGAACAATAAACTTTTACAACTAAATCACCAACAAGAGTGTATCTGTATAAGACATATTAGATTCCTGCTCATCAAATCTCAAAGAATGGAAAAAAATTAGAGAGAGACATTTAATTTATAATTGACAAACATTTCTAAAATATTTAATCAAAATTTCTATATTTAAAATTCTAAAAAACAGCTACATACATAGATAAAACACTTAAACAAATTTAATCAACATAATTAACATTTTCCTTTTTTATTTTTAAAATTCATTTCTCCTACAAATAGAAAATTGAATTTTTTCTTCATTTCGAAAATTTAAAGATATTCTTTCTAATTTTAAAGGTAAATTCTTTTAATTAAATTTTTTTAATTTCTGAAATGTAAACTATTTACTTATTTTATTTTTTTATTTTAAATTTAGAAAAAAAACAAAAAATAAATAAACACCAAAAACCAGGTGAAAAAAAGTAAAACACCAAAAAACGAAAATAATTAAAAAAAAAGAAATAATAAGGGTACTATATATATATATAATTTAGAAAAGGGTTAATTTATCTAACTAAAATGAATATTCCTAAAAAATGTATTATAGAAAATTATCAATCATAAAATTTCAAGAAAAATATATTTAAGATTCTATTTTTTTACAATCTTTTATTTGATTAAGTAAATTAACCAAATACTTGATACAAAATACAGAAGAAAAGGAATGAGAAAAATTTGTATTCTAAGAAAATTTTAATGCAATAGATAATAAAAATTACAATTTGTTTAAATTTTGTGTCATTGTAATTTAGATTTTAAATTTTTAATACTTCATTTTTATTTTGTTTTACGTTAATAATTTTATTATTAATTAATTAATTGTTCATACAAATAACTTTTTTTAGAACAAAGCAACAAAGAATCCATCTGATTTATCCTCAAAAGGATTAACACGGATACATTTATCACCGTCAGGTAAGTTTTTGGTTTTAAATCCTCTTGTCTACCATTCTGGACAAGCTTAAACTAATTCAAATGATTCATTTTCTTATAAAAACTTAAAAACAACATCTTCATTTTCTTGTTAATGAATAGAGCATGTTGAATAAGAAAATGCTTTTATTTTAGGGAAAGTTGCTAATTTATTCAAAATTTTTAATTAGAATTATCCGAGACCAACCACTCTTTATTTCATTTATTTATCATATGATTCAAAAATATCTTATGTTCTCTCCATAAAAGATTTTTTGCTCTTCTAGTTTTAAAGGTTTTCTTCTTCTAACTTTATCTAGTCTTCATCAAAGTAAATATGATTGAGCATTCCTGTACCTGAACAAGAGGGATCAGCTACAAAGTATTCTACATTAGGATATTAAGTCACATCTAAAGTTAAAAAATCTTCGTTTAAGCAAGTAATAATTTCTCCGAATCCATATTTTTAGGTTCTCTCTTTTAACAATTCAAAACGTTATTAGTTCTTTTCAAAAGCAAAGACCTTTCCTCTACCTTTAAGATATTCAGCAGCTTACATAGTTTTATTTCCAGGAGCAGAACAGCAGTCAATAACATCAAAATTTTTTGATGGTCTGGAAGCTTTAGATAATAATTAATTATTTTGCTCATCAATTACATTCTTAAAAAGAAGATAGACAGGCATAGCAGAAGATTTGCTTTGAATGACTATATCAGTAGAATCTAAAACAGAAGAATCTTTACTAATAACTGCTTAGTATTCATTATATTTTAAAGTATATAAATTATCAATAATATCATCTGGTTGTGCTTTTTATATCATTATATTCTATAATCTATTATCTTCTATTTGAATTTTATCTGAGACGTTTTATGTCTTTGATTTTTTCTCTTTGTTTTGTTTGTTTTCATTTTATTATTTAGATATCCATCTGATGTGTACATCTTATCGAATCAAATTAGAATTATTTTCTGCATTTAAATCAATATTTAGCTGACTAGCAATTAAGTCTTTGTTTTCTATAATTATTTTTTTCAATTAACCTCCACCTTCAATTTTCTTCTTCTTGCTATAGAATTGTTCAATAACTAAGATGCAAAATAGTTGCATATTGCCTATTACATTTTTTTTGTTTTTTTAATTTATGATTGACCCAATTTCTACTATCTTATCATAGTTTTTTACTGCTTTTATCAAGATTCCATAAGCTTCTTTAAGTTTAGAGTCACCTTTGTATTCTCTAAATAAAACTGTCTTAAAGTTTCCTTTATCTACTGCTATTTATTTAAGTACTTTTGAGTAAGAAATATACTTGTTCATTTTAAAAATAGTTAACTCTCTATAATTTCTAAGTTTTAATTATTTAGATTTAATAATTTAGATTTATCTCTCCTATTTATGGGTATACTTTTTGATGAAATATGCTTAGAGTTCAAATATTATAGAATATGTAAATAAGGTAGAAATAACTCTAAAAGTTAAATAAATATTTTCTAAACATAATTTTCATTTATTTTAATGTTGATTAAAATTATATTGCTAAATTAAATTATTTTTTCATAAAAGATCATTAAAGTTATGAAATAAAAAAGAAAAATTAAAAACAATAATTAAAAAGACTATTCTTTAATTTTATGGAAATCAAAACAAAAAAATGAATCTGAATATTATATCTAATTTTTTGATTCAGTTTTTTATGTTAATAATTGAAGGAATTTCAAGTCTAAGTCTAAGTGTGATAAAATAAATTATTTTAATAGATTTGTTTAAAAATACACTAAAAAATCTAAAATTTACAAATAATTGCTTAAATTAAAAAAATAAAAAGTTAAAAATTTTTCTTAATTTCGGGAAGGTATGAGTGAAAAATTTGGTTTTGCTCATTTATGAAAAACCAATTTTCTTACTATTATTCAATCAATCTTTTAGTTTTTCAAAAAATTGTTTTGAAATATTTGAACTATGAAAGTAAATTAATATTTTTTTATGGAACAGAATATAAATAAGATATATAAAGATAAAAAGCATAATTGATATTTTTTTTAGTAATTTTTGAATAAATTAAATATGGAATTAATTGTTTTATTTATTATTATTATTAGTTGGTGATTCTTGAATTAAATGATTGTTTGTTTGATTAATAAATTAGGAAAGATTATATTAGTTTTTTTATTTTTTGTTTATTTTATTTTATTTATTTTTTAACATTTAAATAGTTAATCATTTTTTGAAGTCGACTTCTTCTCCCATCATAATTCTGGTGAATTCTACAAGAGATATATTTCCATCATTCGAAGGATTAACTTCACTTACCATTTATTTAATTTCTTCTTCAGGAACATCTCTACCATTTCTTAATAGAATTTCCCTTAAATCTGCAATAGATATATAATTTGTGTTTGAAGGATCGAAATACTTAAAAATAGACCATATTTTTTCTTATTTAAGATAGCTAACAATATCTAAAGTAGCAGCTAAAAATTCACTATATTTAATTGTCAATTCTTTATCACTCTCAAATGAAATCTTCCTTATGATTTGTTCTATATCTTCTTTTGAGGAGGTGTAACCTGCTTAGTTCATTACCTCTTTAAGCTCTTCAACTCTAATTAAGCCTGTTTAATCTTTGTCTATTTTTTTAAATTAAACTTTCAGAGACTCGATCTCTTTTTCATTTAGTTAATTAACTATAACTCTAATAACTTCCTTTTTAAACTTGCTTGCAGAAGAGAAGTTTTTTAGCATGTTCACTATTTTGGGATCTACTTTGTCAGTTGCTTTATTTGGTGCAGTGGTGTTGCATGTATTTACATTTTACTATTCTTAAATAGGTGATATTATGCTATTATTAGATATAGCTTTAGAATTTCTTTGTTAATATTTTTTAATCCATGGGTGTTACAAAACTTAGGCAGCAGTATATCTTTTCTTGCTATTAACAACTAGTAATTTAGAAACTAAATCTTTTGCCAAAGAAGATACATTATTCCATTCAAATCCTTTAATTAAAGTTAATAATAAATAAACGATAATTTCTCCAGATATTTAAAAAAGGTAAAGTATTTGTTAGTAGCTTAAAAAGTTAGTTTAAGGATAAAGAAAAATGTATGACTGAGAAATAAAGTTATCCTTAGAAAATAGAGTTTTGAATTATACAAATAGGAAAAATTTAAAATTTAACAAACTTTTATGAGATCTTATCTCACTTTTTTTAGAAAACAATGAAATTTAATTAAAAGGTTAGATATAGATATTAGAAATAAATTTATTACCATCCATAGTATATTATCCTGCTTTTATTCTTTTGAAAATTTCTGACTTGTTATTCCCAAAAAACGGTGGGTAACCTACCAGTAAAATGTAGAGAATTACTCCAGCGCTCCAATTATCACATGTTTTATCATATTTACCTTCAAGAACATTTGGAGAAACATATATTGGTGTTCCAACCATTGTACTTAAATTTGCATTATTTTCAAATTTAGTTGAAAGACCAAAGTCAATTAACTTAATTTCTGAGTCTGGATATTTATTTGAAAAGAGAATATTCTCTGGCTTTATATCTCTATGGACGACTCCTCTGCTATGCATATGGTTAATAGCAGAAAATATTTTTTCCATAATATTAGAAGCTTCTTTTTCACTAAATACTTTTTTTTTACTAATTCTTTCTAACAGCTCTCCACCAGCGCAATACTCCATACAGATATAAAAAAACATTTCATCTTAATAAACTTCATAAAATTTAATAATGTTAGGATGGTCTAAATTTTTCATCATATCTAACTCTCTTAATAGAACAAATTGTTTTGATTTTAGTAAGCTTTTTTCAATAATCTTAATAGCTATTTTTCTGTCATTTATAGAATTTTTTAAAGCTGCTAACTTGACAGTACCAAAAGCTCCTTTCCCAATAACACCTTAAAACTCATACACATTACGAATATTGGTCTTTGAAGCAACTTATTCAAGCCTTCTCTTTTCAAATTAAGTAATTTTTTAATCATCTATTTAAATTGAATGTGATTTAACACAGCCCATAGTGTTAAAAATGAATTAAAGTTATATTTATCTGTCAAAATTTGTTTGTTTTTTTGTTTAATATTCTTCTACTTACTTATTAAAAATAAACTTCTTTTATTGATTTTGAAAATAATAATTTATCGCTTAGCTTTATTATTAATTAAGAAAAATAAAAAAAAACTAAAAACTATAAATATCTCTTTTTAAAAAACCTCAAATTAGCTTATTATAATTTTGATTTCAAATAGATAAGATCCTCAAAAGAAAATCATATGTTTTTGATGAATAGCATTTACTCTATATTTATACTATTTTTAGATTTTTTTGGTGAAAATATAAATTTTTTGCTATTCAAATAAATTATCTTTATTGAGTAAATTTAACAAATCAAAATAAATCTCTCTTACTAAATGTACTTTCTTTCAAGCTTAATTTTTATTTTTCAAAATATTTTTCATTTGCAAATATATGAAAATAAACTTGTAAATTGTTGGAATGATGTGTATGCCAAGTTTTCTAAAATTAATTTTTTCATAATTTTTCTAAAATTTTGTAGATATTATACTTGGTAAATGAGAAAATAAGGTCAGCTTTTTTAAAATTAATTTTTATTCTTTCTTTATCTTGATTTAAATATTGATTGTTAACAAGAAGCATTAAAATCAATTAAAATAAAATATACAATTTGAGTATTTTTAGATTATTGGATAGTATTTAATATAAAATATAATAAATTAGATAAATTCGTCTTTGTTCAGAAAAACTAATTAATAATATTTGATTTTTTAGTTTGCTTGTTTTATTTTTTTATATCATTAATTATATTAATTGTATTTATTTATCAGAGTGATTCAATAATAGCAGTAATAAAATCACAAAATTTAAGCAATAAAATCTAAACTTAAAAAATAAATAAATTATAAACTATTAATAAATATTTCTTTTGTATTAATATTTGAAGATCAACTCAATTATAATAATAAATTAATTATTTGAAATGACTAAGTAAATTGAAATACAAAATCTAATAAATTACTTTTTGATAGTTGATATAATATATAAAGAAAATAAATAAATTAACAAAAGTAAATTATTGAAATTTTTTTTGGTATTATTACCTTTCATTTATAAATAAATAAATTAATAAATTATTTTTGTTTCTTTTTTTTAGAATATTAATATAGCTTTTATTTGATGCACATTTTCTGTTCATCTAAAATATCTTAATGTTATTATTATTATCATCATTGATAGTGATTGAGTTAGGAATTAATTGAGAGAAATAAACTCCTATGAGAATAATTCAATATTATTATTAATGAAGCTTATTGATTGGTTATTGGGTTGATAAATAAGAAAATTAATTTGTTAAGAATTTACTTTACTATTTTTTTATACATATTTTTAAAAAAGCTCAACTTTTAATATCTACTTATTCCCCAATCATAACTTTTTTGAATTCTTCTAAAGTTATTCTTCCAGATGTTTTGGGACTCACTTCTTTTAACATTGACCTAATTTCATCATCAGGGATGTTTCTTCCATTTCTTAAAAATATTTCTTTTAAGTCCTCTAGAGTAATAAAGTTTGTGTTAGAGGGATCAAAGTACTTGAAGAGAGACCAAATTTTTTCAGCTTTAACATAAAAAATTTGATCAAGTGTAGCAGCAATAAATTCACTGTACTTTATTGATATATCTTTGGTTTCTTAGCATGGTGAAATATTTCTAATAATTTTTTCAATTTGTTCTTTTGAAGATTTGTGACCAGCCTTTTCCATAACGTCTTTTAATTCTTAGACTTTAATCATTCCTGTTTAATCTCTATCAATTTATCTGAATGCATTCTTTAAATCTTCTATCTCTCTTTCATTAAGCTAGTTTACTAAAATTTTCATTATTTCACCTCTAAGTTTACTTGGTGAACGGAAATTTTTTAGCATGTTAATAATTTTAGGGTCAACATAGTCAAGATCTTAAACAGTTGTTGAAGCTGATTTGGAAATAGATGGTGGTGTAAAGCTAGGTTTCTTCATATGCTTTAAAATCCAAGGGTGCTTGAGTGCTTAATCAACTGTCATTCTCTTTTTACTATCAACAACTAGCATTTTTTTGACTAAATCTTTAGCTTCTTCTGAGACTAAGTCCCATTCAGGTCCTATTTTAAAAATAATTTGGTTTAATTATTAAATTTAATATGATATTTGAAAATAAAAAAATATCTTTAATTAATTCCTGTTTCTGATGAATTAGGATGTATTTGAATCAATTTTAAGCTTATGCTCTAATAAATATTTAATCTTCGGGTTTAATAAAATTGATTGGATGTAATAAAATATGGAGATTTAGAGTGGGAAATAAAAATAATTTGCACTATTAATAGTGAGAGAGAGAGAATGATCAGAAAAATTAAATTTAATTAATTAATTACCTTCCATAGAGAAATCTCCTTTTTCGATCTTTTTGAAGATTTCAGTTCTGGATTTTCCATAAAAGGGAGGGTAACCCACCAAAAGAATATATAGAATAACTCCTGCACTCCAGTCATCGCATGTCTTATCGTATTTACCCTTTAAAACGTTAGGAGAAACATAAAGAGGAGTACCTACCATGGTATTTAACTACTAATTAGCACTATCACATTTCTTTGAAAGACCAAAGTCAACAAGTTTGATTTCAGAATCATTATATTTATTTAAAAAAAGAATATTTTCAGGCTTAAGGTCACGATGGACTATTCCTTTTGAGTGCATGTGGTTTATTGCTGAAAAGACTTTTTCCATAATACGAGCAGCTTCTCTTTCTTTGAAGACTTTTTATGTTGTTATTCTTTCCAATAATTCTCCACCTGCACAGTACTCCATACAAATGTAGAAAAACATTTCGTCTTAATAGACTTCGTAAAACTTAATGATATTAGGATGATCAAGAGTTTTTAAAATTTCCAACTCACGAAGTAGAGCATATTGTTTGTCTTTCAATCTACTTTTTTCAATTATTTTTACAGCTACCTTCTTGTCAGAAATACCACTCTTCAGATTAGCAAGTTTAACAGTTCCAAATCCACCTTTACCAAGTACACCAGAAAATTGATAAATAGAACGAATATTAGATTTCGATGTAAAGTTTTCTAAACGACTCTTTTCAGCCTAAGTCATTTGAGTATCATTTTTAACTTGACTAGCAGATTATCCACAGCCCATTTTTTATATGATATTTTTCCCTAAAAGTGTGTATTCTCTTCAGATTACTGAGAAGTATGTTGTATAATTTTTAGATTATTTCAAGCAAAAGAGCCTCAAAATTTTTAAGAGGTATAGAATTTGTTAATATTGAATGCTTGGAAAATATTAATTAAAAAATATGAAATTTTCCTTTTTGAGTAGTTGAGTGAAGAGGCAAGTTATTTTATTTTGATTAAAAAAATTATTAATATTCATTCGTAAATTGGCAGAAATTTAATACAGAATTTGAAATTCAGTGGGGAATCAAAATAATTAATATTACCATGAAAATAGAAGAAGCAACGGAGAGAGCTAAATTTCGTCTTTCTATCATTTATTTCTTCATATTTTGATTAAATTTAAAATTAACTAATCGAAATTTATACAGCCTGAGCCAAATAAGATAGATAGATATTCAAATAAAAAAATTGATCCTATTTTCAAAATAAGTACTCTAGTAAATCCAACTCAATTCTTCTCTCAAAAAAAGATTATGGATAAATATTAACAGGAGTGGATTTTTAAGAATAAATTTTCCAATATTGTTTGGTTTACTAACTAAAATTCCTAATAAAGTAGATTTCATCAAAATTCTCTCAATTTCAATATCATTTGTAATAGGAGTATATGGAGTTTTAGCTTTTATTTCCTTACAGATTGTTTAGATTCATTTGTTTTGAATCAATCAAAACAGCTAAATTGTAGATGATAATTTAAATCATCAAAAAATAAATTAAAAATTTCATAAAACTCCAGTTTATGTGACGACAGCAAAATCTATTTTTGGGTTTTATAATTAAAAAATACGTAAAGATAAAAAGATTAATTGACTCTAAGAAATTGAAAAAATCAGAAAAATTAAATAAGGAAATAAGTCTATCATCTTAGAAGTCAGAAAAAAGAAAAGACTTTTCTAAAAGTATTTAATTGAATTTCTCATATTTTTTTAATTCTCCAAGCAAAAGAAATACTTTCTTTTTTTTTATCTATTTGCTAAAATCTCATCTGAGATACTTATAGAATGATATCTTTAGGTAAACTTCTCATAAAATTTTTGCTTAACCTATACTTTTTAGCAAAAAAATGAAGATAATTTTTAATTTTAAAGAGTAAATTAAATAGATATATGTTTTACGAAAGATATTTATTTATTGTGTGAGATTCGAAATATTAGATTTTAAGTGTAATAGAGAGATTTAGCTAGACTAACTAACTATCAAACAAATGAAAAGACATAAAATCAAAATATATATAAATTTATATATTTACAAAATACAAGTTAATTTGATAAATATTTTAGAAAGAAAGAGAGAGACAAATTAATTAAGAATATAAGGAAACATCATTTAATTTCTTTTGTATTAAAGCAATTGCAATGAGGACATTTAATAGCTATTATATTAAAATCAACATCATAGGATTTTTTGTTGCATTCGTTACATAGAATTGATGTTTTGCCTGATAGCTCTTCTTTTATTTTAGGATCCATTGTAGAATAAATTAAATCTATTTCTTATTATATTCTCTATTTTATTTCTTCGGATTGTAAATAAATACTCATACCACAGTAAGGGCAATTAGCATTATGAGATTTAATTTGATAATCTTCAAAGCATTTTGTATGAATACAATGTCCGCATCTTTATAATTAAAACCATGGTTTGGTAGAGATTTTCAAATTCTCCAAACAAATTGGGCAATCTTATTCAGTTTTTCTTTCAATGCATTTATGGTTATTTTCTAATGATTTACTCATACATATATCACAAACATCACAATGAAAATTATCTTCCTTTGCACCCATTCTACACATTTTACATTTATCGCAATGGTACATTTTCTTAGATTTATTGTTGTTGAATAATTTACAAATTTCACAGAAATATTCCCCCAACACATGTTTGCATTCTGGATTTTCACAAATCGATTATGGTTTTTGCTCTAATCCACAACTCAAACATTTAATTCTGCTTATAGAATATCTATCTAATGTTTCTACACTACAAATTCCCTTAGGACCAGTGTACTTTTCATTATGGCAAAGCCTACATGGGTACCATATATTGCAACATGGTGCAAGGATGATGCATCCTCTTTCATAATGCTTGCAAGGTTAATTAATATTTAAATCCATTTAAAATAAAATTTCTTAAAACCCTAGTTTATTAATTTTGTTAAATCTATAAAATTATTAAATATTTTATAAAAATTTGATATGATATCCAACTTTTCTTTTTTTTAAAGCAAATTCTCTCCTTGTTTTAGACAAAATAAATATTCTGGGATATTCATTAAGCTATTATTTTACATTCACAAATGTAAACTTCTACTAAATTTAAAAATTCTGGAAAAGTACAAAATCAAATTATGTCATATGTAAGAATTTTTAAGTTAAAATATTTTGTGTTTTTTTTAATTTTAATAAATTTTAAACAAGAGATTTTATTTATGACAAAAAAATAAAAATATTTTTAACTAACTTTAAAAAAGCACAAATATACTATATTCAGTATAATCTGTCTATGTTTGGAACTGATGGGACAGGAAATTTTGTCCAAAATAATAAGTATTGGAAGTGAAAAATCACAAAAAAATCTTGGATAATATTTATTACATACAGATGAAAGGTATTCTACTGTATATTTTGAAAGCTATTGTTGTATCATACATTTATTTGCAATTTTTGAAAAAAGTTTGAAAAACCAAAGTAGTTTCTTTAAATCAAAAATATTAGCTTATTTTAATTGATAATTTTAATAATTTATTCCTTGCTAAATTTGAATAAAAGTAATTACAAAAGTTAAGAAATAAAAACAGCTAAATAAGTTAATTTATAAATTAATAATTTTTAAAAGTGCTTTTATTAATAATTTATATTTTAATCTGATTAAAATTAATTTATCTAAAAATATCCATCAACTTAAATCATAAACTAACAAAATCAAATATTTCAATCTAAATAATTTAGAATTAAATTTTTTGAAGAAAAACTTTCCAGTTAAAATAAATTTATATTAATATATTAATTAATTAATAAGTGAAGGTTTTTACTTACTTATTTATAGCTTTAGATATCTACAAATTAACATTTTTAAAACTAATGGATAGAGTGATATCTAATCAATCAATTATACTTATTCTAAAAATAAAAAATATAATTTAGATTTTAATCTTTCGACCATTGATTTTTATATAGTTTAATAGAAATTTTTAGTATTAATATCTTAGAAAAAAGCAAATTATTAAAAATCATCTACAATTAAATTTAAGGACAAATATTAATTTGAGAACGACTGCTGTTATTTAAAATGAGGAAAAGTAAATCTTAGTTAAAAAAACTTGAAAAATCTTTTGAGTATGACAACCTTTAGGAAATAGAATAAAAATTTGAATAATTTTCAGAAAATTTTAGAAATTAGACCCATAAATAAACAAATTTTGCCCAAGTTTCTCTGCTAAAAAGTATTTTAAAAAGTAAAGGACCTACGTTAAGTCAATAAGCATAAAGTATTTAGCAATTACAAGACCTAAAAACTTTCTTTTTGAATAACTGCGAATCAAAAATAGCTCTTGTGGAAAGGTTATCAAACACTAGATAATTAGGAGATACTCCATTAAATGTAATTAGAACTAGAAATACAACTATCATAAAATCTGATTAATTATCTACAGGTGAAGATAAATAAAATAATTAGCCATATGCATTTTATAATAAATTAGGCTAGAATAATAGTAGTATGATGGATATCAGCTAAACAAGTGATAATTTTTAAAGAAAAAATAAAAAAATGTTAACTTTTTAGTAAAATATAAATCCTTTGCAAGATATCTAATCAAATAATAAAAACGTTGATTTGAAGCAACAAAATATTTAAAAACAAAAATCATAGCAGGATTTTTCTATATTAACAATCTAGGGTTAATCCAACTAAAAATTACAAAATAGTATTATTGATTTGGATTCTGCTATCGCATCTACAGAAATATTCTCTTCTCCTTTATAGAGCTAAAAATAATTATAATCTATTTCAAGATAGGTTTCTTTATCTAATTTCTCTTCACTAATACTTAGAAATGGAGATTAAACTCCTTAAAAATTATAAAATAGCAATTTAAATTCAAACTTCACATTTCAGCATAAGGAGGATGCTAATAATCCACAAGTTAATCAAGCAATCTTGGAGAGATAAAAATCTTATTCAGTTATTGGTTCGGCCAATTAATAAAAGAGTACAATAAAAATTGTAAGAGAAAAATAGAGAGGTAATACTATCCTTAACAAAGAGACTATAAGTCCAGCTCCAAGAGCAAGAACTAGTAGTAGAAAATTGACAGCAAGGATTTTAGAAAATCTTCATTATTAATAAAGGAACACAGCTACTTTTAATGAGAATATTTAATCACAATAAAATTAAACAATCTCAGCTGCTCAAACCTAATAAAGTTCAGCTTACACAGAATTACTGCAGTATAAAGAACAAATAAGGAAACAGAATAAAATTTGCTAATTAATTGGATAGGATTTAGCTAATTTTGCTATTGCATCACTGCTATTAATTTAGAATAGAGACAAAAAAGAATCAGAAAATCAAGATATTACTTAGAAGTAATTTTTTTCTTTTTTTCAATGGATCTTAGCTAATATTTTATTTAATCAAATAGATTTTTATAGGCCTTTGGGATAAATAGAAGAGCTCTTGACTTAATAAGAAAATAATAGGACAAAAGAGATTATGTAATTAATTAAATTCTTTCTTAACTTAAAGAGCAGTACTTATAATGGTAAACAAAAAATGAAGCTCGTAACAAAGAAACATAAAAATTTGAAAGCTAATTTAAATCAAAAGTAGAAGAAGATAAAAAAAGAGAAAGGGAATAAAAGGATTAGTTTAAATGGTTAAAAATAAACACTTTTTATAGTGAGCTAGAAAATAATTTGAAAAGAATGGTTGTTATGAAAATAAATAATTTTTACAATCAAAATTTTTTACTTGATAAAATTTTAACAAAAAAACATGAATAAAACAATAAATAAAACGAAGGATAATTGGAAGAATAAAATGCTAATGACTTTAATGACGACTAATCTAGCTTAATAATTAATTCTGTAAATAATTAAAACACAGATTAATTTATTGATACTAATACTTCTCAATTTTAATAAAAAATACTTCAAGAAACGACAAATAAAAATGACAACAACAATGATAATAATCTTTCATCTAAGTAGACTGATGAAAATTAGAATTTATTTACAAGAAAAAGAGGTCAAACTCAGATTAAGTTAGAAGCATAAAATAAAAATAATGAAATTAACAATCCCAATAATTTTGAAAGGAGAGATTCTTATGTTATTGATGAGTTCAGCAATAAATTGCTTTTTATCTAAATTAATAAAATTGAAAAAAATAAATAGTCAAGTTCTGTCAACGATAAAATTATAAGTGATGCCCTTAATTCTAAGCTAGAAAACGCTGAAAGCCATTAAAAGCCACTTTAAAAGCTATATGAAAAAATCAAATAAGAGTATTTATTCTTTTTTAAAAAAATATTACTTATTAGTAATATTTGAACATTTTTAAAGTTAGGGATAAACTAAGTAGGAAGTGAGATCATAGTCTATGAATGATTTAAAAGGCAAATTTAATCCAGAAACTCTAAGATAGACTTACAACTCATCGCTAAATTAATATATTGCATAAAAACAGAGTGAAAATAAAGGTTTAAAGAATATTAAATCGTTCTAAGTTGTAAAACTTTAAGAATAGATTGACAATTGCTTGAAGCATGGATAATCTATTTCAGAGTAACAATAAGAAGCTGAGTACAGATGGCTTAGAGATAATATGATTTAAGGGTTAAGCAAATAAGAATATCTAGATAGATAGAAGAGAGTATTATATGACAATTACTACTGGAATCAAGTAAATATATATGATGCTTTTAATTTAAAAATTCTTTATCAATATAAAAGGAAACAGAGGATATATTCGTGAAAAAGAGAAATTAATTACAACAGAGAAATTTTTAAAGTGTAAAGTCAAACAATTTTAGTGAATTAACTACATATGAATTCATGAGGCTCATCTTAAAAAATACAAACGTTCAAGATATAAATAGAGAAGTAAATTTTATGTTCAAATGATATAAATATAAATTATTTTCTTGTTTCATAAAAAAGAATCTCATGAAAAGGTATTAGAAAGGAGAAGCTTTATTGGAAGAATAAATGGAATTTCTAGCTGCTACAAATTAGTTATTAAATAAATTTATTGACAAAAATTTCATGAAAGAAGCGATAGAAATATTAGAAAAAAATGACATCATAAAAACCTTTGAGCTAATTTTAGCTGAAAATATTCTAAAATCATACAATACTGTTAAAAATATATTATACAATCATAGAGAAACATTTTTAAGTCATAAAAACGAATACACAAGATCTTAATATGATGAAAAGAGGAAAAAAGATCAAGAGTATTAAGAATTCCTTAAAAATTTAGAAATACATAAAAAAAAGAGTAAAATGTATGCAACTGTTCTAAATTATCTTGAAAAAACTAATTTCTAAAAAGAGTAAAATGCTCAAAAATTTAGTGAAGATTCAATTTTAGAAAAACAACCTATATAAATTTAAAAAACTCAAGCTTCAAATATGTTTTCAGTAGAGTTTGCCAACTCATCATTAGAAACAATAAACCCTTAAGATGCTTTGATAAACTAAAAATAGAAAGTCCATCAATTAACTCATCCCAAATCTATAGATAGAATAATGAAATACTATAATTATCACCCTCCCTCAAAGATTATTCTTGGTAATCAATTTTTTATAAACTAAAATAATAGGTAATTATTTTTATTAAAATAGATGAAGAAGCTACACCTAAAACTGCAAAAAATTTAATTGAAAATTAGAATGAAAACAAAAAAAATCGACAAAAACAGGATGCTAAAGAAAAGCTTCGTATAAAAAAATTAGATGAAAAGCTTTAGAATAAATTAAAATTTGCAAAATTTTATTCAGGAGGACCAGCTGCTAAATTCAAGTAAGAAATAAATGAAAAAAAGCATTTGCCTTAAATATTGAAAATCTAAAGCTTTTTTAGAATGAAACTTGCTCAAAATATTTACAAGGAAAAAGTATATGTCAAATAAAAAAATGAAAGAATGGATAAGTTAATGTTAGATTAAAGTAAAGAATATTCAACATAAACGAGCTAGCAATATTATCCAAGAAGCTTTTCACCTTTAACTAAAAGAATAGGCTTTTAAACGCCAAGATAAAATTCTTTAAATAAATTTTCAAATTTCGGAAATCTCAATCAAATTAAAAGTAATTTTTTTAATTAAATTTCTATTCATTTTTAATATTATTTTAAAAAATTAGAAAATTAATTTGAACCTTTTATGAAGGTTCACTCAGACTTAAAGAATAATATTAATAAACTTGAACAAAATTATCACAATAATATTAGAAAATAAAGACAGACTCAAGGCAGAGCAGAGAGACTAATTTAGTATGTTAGGGAGGATAATTTTTATAAAATCAAACAAACTGGTTTAAATTATGATAAAGGAGAAGTATTAATGACTGATAAAAAGAAAAATACTGCTCTGTATTATGCTGTCAAAAATGGAAACTGTGTCATTGCAAAGTAAAATAATTTAGAAATTTACAATACTTTTATTATAAATAATTCTTTAAGATTTTTATTAGAGAAAGGAGCTAATTTGAACTAGTAGTGTCATAAATTGAATACTCCTATGCATATGGCTTTTAAGCTAAATGATATTAATATGATATTCCTTTTATTAGACTATGGAGCTGATTTAAACATTAAAAATCTGAAAGGTTTTACTCCTTTAGGTTATGCTTAAATGGATACTTTGTAAAAATATGGTTTAGAAGAAGCAATAGCCAAGAAGAACAATCTCTCAGATTAAAATTCTCCTTACAGAGATACAATAGATAATAACTAATTTATGTCTTAGAGAGAGAGTTAGAATTTTGAAAAGGCACTAATTATTGAGCAAGGAATGCAAACTAATTTTTAAAAAGACCAATATAGAGATTCATTTTTTGAGCATACACCATAAAGAAAAGATTATAGATAAAGTTCTTTTAAAATAAATTAATAATCTCCATTTATAGTAAAGTTAGAATTCTCACCAGAAACACATTTTGGTAAACAAACTAATAATAGTGCAAGATAATAAATTTTAAATATTAATCCTGCTTTTAGTTAGTGAAATTAGAAAGAATGAATTAATTTGTATTCCTAAAAATTGAGAAAATATATTTCAATAAAAATATTAAATTTTAATATTATATAATGAAGCAAGCATCAATTTTATATTTGTAAATAGATGTCAAAAATATGTTCCTTTATCCTTTAAAACTCTTCAACTTATTTGTAATTATATTTTTATTTAAAAAATTTTGAAAGACTAATTTATAATTTAAAAGCTTATTTAAATTTAATCCTTGAAACATTTCTTTAATTAAAATTTAATTTTTTAAATTTTCATGTAAGTAATTTAAAAAATCTTAACAAAAAAAAATAATAAATCTATATTAAGATTAATAAAAATATCCAATTAAACTCATATCTAAATTCTTTCTAACTTTTAACACTTTGTAGGAAATATAATTATTTTAAATTAACGGGGGGGGGGGGGGGGGTCATTCTGTGGGACTAGTTTTTGAGTCATTTAATAGACAAAATGTTTGACTCATGAGTACTTGGTAATTAGACTGACAGAATGACCCCCCTCCCCCCAAATTAACAATTCTTAAGTATTTTAATTTAAGATATTTAGTAAATTGGAGTTCTCTCTTTAAATTATGTTTAGCAAATAATTAGAGAATTATAAAATTTAAATTAGGCTTTTTGTCAAAAATGTAAATTAAATAGGTTAAATTAGCTTAACTTTGAAAAAAATTGGTTGAATTTTGAATTTGATTAAATATTTTTTTAAATAATGTTTTAAAAATATAAATTACTTTTGAGAAAATAATTTAAATTAATTGTAAAGGATTAAAATTTTGAGAAATAAAAGAAACATTCGGATGGTTTTAATGTCTACTGAATGTAAGTTTAATTTTGAGATTTATTGCCAATCACGAATTTAAGTAAATAACAAATTTAATTAACAATTCAATGCGTGATATTGGCTTAATCAAATTACTAAAGAGTTTCAGTATCTTAGATCTTCGCTTTTGTAAAAAAAGACTTTTTAATTAACAAAAGTATTTATTTGCTAACATAATTATATAAATTAATAAATTTATTAAATATGACTGACAATAAATTATATTAAACACCTGTCTCTAGTAAAGTTGCAAAAGTAGCTGCTAGTATATCTCTCTTAAAAAATCATATTAAGTAGAGTAAAAGGCAAAATAAATCTCAAGAGATTGCTCATGAGCCTAATTACACTTTTAATGATAGCTCTATTAAAAGTGAATTCTAATTAAAAACTACTCCTTAGAAATAAATTCATCCAATAATTCCCTCTACCTAAAGTTATCCAATAAAATCCTTAGGGTAAAGACCAATAATAAGATTTATTTAGAAGTCAAAGTAAATAATGAAGATAAACTAGATGTTTAGGCAAAAATAATTGATTGAATTAAGCGATTTTTTACCATCTAAAGTGGAGAGCCATTAACATTAATAATAAAATAACTCACTATTCTATGATGAAAATTTAAATTAAAAGTCATCCATAGATGATAAAACTGATTATAATTTTAGTTCTTCTGATCATACAAGATATACCCTCAAAACAGAAGGATCTAGTAGAATATAAAATTCATATTAACTAAGATCAAGCTTTATTCCTGAAGCAGAAGATTGGGGATATTCTGTCAAAACAGATTAAGATGAAATATAAATAAATGAATCACCAATAATAGATTAAAGTCCTTTCTAAAGACAGATAAAAACATCATCTGGTAAAATAAATAGGAAAAACTCTAGGAACCTTCAGTCATCTGACAAAAATTAGTAAAATTAATTTATTTTAAATATTATTTGAAAGGCATTTAGATTTTGTGATATTTTTAATTTACACTTTTTGATTATTCTTCAAAAATTAAGAGTAATCTAAATTTTTTATAAAATGTTTTTTAAAAGGTTATCTGATGACAAAAGTGGTATATTTATATCAGCTTGGAGATATGACAGCAAATAAGATGAAAAAATGTGTATGACTGGAAAAAAAATAGATTAATTGTAGTTTAGTTCAAGCATAGAAAATCATTCTAGCTTGTAGAAAAATAATTATTTGAATTAAGAAAATAATGCCACTATCACTAATAAGAAACTACCCTAATTTGGAAATTAAGCTAAAAGCTAATATTCTATCAGAACGCGTTCTTGCGAATTTAGGCCAAACAAATAAAATTAAGCTAAAAATATATCTCTATCAAATGCTCACCACACAAGCCAAAATTACAATAGTTCACTTTCAAATTTAACTTTTAATGAAATTGATTAAAGTTAAAACAACCAAGAAGAGTAACAAGAGAAGCTAAAATCTAATAAAATTTTTAAAATAATATTGAATTAAATTCATAAGGCTAGATAGAATGATAAATCGCTTGTTAAGTTTCCACATAATTAAGAAGAAATTTCATTTGAAAAATAAAATAACTGCAAAGAAAATGAAATTAAATATTAAAATAATTAAGATGGTAACTTTTTTAAGTAAATAAAAAATAGTTAAAAAATTTTAAGTAAGCTTTAAAACAAATCATCAGATACTATTAATTAAATCAAATAGATATAAGATATTTAAGTATAAGGTTAGTCTCTGAGGCACCGCCTTGGAGAAGTTAATATAGAAAAAATAATAAGAACTCTTAAATAATAAAAGAAATAAGGAAATCATTATTTAGTTTTAAAAGGAAGCAATCTTTCTCCCTAAAAATAAGAATAATAATAATCATAGAATTCAAGTAGCTTCTAGTGTTGGAAAGATTTTTCAGAGCCTAATCTTTCTTCTCATTAATTCATTCATATTAATAGTCTGAATAAAAACCCAAAAGCCTAAGTAAGAGAAGTTGAAGTACAAAAAATATTTTAAAACGAAACATGTTCTCCTGGACGATAATGCAGCTGCAAGCATAATAATTGCATCTAAGATGAAGTTTAACAACTGTAAAATTACTAAAACGAATACTAGCAATCTATTTTAGCTAGTAAAGATTCTGAGAAACCATAGATTAATGATGTGTAAAATTAGATATTAAAATCGAGTGGAGTGAATCTTAATCCAAATTCTAACCACATAAACTTCAGAAGGCCAGCAAAAAAAGATTTATAAACGAGATAAACATAAAAGAGTGGCTAATATAAAGAAAACACAATTTAGGAAGATGATAAGTAATGTAGTGGATGGGAATCTACATCAGCTTTTAATTAAACTGCAGAATCAGCATTTTTAGAATTTGTGTAAGCAAATCTAAAAAAAAGACAAAACATAATAAATTTAATAAAAAATGGAAAGTGAATTAAAGCAAATTTAGCTTTCTTTCTACAATCCAGCAAAATGTAACAATAAATAATTACTAAAATCTAACAAATTCAACTTTTCATAGCTAATAAATAAATATTTTCCAAATCATTTTAACAAAAAGTGTAAATAGTAATTTAATTTAAATAAATTATAAGACTAAAAGCTTTGTATCAATATTCCTTTTATATATTAATTGACATTTAATACTATTATTAATTAAATGGAATTAAAAATTTTCAAAAAAATATAAAAATCTCTTATTTGATTGTTAAAGTAATAAAAAAAGATAAATAAATTAACTATATCATAGTTAAAAATACTTTGATTAGTAAAAATATGGTGAATTTATCTATTATATTTTATAAATATAATTTTTATTTATTTTATTTAAAAAACTTCTAAATAAATCTAATGATATTTAAATCTTTAAAATTTAATGAAACTTTTTATTTATAATAAGCCATTTTAGATAATATTCATTAAGTTTTTTATGTGAAAATATCTTTGAGATAAAGAATAGAATAAAAAAATAAAATTATTAATACAAATAGATTTAATTAAATAATGTTTATCCTTTTTAAATAAAAAACTTCTCCACAAATTTAATTTAAATTTTAATACAATTTAATTTTTTTTGCTTTAAAAATCATATTCATAATTTGCAAATTATAAAGATTATAATTTTTTTTGTTAAAAATACTAAAATTAGACACACTAAAAGAAAGATTTAATACCAGATTTTAATTAAACAATCTTTTCTACTTTAAATTAACAAAACTTCTAATAAATATAATTCATTTTAATTTTATAAAGTTTATGAATCTTACTTATAATTTGGAATAAAGTTATTTTAGATAAGAATAATTATGTTTTTCTTTTAAAAATAAAACAATTAGTATTTAAGAAATGTTGTTTACTTAATCTATAAAATATAATTAAACATTCTTTTTCTATTTATAAGAAAAATAACTTCACTAGTCTTTATTGTAAAAAATTTAAAACTCATTATATTTATTCTCTTTTCGATTGCAAAAGAAAGGAAGTCAATTTTATTAAAAAATTTTAGTTTGGATTTAATCAAAATCAGGTAAAAATAGTGTAAGATAATATTGAAAAATCTGGATGAAAAGTGTTATAAAAATATGTAAGGAGAGAAAGTGACGTATTTTTTTACTCTAAGAAAAATAGTAAATTATTCCTGAATATAAAATATAGAATGAATGATTGTTTGTTCTATGTACAAAATGAATAAAATGAATGAAATTTGTGTAAGCTATAAAAATAATTTTAAATTGCATAAGATAATTTTATTATAGTCGTTTTTCAATATATTAAATTCGTTAATTTGTTTATTTATTTGTTTGTTTTGAATAAGATTTATAACTAAATTTTTTCTCTCTCTTTTTAAAAATATCTTATTTAATTGAATATTTATTTCTTTTCTTTTTTTAGGATTTAGTCAGCTCTTAAAATCTATTTCTTCTCCTTTCATTAATAGCTTGAATTCTTCTAGAGATATCTTGCCATCATTATTAGGGTCTACTTCCTTAACCATTTACTTAAGCTCTTCTTCTGGAATATTTCTACCATTTCTTAAAAATATTTCTTTCAAATCTGTGATAGTTATAAAGTTGCTGTTGGAAGGGTCAAAATATTTAAATAATGACCAAATTTTTTCAGATTTTAAATAAACAACTGAGTCTAAAGTAGCTGCCAAGAATTCACTATATCTTATAACTAAATCTTTTCCATCTTAATTAGAACTAATATTTCTAATTATTTTTTCTAATTACTCTTTTGTTTATTTATACCCATGCTATTCCATCACTTCTTTTAGCTAGTCTATTCCAATTTCTCCTGTTTACTCTGTATCTAATTACTTAAAAGCATACTTAAGTTATTCTATTTCCTTTTCATTCAATTAATTAATCAAAATTTTCATGACTTCGTTTTTGAATTTAGTAGGTTATCTAAAGTTTTAAAGCATAGCCAATATTTTAGGATCTATTGCATCCATACTTCCAATAGTAGAGTTATGTTTAAACTATGTCCACTCCTAAATTTTCTTGTGCTTCACTATCCACTTATGCTTTAAAGCTTAGGCTGCAGTCATTCTCTTATTACTATCAACAATTAATAATTTCTTTACTAAATCTTTTGCTTCAGGAGAAACAGTATCCCATTCTTTTCCTTTTATTAATTAAAAGAGTTATATTTTATGCCAATAATTTTTCTAAGATTAAAATTTATAGATTAAAGATAAAAATTGTTTGATTATTTGTTTGTTTTTTTTTTGCTTAATTGATTGATTGATTGCTTTCTTTTTTTATTTGTTTCTAATAAAGGTTTTTATTTTTCTTAACGAAAAGAAATTCGTTTATCTCTTTCTCATAAACTCCAGTTTTTAAAAGATCAGAAAATTATTTAAATGAACCATCAAAACTTACAATATATTTTGCTATATTTAACTAAACAAAATATTACCTTCCATGTTGTATACTCCTTTTTCTATCTTACGAAAAACTTCTCCTCTACTCTTTCCATAGAAGGGTGGATAGCCTACAAGAAGAACATATAAAATAACTCCTGCGCTCCAATTATCACTAGAGCTATCATAGCGACCTCTCAGCACGTTTGGAGAGACATACAAAGGAGTTCCCACCATTGTGCTCAAATCTTTCATTCCGTCACATTTGACAGATAAGCCAAAGTCAATAATTTTAATTTCGGAATCTGGACTTTTGCTAACAAACAAAATATTTTCAGGTTTGATATCACGATGCACTATCCCTTGAGTATGCATATGATTAATTGCTGAAAATACTTTATCCATGATCAAGGCAGCATCTTATTCTCTAAAATTACGTGCTTTTGTTATTCTATCTAAAAGCTCTCCACCGGCACAGTATTCCATACATATGTAAAAAAACATTTCATCTTAATAAACTTCATAAAATTTGATTATATTTGGATGATCTAATGATTTTAAAATTTCTAACTCTCTCAAAAGAATATATTATTTATTCTTCAAACGATTTTTTTCTATAATTTTCACTGCCACTTTTTTGTCAGACACACCGTTTTTCAGAGCAGCCAACTTCACTGTACCGAATCCTCCTTTACCTAAAACGCTAGAAAAGGTGTAAACATCTCTAATGTTAGTTTTTGAAGTAAAGTTTTCAAGTCTTAATCTTTCATGCTTAGAGAGAAGAACATCGTCTGCTATTTAATTCCTTGATTTTACACATCCTCCCATTTTCAGAGTAGTTGTTTGATATTGAATTGAGTCACTATGTAGCTATTTCTTAGGTAGATTTAAGGTTGTGTCTCTTCTCTCTACTTATCTCCACTCAATCTTGCTATAATTTGATTGATTGATTAATAGAAATAGATATCTATAATTTATAAGTATATAATCAAAATATGATTTAATTTACTTTTTAATTATTATTAACAAAAACTTTTGAGATTCACGATAAAGATTTATTATAGTAATAATTTGTTGACTAATTTTTATTTAATTTTTGGATGGTAAATAGGTATAACTTAATGTTATTCTATTTTTGGATCAGTACTCTAGGAAATTATAAAAAATTAATGAAAATTAGTATTTTTTAATTTATCTATCTTTTTCGAGTTACATATTCAAATTAAAGCACTCTTAACACATCGACTGTAAATTTATTTTGTATTTATTCATTTTTCCATAAAAGTTTCTACCAAACAGTTTCTGTTTGGTAATATTTTAAAGAATATTTAATCACTAAAAATACTGAATAACATTTTACTTTCCAAAAATTATACATTTATTAAAATTAAATAAAATAATTATAAATCATAATTCTATAGTTTTTTTATTAATTTGATTATTTTTCTATTATTTATTCACTTAAATCTATTTTTATTACTTTAAAAAATAGCCTTTATTCAGAGTTAATACAAATCTTTTAATTTTTTGATTTTTACATAAAATATTGAATGGTTTTTTTGGCATCAAAAAAACAAAAATAAGTGAATGATTGATTAAAAATAAATAAATTTTATCACTTGTATTATGAACTTTTAAAAATTAATTTTAAGAAGTTTTTCTTCACTGGTTGAAAGGTTTTTTTTTACATTTCTATTTATTTTCTTGGCTGTAAACCTCATTTCTACTGACTAACATACTTTATATTTATTATTGCATGTTCAAATAGCTAATTAATTTGATGGAAACATTTTTTAGAAAAGTAAATCATAAAGTATTAGATAATTCATAAAATAGACAATAAATACTTTATTTTTTATAAATTAATTTGAGAGATTAGTTTAATTAATATTTTATTTTCTGAAATCAAAAATGAGCTGTTGAACTGTTCAAAAACAAATTTTCATTTCAGTATTTTATTTTCTTTTTCTCTTTCTCTCAGCATGTTTTATATAAAATTATTTACATATTTAAAGATCTACCTATATTTATAAATTTTTTTAATGAACGGTTTTATCTATTTTCAGAGATTGATATAAACACTGAAATTAGAAAAGAGCATAAAAGATAAATAATCTTAATCAAAATAAATAAAGACTTTGTTTTTCTAAATGATATTTATCTATATAGTTAACTTTTAATTTTTAGGATTTTAATTAATAACTAACTATAAAGCTCCACTTCTTTTTAGATTTAAAAAGTGAAATCTCTCTAACTCCTAATTAACATAAGATTGAGGTAAAATTTAACATTGTGTGTTCTCTTCATAAACTTTTATTCTTTTATCATTTTATAGCTATTAGCTAAATAAAAATAATGAATTAATAATAAATAAAGTTAAAAATCGTCTATTATAAAATAAATTAGTAGTTGATAAATTAGTAAACAAAGCAACACACTGGTTTACCTTACTTATTTTTATAGAAACTGACTCCGAAATCTTTTCTATCTAATTTTACTGAAGGAAATAAAAAAATAAGATTAATTAGATTATTAAATTTATCTTTTAATTAAAATAGAATCTTAATCTAAAATAGAAAACTTTCAACCTTCAAGCTTTAGAATAAAAAAACATGACGACACAATATTACTTGTAAAGGTTGTCAAATATATATTATCCTCATTTCTAAAAATAACAAATTTTCAAATTATTTAATGGATTATTTATTTTTGTAATTTCGAGAAAGATTAATTCCTAATTGTTATTTTTAAAAAGTAAAAGGTAAATGGTAATAATTTTTGTTACTCCTAATACTCTTTCTTCTGTTTTATTTTTATGGTTTCAAGAAAAGAATTAATTTTTAATTATTATTTTAAAAAAGCCATATGATCCTATTAAATATTTTATAATTTATGTTACTCCTTATTGAATTTTTAAGTTATTTTTTATTTAAATGTAAAATTTATTAACCCAACCTCAGTCTTACAATCTAATTATCACTCACCCTACCTATATCTTTTTATTAAGCATAAAACTTTTAAAGTTTAGGGAATTAGAGTATTATTTACATTAAACTTTCTTTCTGAATAATTTTTTGATAATTTAGTAAAATGGAAATGGAAAGATTCAAAACATTTAATTATCATGAATGAATATGAAATGTATAAATATGAATATTTTTAGACTAAAAATCATAAATAATGTATTTTTATATAATTAATAAGTATAGGTTTAATAACTAACTATTTTGATAATATATTTAATATTGTTTTGACAATTAATTTTTTTATTTATTGGTTGGTTGGTATTGATTAATTGTTTGTTTATTCTTTTTTGTTTGAGGTAGGTTTATTTTTGTTTTTTGTAAAAATTGTTTAATGAGGTTAAATTGCTTAGTTATTGCTTTGACTTGCTAGTTTTTAAATTTTTTAAATGTCATTTAAAGCAATTTATTGAATGAAATTATTTTTTAATTATTATTATTGTAGTAATATTATATTGTTCAAAGTTCTATTTTATTTTTATCTGCTAAATCTTTTTTCAACTCTTATATTCTTTTTTCTATTGCACTATATATAGATTTTGATTTTTTTACATAATTTTGCTAAGTATTAACAGTTTCCTAGCACTTTTGAAGCCTATCAAAGAAAAATTTTTCCAATTTTTCAAACATTTTTTTGCTAACATTCTTAAAATCTGCATTCAATACTTTGTGATTTATCAGATTTTGCAAAAATGAATTATAACTAATCAAAAAAAACTTATTCTTTACTATATGCTGATTTATAAATGCCTACATAATTCCTTCACTCTCTATTTTATCTTTAAGAGCCTTGCTTTTTGTAAGAACAAATTAAATAGCATAATCCATGTCTATTGTTACATATTCTTTTTATACCCTTATTTCTTCTTGTACATGATTTGATTAGCTTGATTATCGATTGTAACTTTTTGAAAGAGAGCTGTTGGCTCCATTTCCTAACTATTTGCTATTTTTTCCACTTTCGTTTATTGTTGACAAACTTTCGCCATAATAAATAGGGTTCAAATTATCTGTCATAGATCCATATGCATCAAAATTGCCATCGTTTTACTAATTCTAGTCACTAGATAACTAAATATCACTTTTTAATTTATTTATTTTGAGTTTTGTTGTCTTCCTCATAGGGTTTTTTATCACTGTATTTGGCATGCTTGTAGCTTTTTTATGTCTTGCAGAAGTTTCATCTGTTTTATAATTTCCATCTTCATCTTTTATTAATTGAGAATTAAAGAAAGTGAGATAAGTTAAATAGATTGATATGCTAATCAATTGAAAGATATAAATAGATTGTATTGCTCAATTAATAGTATTAATTAATAACAGCTGAATTACCATTTTATGTTGGTGTTTAAGGAGGAATGTTTGTATTATCATTCGAATTAGGATAATCATCTCTACTACTAAGCACATTTGTGTAAGACTTCCTACTCTTTAAATTTCTGATTGTTTTAATAGTCGTTGATTCAATTATTGAATTCTCTTCACTAAATTCCTCATTGACTGCTAACATTTTATGCTAGTTGTATTTGCTTAATTATAAATATGCTTCTAATTTTCCTATATTAAGATTATGTTAAATTATTTATCTCCGCAAAACAATTCTTTGATTGAATGATAACTATTATTGAATTTATATTAAAGATTTATAAATTTCTTACTTTGATAATAAATAGAAAATAACTTAAGAGCTTTACTTTCAACCAGAGAGTTATCTTGGCCAGAATGATTTTTACATTAATTTATTAATAAATTAAATAACAACTGGTCAAAATAATATTTATTCTTTACCAATTTATTATTTCTAATAAAAAAAAATATTTGATCTTTTTATAAATAATAAATATTTTTTACAATCAAGGAGTTATTTTTATTCAAATAAGATTATATAATATAAAAAGTATTGATTTTTCTTAAAGCTATTTGTTATTTATTGAGATTATTTAATTGTGAACATTTTTATTTAATTAAAAATATAAAATATTTCATCCTAAATTCGATTATTTTGATTCAAAAAATTTTACACTTCATTTACATAATTTTCCAAATATTTTAATAGTTTACTTAATATCTAATAAAGGTAATTTTTATGAAATTTTTGCAATAATTATCCTTAAAAATTATTAAAATTAGACAAAAATCTTCAAAATCTAAATACTCTAATTTTTCTAATAAGTAGTGCCTTTAAATTAGTGAAAATCATCTGAAATATTATAATAATAGAATTATCATCAACTTACCTCTATTTTATAATAGGATGAATAGCTTTACATTTAATATAAATTTATAACAATGATTTTAATAATGTAACTGTGAGAGAAAATTTAATTTAAAAATATATCTCTTGTTCTTTCTATTTTAGATTAAGTGGAATTATTTTTTTTTACTGTGTAATTAAACAAATATTTGTAAATTATTATTTTTATATTTGATTGCAAAAAATATTATTATTTTGACAGATGATTAAATTTAAGACATTTTTAAAATAAAATAGTAAAATAGAAAAATCAAAAACTTGCAACTGCTTAGCTGCTTTAAAATTGAAAGACTAATAAATGAATTCTGTCTTTAATTTAATTTTGATGTATGTTTTTCCAAAAGAAATATTGATCACTAAGTAGAATCTGTAAATCTAATAGTCAAGATTCTTTGCATTTAAAATATATCAATTTTTTTGATAAAAATTTAAATAAATCAAAAATAATATATATATTCTTTTGAAAGGTTAAAAAATGAAATAGTAAACCTCAAACCAAACGAAAGTAAAACAAAATAGAATATCTGAAAATTCAGAAAACTCTGAAAAATAGTTCAGAAATAATAGTAAACCATCTGATGAAGGAGGATTTGATGGTGATATTGATGTCGTTAAATAACCCGAATTGCAAGAAAAGTTTATACAATTTTAGAAATATATGTAAAAAGGAGAATATGCAAATGCTGAAAAAGAGATAACAGAATTGATAGAATAGAATAAAACAGAAGCTTCATTTTATTATCTAAGGGCTGAAGTTTACATGAAATAAAATAAATATATATAATCTCTTAAAGATATGAACAAATCTGTTTAGTATGAGCCAATTAAATAGTGTGCAAAATCGTCTCTGTATCATTATGAAATAAAAAAGACGCTAATGTAAATGTCTAATGATGTGTGATTGAATAAATCAATATTATAAACAGGCTAAATGAACCATTAATTAATTGAATAAATAAATGATGAATTAAATATTTTAAATAATTTTTTTTCTTTTTAAATATTAAAGAAATTAAATTTATATTATATGTAAAAATTGTATAAATAATTTACTAATTAACTAACTGATTTTACTAATATTTTATCATAAATATTCAATAAATTATCACTTCACACTTTGACAACAGGTTATACATTTATTTTTGAAACTCTTTCTTTGTATACATCTAATAAGAATTTATAGTCAATCACTCCATCTCTTTCAGCAAATTTTAAAAGCTTCTAATAACATGAATGATCTAAGTTTTTACCTAAGCTTACAAACATTTTATGAATAACTTATAAAGCTTTTTCATAAGTAACTGGTTCTCTTTGATTTATAGCTTTGAATTAATCCAATAAGAACTTTCTGTTTTTACCTATTATGGTAATCAACTAATCATATTCTTTAATTTCTGTATCCAAGGTATCTGAATTAATTGCTTTTTGTTAACTTAAATAAAGAGGCTTTAATAGTTTAGGTTCTTCAAATTAAGTATAAGATTGAGATAAAATTAGAGGTTTCCCTTAAAGAGAAGAATCAGGAGCTTTGAATTTGGCAAATGTCTGAACCCATTCTTGCTAATCTATGATTCCGTCTTTCCTTGTATCAATAATTTAAAATAGATCCTTGATAATTGCAAATGAAGGAAGATCCTACTTAGACATTTAGCAAAGCTTTTTTACTAGCTCTGTAAATTAATTAAAAGTTAATTTTCCATTTCTTTCTTCATTAAACTTTTTTAAATAAAAAATTAAATTAAATAAATTTTAAAAATAATTTTCTTAAGAAGATATTGATAATTTTAATAATATTTCTTACTATTCTAAATGCATCAATTGGAGATATCATGTAGTAATGTATGTCTTCATTTAACCTTTATAACCTTTACTTAGATCTATCTATTATTCTTGATACACTTTCTCTATTATTTAGAGCAAAAAAATTTATTTAATAAAAAAACCAAATTATATGATTGATCAATAAATTAGATTACTTTATTTTAAATTTCTCCAAGAAGCTCTTCCAATCTATTTATCCATTATTTGATTCATCACAGTAGCTAACAATTCTGTCTATTTCTTTAGCTGTTAAATTCAAATTCATATTTCTGAAAATATTTTTGAATTCTATAATTGATAATATTCCTCTATCTTCTACATCAACTTTAGAACATAAATCTTCAATAGATTTATTACTAGCTCTCATTAATTGCTTTACTTTTTCAATGACTAATCTGGCTTCTTCATCTATTTCTGATTAAGCTTTTTCTTCTTCTTGCTTTTTTTCTCCCTTTGTTTTTCTTAATTTATTAGTACCTCCTCCTGCTGGAGCAGTTAATGGACGACGGAATGCACCTTATCCATCAAATGTATTTCCTAAACTCTTTTCTGGGAATTCAGGATCAAATAGATAATTATAAAATCTATTACGATCAATAATATGATCTTTTTTATCAGATATTTTAAACCAAAGCTAATGTATATCACTCGAAGAAAATCTATGGTCAAATAAAGATCTTATTCCCTACTCAAATGAACCAAATGTTATTACTTTATCACTTTTGTCTTTTAAGAAAAAATTAAAAGCACTGCTTTTACTATCAAAATTTTATTGTAATGCTTCCCTAATCTCTACTTACATCTAATCCTTCCAGCTATAGTTTTCTTTATAAAAAATCCTTAAAATAACATAATCTCTGAATGATAAATTTACTAAATTAGTTAATCCAATCATTTTATGTTAAATATCCTTTTTTGTGTGGGTCCAAGCTAGAAAAAACCTTTTAATTTATTTTTATTAATTTAAAAAAAAGTGAAATAAATAATTATTTTTTTACTTTTTAAGTTTAGTTTTCAGTTAGATCAAATCCAACTAAAGCTCTGCTTTAATCAACCCATGCGCTGAATTGTTTAAAGATCATTCTTTTTTGATGTTGTGAAATTACTATTTTTAAAATAATAATTTTTAACATAATTTGGATTCAATTTATTTACGTTCAAAGCTTTCAATGACTGAGTTAAATTTTCTTGAAATAGTTAATCCTATTTGCTTTTTAGCATGGTCTATCCATTATTCATTTTCTTCTCTTTCATCTTAGAAACCAGATAAACTTGATTTCGTTTTTTATGTTGCTCCTCCCCACACTGTCTATGTCTTATAGCCTTATGAAATATTGTAATTATATTTTTATAGATAATTGCCACTGATAATCTTTTTCAAATCTGACATTTGCACTTAACCTCTTTTATGTTCGTCCATCAATTTAAACACTCTGTTTAATCTTGCATTTGAAAGTTCTTCTTTAGGGCATTTAAGAACATCTTAAAGGAAAGAACGAAGATCATTTTTGCTAATAACTCCATCAAAATCTTTATCAAATACTCTGAAAGCATCTTCTAAAGTTAACTTTTCTGTTCTGAACCATTCTTTCATTTAATCAATAGTTTATTTTGTCCAATTCCAATCGTTTTCAGAGTTTTCCTTATCTTAGGCAGGCTCCTATTTCATAGAAATACAACTTAAAACTTATAATAATTAAAATTTAATTCTTACACTGTTCTCATCTTTTTTCTATTGAAGCTCAATAATAGACATATCTAAAACTTTTTCAAAGTTTTTAAAGTCTATCAAACCAATTTTTTAGCTATCCATAGTGGCAAATAAGCCATCTTTCATTTCAGCTGATAGCCTAATTATTTTGTCAAGATTACTGTTAAACTCAGTGATTGTTATAAAACCATCTCCATTTGTATCTAATATATTAAAAAATTCTCTATTTTGCATCTTTTTCATCTGCAAAACCTAACGAAGCTCAATAAGAACTTATTCAAGTTAATGACTATTGAGTTTTTTAGTAGGAAATAATCCCTTCTTTTTCAAACCATTCTATATGTTATTCTGTTGGTCACCCCAGTTGGAATTAGGCTTACTCTTTGAAGTGAGAGAAGATCTATTGTCTGATTCTAAATAATTAATTCTCTCTAAAAATGTCTAAAGATCTTCCTTAGAAATATTACTATCTTAATCTATATCCATAATTTTAGAATATATTAATATCTCTGATAAACTTGCTCCTTAGAATGCATTTTTCTGCAAGAACTAAGCTAACATTTCTACTGTGAATTAATAAAAACCAGAAGCTGTCTTTTAGTGAAATTAGGCTATGCACCTTAAAAATTCTTCAGCTGTTCTGATGTAATTTCTCTTCAAGAATTTAGTGAGTTTTTCTCCAAAGTCAATCAAGTCTATAAAAGCATTATCACCTTCAGGTCTGCCTAAAATATAAAAGAAATATTGGTAAAAATAAAGAAAAAGAAAAATAGTTTACGATCTATTCTCTTAACTTATTTTAAGAATTTTGAATAATCTACAAATCCATCTTACTCTTTTTCAACATATCTCATGAGTCTACTTAATTCTTAAATGTTCAATCCAAGACCAAAATCAAGGATAACTGTTTTGAAAATAGAGCTGTTTACCTTTCCTGTGTTATGAACATCTGCTTTCATAAAAGATTCTTTTATTTTATCAATCCCATTCAAACTTTCTAGTTTTTTTTTTATTCTTAGAAGCATATCTGAAAACCAATTAGGATCTTAGAAGATTTCAGCTTCTTCTTAGTATTGATCAACATCACAACCAAATATTTCCATTAAATAATCTACACTTATAGCTTCTTTTTGTCCAAAAATAGATTAGGCAACACTTTTAGCTTTCACATCATCTTTGATTCAATAAAGAAATGATAAAAATTAAATAAAAAAATTTATTCGAAACTTACTTAAACTTGAGTCTAATCTTCTTAATGCGGCAATTAAAGTTGGTAATTCTAATTACTAATAAGCCCTATCTAATTACATAGTTTTTAAAATGTCATCAAGTTTTAAATTTTATCTTTTAATGATATCTTTGATTCTTTGCAAATGAGGATTATTAAATTCGTTCTTAACTGTTTTACACCAGTCATTAAAATCAACAAATCCATCTTTATTAAAATCTAACTATTAAAACAAACTATTAACCTATTCTGAATTCATGTCAATATCCATATTTAATATTCCTCTAATAACATTATCCTCAGTTAACTTAGATTTCTTACTAGAAGTTCCAATACAAAATTTACAAAATTCAACAAAGGACTAATTAATAAATTATTTTTTTGTTAAAATTTTTTTGATTCAAATAAATTAACAATTTACATCTTCAGAATTTAGATTTCTGCTTCTAACCCAAGCAGTAATAACATCGATGCCACTTGAATTTTAGGTAATTTGGTTTAAACTCTTTTTGAACATCCCAGTTTTAGGTCTACTTTTCCAAGTATTTACTGGTACATAGTTTTCTCTAATTACAGAATCCTTTGCTGTCAAAGGTCTAAAAGAAGAATTAGTTTCTGATTAATACAATTGATCTATGTCAATATTCATAAAAGATTTCAAGTAATCTTTAGCTCCTTTATCTACTTACAAGGGAGCATTTCTGTAGTTATTTCTATCAGTTTCTGCAAATAATTATTACTACTAAAATGCCCTTACTCTATCTCTTGTTAAGCTCATATCACCTTTCGATTTTCTTTCAGCTAATGTTTTTGAAGCTATATCTTTGGTATCTCTATACAAAATTTCATTAAAAACAACAGCCGCTATATTATTTCTTATTTTTAAATTTCCAACATTAGGAATTTCAATTTCGATTCCACCTTTCTAATAAAATAAAATAACTTTTAAAAAGCCAAATTGGAGTTCAGCTAAATTTTTACATTTCTGACTGAATCCTGCACATTTTTGATGACCCTATCAACACAAGTCTTTGTTTCTTCCTTATTTTAATCACAATAAGTACTTACTTCAGTAAAATTAATCTTTGTTTAAGGGATAGATCCATTAACGCCATGAACCTAATACTAGCGTAATTAGCCATTTTAATATATACCTGATTTAATATCCTTTCCATTACAAAACTCTTTTGAAACAATAAATACTGGCTATCTTCCTTGCTTTTCTCTTAATGCTTTATTGGTAACTCCCTAATGATATGAAGTATTTTAAATTCTAAGCTAAACACCACTACTCTAATAAATTCTAATTTACATCTAATGATATTTCAGGAGCACTTAGGGTGAATGTACCAAAATTATTAATAGCGACACCTCTACCCATTCTCAAATTTCTTGAAATATAAAGACCTAATTTAAAAGATATTCATTATTTTTAAAAAAAGCTGTAATGCAAATTATATGAATTTTTTTATTTACCAAAAGCATTCCATGCTACTCTAACCTATTCATCATCTAATATGGATGTTCCTGTAAGCCTGTATATTCTTAAATAAAATAAATTTTGATATTTGATCTGATCCATTTTGACATATAATGGAGTGATTTAATATCTACCTGCTTTATGATTATTTTGCAACTTCTTCTAAAACTTGCTATGTTCTTTGTGAAGCTCTTGATTATTCACTAAATTAACTGGCCATAGCTTAATATTATTTTGATATATAGTTTTATTGCTTTAGTAACTAAGTAAATATTGATTTATGTAAACTGTTTATAGATACTTTTGAAAACTTAGTTTTTTTATGTTTGTTGTTATTGTTAAAAAAAGATAATTAAAGATTTTGTTAATAATAAACAAAATATTTATTGATAATAAAAATGATACAAAAAGAGATGGTTAAGAAACAGAGGTTTTTTATCTAATAATTGATTCTATAAATTAGTTTCAAAAAATATCCAGCATTCCAAAAATTAATTTATTTTTTGATTATTTAATAAGAAATAGTCTATTTTCTTTCTTAAACAAATATTTAAATTAAATTCAATAGTTAAAAATGAATTCTTTATTTAATAAAACTTTAAAAGATTTTAATAGAAATTAAGATAAAACTATCCACAAAAAATTATTTTTAAACTTAAATCATAATAATTTGACTCTAAAATATATTTAATTTCATCATAATTCTTAAGAAACATCTAATTATTCATTAGCTTCTTCTAAATTTCTTTCTAAATTTTTAACATGATTCTCAACAGTCCTTACGAAGCTACTTGTAAGGGATTCATTCTTGCTTATATTTAGAGCATTTTTACTAAGTTTAAGTGCTTACTTATACTGTTGTTTTGCTTCTAGAGCAAGGGATATGTTATGGAGAGTACCTGCAACTGTCATACTATTCTCTCCTTCTTTTTTCTTTTTAATTTCAAGTACTTTCTATAACTTTTCAATAGCTTCATCAAACTTTTATTTTTTAAGAAGTACGACTGCTATGTTTTCAATAGTTTATGCTGTTTATATATGGTTAGGTCCAAAGCGATTTTCTTTTATTTTTAAGATATTCTCATATTGATTAAGTGCGAGGTCATAATTTTATTATGAACGTAAAAGAATAGCTATATTTTCAAGAATTTCTATGCAAGCTTAATGATCTTTTCCATAGAAGCCTTAGTATAACTTTAATGACCTTTAAAAGTAAGTCATAGAATCATCAAACTCATCTTATTATCTTTTAAGTAAACCTAGATTATTATAGCACTTTGCAACTTCAATGCTATTCTCTCCTAAATTTTTAACTCTATACTATAAGCATCCTTTCAAGAATTATTCAGATTACTTAAAGTAACCTCTCTCCATGAATTCTATTCCTGTTGCATTCAAAATGAGTCCCATTTATATTTCTGTTAAATCTGGACTAAGAGCTTAAGTGAATTACTCTAAAACACATAATTCAGGATTTTTAATCATATAATCAAGAATTCTTTTCATGCAACCATAAAGCTCTTTTCCAAATGGATTTTTTAACTCTAAGTCACAATAAATTAAAATATCATTTACAAAAGTATCAGAAGCAATAGCTTGAATAGTATAAGCATCTTCGTTTTTCTTTTTATATTTCTAATTTTTATTAATAAGTAAATTGAATATAAAAAGTAACTTAATATTATTCTAATCATAAAATTTCATTTTTTATAATTGTTTTATTTAATTAAAGAAGATTCTATGCAACAAATTTGCTAATCTATTTACTTTAAGTTTCTCACGATACTCATCTGTCATGATCATGATGAATTATTCTTTTACAATATATTTTTATGCCTCATATTGAGGATATCTCTCAAGAAATTCTTTAACGCTATATTCTACACCAACTAAACCAAGAGCTATTTATAATTCAATTAAAATAATAAATTCAAAAAAATGCTTATTTATTTGAAGTAAATTTGAAATAGAATCAATAGATTAAAATACCTTAAACTAGCATTGTATAAGGAACTTTATTTTCCTAAAAAAAATCATAATTCAAAAATATTGCCTCAATATCTTATTTAGTAAAGTAATAATTATCTCCTTATAGCTTGATTTACAATTCAAGTTGTTCTCTTAAAAACTTTTTTACATCCTTTGGTCTATTCTATATAACTTAGGCAAGCATTTCCTATATTGATAAATACATTCATTACTTTTTTGAAAAACTTATTCTAATTGATAAACATCTTTAAAAGCCATTTTTTCAAAATTCTTAATTTTTTATTTACATTAAACATTTCTTCTATTTTATTTTCTGCTAAATATTTCTCTGCTTCTACAATTGAAGTCTTTTAGCTACGAGTAACATTCCTTTCTCCTATCTTTTAAAGATTTTGTAAAACTGGGCTTCTATGATTCATTTTATGTGCTGAAAGTAGTAACTTTTTTAGTTTAGCTTGAAAATTAAATTTGAGTTTAACTTTTGAATCTTAATTATTGAATAATCAAAAATTATTTATATAAAATCAATAAAAGAAACTGCTTGACAAACAATATAATAAATGCATTAGTAGTTATTAATTTTAATGATCAAATTCAAAGATATTCATCAAAATAAATACTTATTTAAAACAGATTAAAAAATTAAATATTTTAATTTCTTAAAATTAAATTAAAAAATTATAGATAAAAAGACATAGTTTAGATTTATTTTTTTATAGTTACTCATGAATTGTTTTATAAAACAACTTCTTATTTGATCATAATTACTTTAAAAGTAATTTAAAGCCTAAAAGTAGGTAAAAAATAAATTTATATGGGAAATGAAAATTAATTTTAATTTATTTATCTTAAAAAACAAAGAAAAATCTATTTTAATTTTCTTTAAAATTCATTTCGATTGCCAGTAAATAAAAATTTAGATATTAAATGATTTATAAAAAAAATCACATTTCTTTATTTTTACAAAACTAATGTAATCAATCCTTTCAATTTTTTGTATAAAAAATTTATCAATTTAAAGATAAAAATATTAATACAATAAAATTATTTATGATTTTTTTTATTTCCATCAGATTATATTTTCATGTTCGAAGTGATATTTATTAGCATATTAGAGAGATATATATATTTAAATTTTAGAAAATGAAAGATTGATAGACTTAATTGATATCCTTAAATGAAAATTGAAATTGGATTATATTATATTTAAAATATTATGGTCTATAAAATTATAATTATAATATCCTTTAATCAATTCTGAGCTCTTGAAGCCAATGCCCAGAGAGCTTCTGTGCTGTAACCAACGAATGCTATTTTTTAAAAATAGAAAAATTATAATTTCAACATTGAAAACTAAATTTTTAATAAATTACATTCGGCAATTCTTTGATTGTGGTATAAGAAGGTATAAGGGAGAGAAGTAACACTATGTTATTGAACAATAGATTATAATTCTTCTTCGTCAACGTCAATCTTAACAATAGCAAGTTAAGGGAATGAAGACTTAATAGCATCGAATTACAGAGCTAAGTTTCTGCAGGGAACACACCAAGGAGCATAGAAAAGAATCAAAACATATTAGTTTTGATAGATGATATATTCGAATTGTTCAACGCTAGTAATTTCAGTAGAAGACATTTTATTCTTTAGAGGTTTTTTTTTTAAAGTTTTTTATCAAAGTTTAATTTTGAAGATAATTTATTTTTTTTTGGAGTGATAGATTTATTTGTTTTTATTGAAGTAATAAAATTCTAGATATTCTTTATTTATTTTCCAAACAACCTTCTTACATATATACTGACTTTAATTTAGTAAAAATTTACATCACATTTGCTCTCACTCTATTCTTAATTGCTCGTAATAGATATAATATACACATTGATTTTTCTAAAACTAAAAATTTTTTAATTCTTTTACATCCAATCATTTTCCAAATTATCCTACCAAACCATAGAATTTTTTTATTTTTTTCAAGTATTTACTATTCACAAAATCCTATTTATTAAATTTATTGAAAAATCCTAAATATTCATTTTAAGTAATATCCTAAATTTTAAATATATTGAAAAATCCTAATAAAATTTTTTATAGAAAAATTCTAACTCAACGGATCTAACCAAATAACCTCTCTCCATGAATTCAATTCCTGTTGCATTCAAAATGAGTCTCATTTATATTTCTGTTAAATCTGGACTAAGAGTTTAAGTGAATTACTCTAAAACACATAATTCAGGATTTTTAATCATATAATCAAGAATTCTTTTTTCATGCAACCATAAAGCTCTTTACCAAATGGATTTTTTAACTCTAAGTCACAATAAATTAAAATATCATTTACAAAAGTATCAGAAGCGATAGCTTAAATTAGGCATCTTCGATTTTCTTTTTTATTTCTAATTTTTATTAATAAGTATATTGGTAGCTTAATATTATTCTAATAATAAAATTTCATTTTTTTTTATCATTTTATTTAATTCAAGAAGAATCTATTCAAAAAATTTTCTAGTTTACTTTAAGTCTCTCACAATACTCATCTGTCATGATCATGATGAATTATTCTTTTACAATATATTTTTATGCCTCATATTGAGGATATCTTTCAAGAAATTCTTTAACACCTTATTCTACACCAACTTAACCGAGAGCTATATATAATTCAATAATAAATTCAAAAAAAAGCTTATTTATTTAAAATAAATTTGAAATAGAATCAATAGATTAAAATACCTTAAGCAAGCATTGTATAAGGGACTTTGTCTTACTAAAAAAATCATAATTCAAAAATATTGCCTCAATATCTTATTTAGTAAAGTAATAATTATCTCCTTATAGCTTGATTTACAATTCAAGTTGTTCTCTTAAAAACTTTTTTACATCCTTTGGTCTATTCTATATAACTTAGGCAAGCATTTCCTATATTGATAAATACATTCATTACTTTTTTGAAAAACTTATTCTAATTGATAAACATCTTTAAAAGCCATTTTTTCAAAATTCTTAATTTTTTATTTACATTAAACATTTCTTCTATTTTATTTTCTGCTAAATATTTCTCTGCTTCTACAATTGAAGTCTTTTAGCTACGAGTAACATTCCTTTCTCCTATCTTTTAAAGATTTTTTAAAATTGGGTTTCTATGATTCATTTTTTATGTACTGAAAGTAGTAACTTTTTTAATTTAGCCTGAAAATTAAATTTGAGTTTATCCTTTGAATCTTAATTATTGAATAATCAAAAATTATTTATATAAATCAATAAAAGAAACTGCTTGACAAACAATATAATAAATGCATCAGTAGTTATTCATCAAAAAAATCCTAAATTATAACAGATTATAAAATTAAATTAAAAAATTTTAGATAAAGAGAAAGTTTCTTGATTAATTATCTTTAGTCTTCAAAATTTATTTTTTTATAATCACTCATGAATTGTTTTATAAAACAACTTCTTATTTAATCATAATTATTTTAAAAGTAATTAAAATCCTAATAGTAGGTAAAAAAAAGAAAATTGTTTGGAAAATTAAAATTAATTTTAAAATATTTTTTGAATCAAAAAAAATAGAAAAATCTTTTTTAATTTTGTTTTAAAATTCTTTCTAAAGCGAAATATAATTTATCAAAAGAATCACATTTCATTATTTTTCCTCAATAAGGTAATCAATCCTTTCAATTTTGTTTGAATGAATTTTTTTTAAATTGAAAGACAAAGAGACTAAAACAATAAAATTATTTATGGTTTTTTTTATTTCCATCAAATTATCTCAAAGTTATATTTATTAGCATATTAAAAGACATAAATATTTAAATTTTAGAAAATGAAAGATTGATGTACTTAATTGATATCTATAAAGATAAATTAGAAATGGATTACATTACATTTAAAATATTATGGGCTATACAATTACAATAAAAATATCCAAATAAAAAGAGGGATGACTTTGAATTTTATGCAAAATCTGTGTTTTATAAAGTCTTTTGCAGTATGTTATGAAACTAATATGTAATTTCTTAAAATGCCAAACTTTTTCAATCAACTGACAGATTTTTCGGCCATTTTCCAGAGACTATCTTTGTTGTTACCAATGAATGCTGTTTTTTAAAATAGAAAAATTATAATTTCAACATTTAAAACTAAATTTTTAATAAATTACATTCAGCAACAGCCTTATTGCGGTAAAGGAATACATTAGGGAGAGAAGAAACATTATGTGATTCAACAATAGATTCTAATGTTTCTTCGTCAATGTTAATCTTAACAATAGTAAGTTAAGGGAATTTAGACTTAATACCATCGAATTCGGCAGCTAAGGTTTTGCAGGGTCCACACCAAGAAGCATAGAAATCAACTATAACATATTCGTTTTAATTGATGATATCATTGAATTACTAAACGCTAGTGATTTCAGTATAAGACATTTTATTTTTAAGAGTTTTTTTTTTAAAGTTTTTTAACAAAGTTTAATTTTTAAGATAATTTATTTTTTTGGAGTGATAACTTTATTTGCTTTTTTATTGAAGTAATTAAATTCTAGAAATTTTCTTTCTTTATTTATTTTTTTTTATTTATTTTCCAAACAACCTTCTTACATATACACTGACTTTAATTTAGAAAAAATTTACATCAATCATTTGCTCTCCTTGCATAAAATAGATAAAAACAACATTGATTTTTCGAAAACTAAAAGAATAATTTCTGAAAAATAAAATTTCAGACCCCTAATTACACTACTTTAAGCAAATAATTACTAAAATTGACATCAAGAAAAAAAGTCTAACTTAGTTAATATTTTATTTTCCTTTAAAACAAGCTTAGCTCATTTAATTGCCCTAAGAAATTACCTTCAAAATAATTTTGTAAAGGTAATTTAATCCTTTTTTATATGTGTTACCATTTTCTTTAACTCACTAAAAATAAAAAATTATCAAACAATCATTTTCTTTACTATTAACTAATTTGGATAAAACCTTCAATCAAATTAATTAAGAATATTTCTAGAAATAGCACTGCATCATTTATCCTTAAGAATTAATAATAAATTAGCATATTAATTTTGTAATTGGTAAAGTATCTTAAATTACACTCTTAACTTTCAATTTATATTTTATGATATTTAAAACTAAATTTAATAGATTTTAATTGATATTATGATATATTTAATATATCTAACTTCAATATTTTTTAAATAAAAAATACTAATTATTATGGATAACTCATTCATACTTAAAATAAATCTAGAGATAGTTAGCAAAAAGATTCTTAAGAATAAATAAACAACAATTTCAGAATATTATTTCTCTTAAAAAACTAATTCATAAAATGAATTTTTTAAAAAACAATATATCCAGCTGTTTTTTAAAACAAAAAATTTTTATTTCTAAAGGAATTTTGTGAAAAAATAACTCAAATGTGAGAATTACTCAAATAAAAATTTAAAAAGAAATATTTTGTCACTATAAAAAATATGTTTTTTAATTGATTTTTGATTAAGAAACCCATTCAATACAATAATTTTAAATAAGAATTAAGACATTTAGAGTAACTAAATTCAAAATATTTTGTAAAAGAAAAAATTTTCAATAAAACACTCAAAGAAAGATCATTGGCTCATACATGTTCAATATTTTTTTTAGAAAATCCTTTTCAATGAAATATTTGAAATAGAAAACAAAACTAAAAAACAAAACAATATGATAGGGTGAATAAATAAAATCAAACATATTCTTTTAAATAAAAATTAAAACTTTTGGAGGAATTTTGTTAAAAATTTATTTAGATAAATATGTATATTGTAGATGAAGGAAAAGAGAGATAATAATTTAAACATTTTTAACATTGATTATAGGAATATCCTTTTCACTCAAATATAATAGATAGAATACAAATTTAAAAAAACAAAACAACAGATAAAATAAAGTTAACTCAATTTATTAAAAATTTATAATCACTTTAATATATTTATTAGTTTAGTTATTCTTAACCCTCTCATTGAATTAAATATTTATTTAGATTATTTCAGCCTCTCTTGTATTATTGTTCTCTTTCTTTTATTTAATATAAGTACTAGTTTTGTCTATTTTAATTAAGGGTTTATGAGCAGATAGAAGGTAGATAGAGTATGTTTTATGTATATTTGTGGGTTGGTAAATGATGCGCCTTCATAAAAGGAGGATTATATTTATCGGAAAAGGATTTATATTAAATGAAATTTTTATATTAAATTGTTTTGTGATAATTAAAAGTATTAATTAATGAAAGATATTTTGAAGTGCCAAAAGTTAAGTTTAAAGAAAAATTGAAGAATGGATGATGGATAAATGGATAATTAAAACATCAGGTTTCTCAATCGTAAGATTTTCTGATGTTATTATTATTATTAACCCATCTAGGAGGAGTAGGTGGTCTCTTCTTTAAAGCTTCATCATCTTCAATCCAGTAATGTTGTTGAGCAGCTTCAGATGGATAGATAAGTTTAGGAATAATTTCAAAGTTATTTCTGAGAATAAGTACAGCACCTGCGTTTTTATGTCTACCACAATAATCAGTTGCACTAAATACAGTAATCAATTTACCACCTGCAAAACGCTCAAAACCATCCATAACACATTCATGAGCACGAATAATCATACTCAAGTTATTGGTTTACAAGAATTGGTTTACTCTATCAGGACCAAACTTAACTATATTACCTGAACCCACAGGATCTCTGATACTATTAGGATGGATACCTAATTCCTAATCTGATTCAGTAGGATCAGACCATAGAATATCAACAACTAATTGTTAATCAGCAGTATTGACTTCATGGATTACTTCAAGAGGACGTTAAAGGTTTTCTATTTCATGAACATAGTGTAATGAACTACCAATACCACCATGCAAACAAATAATTTTATCTTCAATAATAGTAGCAAGAGGTAACCATTCAAAAAGTCTATTAACTCTGTTAAAAACTGAATCATCATCACTTGGATCTTCTCCTAATCTGTGGTTGCATTCATCACTAAAACCGAATCTATTAAATTAATTGAGAAATTAAGTTATTAATAGTTATAATTATTAGGTTTAAATAATAATTTTACCCATTATTAATCCACTTGTCTTCATGATTACCACGAATAAGATGTATTTAGTTGGGATATTTAACCTTAAGAGCAAGAAGAAGACAAATAGTTTCAAGAGAATGAGAACCTCTATCAACAAAATCACCTAAGAAAAGATAATCAAAGCTTTCAATATCTCCATCTTAACCATTTTCACAAGGAGATCCCCATAAATCAAAGAATCTCATCAAATCACTATATTAGCCATGGATATCACCAAATATTTTCAAAGGTGCTCTCACTGTATTATTTTTTAATCAATCTTAAAAGAAGAATAAAATGATATAATTTAATTACCTCTAAGCACCATAGGTTGCTAACGAATAATGTCTTCAGCCCTATCACATAATTCAATAATTTAGGCAGAAGTGAATCTGAAAATAACATTTTCAGGAAGATTGATGAACATTTTAGGTTAGAGTAAGTGCTATATGAATTAGTGATGAATGGCACTTGAGTCAACAGGGTTCTTATAAATACCATTATTTGGGTAGCTAATCATGTTATTCACTTTTCCTTTTTTCTTCATGTCTGACATTTTGTTAGTTTCATCAGCTTATAATGCAGGAAGGAATGTTAAAGGCTTGCTTTAAATCTATCCTCCTCCAAGGGTAGGCTACTTCATAGGAGCCAAGCTGTTGGGTTTATTAGGGTTTTATATTCCTCCCATAGTATAAGTTCCTGCAGGAATTTATTGTCCCATAAGAACTGGAGATACAGGACCTGAGAGAGAAGGTTAGGTATTGGGTGTATTGAATCCTGATCTTATAGATGTATTATTTGAGTTAGCACTAGTACTGGAATCACTTAAGCTAGGAGAAATAGGACTAATTTTTTGTAAAATTATAATCAGATTAAATTATTTTTAAAAAAAGAATTTACGAATGAGGCTAAGATGGAAGAGTACTGTTATTGCCACTGCTGGTGAACTAGATCACTTTATTGGTGAGATCACTATTAGATTAGAAAATTTTAAGTAAGTTAATACGAGTTATTTAATCAGTAGGAATGTTGGGAGACTCAAGTTCAAAACCTCCATAAACATAAACATTGTTATCTACGATCCATGAACCATGACGGAAACGTTAGAGGGAGTTGAAACGTAACCATTCTGAAGTTTCAGTATCATAGACTTCCATTCCTAAGTGTTCTCCAACATTGTTAGTACGACCACCGATAATCAAAAGAAGTTTTCCTAAGAATGCAGAAGAATGTTAGTAACGACCAGTTGGCTAGTCCTTATCACCTTTGGAAGGAGCACGTACCCAATCCCATCTACCATCACGGTGACGACGCAAACCCCATGTATCACTTAAAGCAGATTGATCATTAGAACGACCACCAAAAATAACAACCATACCATTTGCACTACCTTATTAACAAAGAGAAGCACTATGATAGACACGGACTCTAGGGTTTTCTTACTTACTACTATCTATCTTTGCCCAGTTGAAAGGACTTTTCTCTACATTCAAAAACCAGCAATCATTAACAGGCTCTTATCCAGTGTTACCACCAAAAACAACCAAGTAGGGTTTAGTGTATGTAATTGTATGACCATAACGTCTTCCAGGTGTTTAACCAACAACAGGAACAATAGTCCATAAACCAGTGTCATCTGAGCCACGTAAATCTAGTAAGTACAAATCATCTGAAGCTAAACTTCCACCTAAAATAAAAAGAAAAGAAATTAATCAAAAGTTGAATAATAATTCTTGTGTTAATTCTGAAAATTTTGTAAAAAATTATTTGGTATTTATTGGAATGCAATTCAACAAACTATGATTAAATTAAATTATTTAAAAAAGAATAAAATTGTTTAGCTTCAGGATGACGATGAAGATGATGATATGAAAAAAATAGTTAATATAATTTTAAAAGAAATATTAAATTTTTTGAAAAAGTTTTTTTGTAAATTTGTTTGTTATTTTTTAAGTAGAAACTAACCTTTGATCGTTGTTTAATGTTATGTTATTTTGTAGACCTATTTATTTTTTTTTGATATATATTAAAATATTTATTTGCTTCAAAGCACTTTTAAAATACTCTATTTGATAATAAGTAATCAATCATTTTAAAAAATTTTCAAAAATAATTTAAGAAAGTTAGAAACAGGCCCCTAAAGTGTCAATTTTTCCTATTGTTTTTAATTTTATAAAAAAACATAATCTAGTCATCATCATCTTCATCTCCATTCATAAGCTATTTGTTTTATTCTTTCGCTCATTCATTCTTTCTTTCTTCGATCAACTATCTTTTTCTCAACACAGTAAGTATGCATTCTTTGAACAGTCAATCGTTGGTTTGATGTTATTCAATCTTTTTTATCTTTCAACATATTTTCTTTGATAATTTAATCTCAAGCTCAGGTTTTATTAGTTGATTGCTTGCTTGGTTTAGTTGTTGAAGACGATGAGAAATAACTAACTTATAAGTGGCTAATTAGTTGATTGAATGTGTTTTGTGAGTTGTTGAATTGCATGTTTGAAATGTTTCAAAAGAAGGTAAGGTTAAAGAATATCCATTACTGCCTAATAAAATTAAGAAAATAGTAAAATCAAAACACTGCCTCAACTCTCACTCGCTTATTCCAACGGTGAAGGGCGTCTTCAAAAAATAAAAAATTGAAAAGAAGAAGAAACAACAAAACCTAAGGAAGAGAAAGCTTAGTTGATAATTTATTTTAATAGAATAAATTTGATAAGCAAGAAAGCATATTCAGAATATTATGAAAAAAATTATTCGCTGTTTAGAAAATGTTCATTTTGTATTGTTTTTGGTATTGATTGAAATTATTTTTCATTAAACAGACTTTCTTTCTTGCTTTCAAATGTTATCCTTTTTGTGGTTTCTAAATTGTTTATGAACCAATATATCATTAGATAAATAGGTTTATTACTATTTTAGAATTGGTATTATTTTAGAGTAAAAATACTAATATTGTTTTTTTATTGTTTCCTTCTTAGCTTTCTAAATATAACTTGAATTTTATTATTACCTCCAGTTGCACCACCATAGACTACTATTTAATTTATTTCAACTGCTACTGCTGCGTGAGCTGCTCTAGGAGAAGGCTAAGCACCGGTAGCTATTTTTATTAGTTACATAAAATTAATTCATCGTTTTTTTGTTTATTATTTTTCCATGCACCTCTATACTCTAAATTTGCTGAACTCTTTTCATCAATTATTATTTTCATAATAAAACTTACTGGATTCTCCGCTATAAATTTAAATTCAATTGATATAGCTCAATTTATATACTTCAAAGAAGCTAATAGTCAAAATAGCTTCTTCCATTCATTTGATATTGAGATATTTTGAATTTTAATGGATTTTGTAATACTTCTGCAAATTGTTTTAGTATTTTTAATTCTAACCTAAATTTTAACATCTTAAAGGAAGTGAGAGTTAATCCATAAAGTATATTAGATGAAGCAGTCAGCACAGCAAAGATGCATGGAAACAAAAAAAATTAGAGCATAATATTTACTATCTATCTTTTTCCAAATTCTAGTTTGCACGTCAAATGAATATGTTTCTCCAGTTATTGAGAATCTTCCTGTGTCGCCAGTAGCACCTCCGAATAAAATAGCTTTTCCTTTTGATATGAAGGTAATTGTGTGCCCAAAACGAGCTTGAGGCATACTTCCTAAAACTTCTAATTTTTCCATATTTATTTATCAACTAATCTTAAACTGTATTGCAGATAATTATTCTTATGAGCCTTTTTCTTTTGTCTCTATGTACTTCTATTTGTTTTCTTAAAATGTTCTATTTTTTTTTATTTGGCTATATAATTCAATCAAATTTTTTTTTTCTATTTAATTTATCTTTATTATTTCAATTAATATCAAGAGAAAACAAGAGAATTGATTTCAATATTTGATTGTTTTTACTAATTAACCAAGTTCTTAATTATTATAATGCAAATTTATTACTATTCGATTGCTTCTTATTTATTTATATTTTATTAATTATTAGCCTTTTTTGATTTTATTTTTTAAATTTCAATTGAGCACAAATCAATTAATTAAAAAACTAATCTTCCCACACTTTTCCCTACAACTTTTTTTGAACTTTTAAATTTTCATTTTCAATCGTACATACATCTCTTAGTTTTATTATAAATTTCAAATTTAAGTCTTTTTCAATGTATTTTAAATAAATGATTGATTGAACACCTGAGCAGATGTAAAACTCATATTTCATTTTTATAATCAATTATTTACAACAAATAAAAATTTAATTCTATTTTTAAATTAAATTCAAATTTATTAGATACATATCACAAATTATTTAATTTTTATCTCACTAAAACTTAAAATATGTGTTTATTGAATAAAAAATAAGTTTTTAAATAAAGAGTTTAAAATCATTTTTAAATTTAAAGACAATTAGAAATAATTAGTAAATAACAATTATCTTTAATGATAAATTTCAAAATTAAAAATTTTCTTTTCACATTTTTTGAATTTACAAAAGTAATTTACAACACCATAACATGCTTTACATTTCTAATTTTACAAATTGATTTACAAAAAATAAATGTAATTAAATATCAAAAAGTAGAGCACTAACTACTCTACAGAAGGACTTAAAATTTAAAATAAATAAAATTATTACTATTTTATTGAATTAAATACTTAAAATTATTAAAATCTATGATAAGCAATTTGAAAAGTTATTTGCTAATCATTTGGGTAGCTTTTTAAATAAATTCAAAGATTAAGTTTTAATCAGATTTACAATCACAATTTAGGGGTTAAAAATACTTTTTAGAATCTATTTTAAAATAAATTTGACAAATATTTTTTCTATTCTATTTCATATTAATAATTTCTATTTAGAATAAATTTCATAATAAACATATAAGTTAATAATTAGAATAAACATATAAGTTAATAATTAGTTTATTGCTTTTCTTCAATTATGCTCAAGTTTAAACTTTGCAAAAAAAATATTTTATTGGCTCTACAAGATTTAAATTTTCCCAAATTTCACGAATAAAAAATTTTAGAAAGAAAATATTTCAAATTTAAAAGAAAAAGCAAAACTGAAAAATAGGTTTACAAAAGAAATTTAAAAGGAAAAAGCGTTTGAATGAATTTTCTATATGGATTAAATTCCGATAAGAATTTATAAACAAATATTAAAGTAGAAAATAAATAAATAATTTATTCCAAATTTAGTCTTTAAAATATAATTGAATATAATATTGTACCATATTATTTTTGGTTTTTTAATTTAATTCAAGTGGCTCTTCTAGTTGAGTCATCTATTTCTTACTAACCAAACTGAAAACAGATTATATGAAATTCAAATTTTTTGATTTTTAATTATCCTGATTTGCTCTATTTCATTTATGTCATTTCAACTTGTTGGATACCATAAAATTATGCTTTGTTACCTATTTAAAATCTAAGTTGGGTAGAATTTTTACACTTTGACTATCTCTTTCTTCTTATTTTAAGTTAGGGTTTATTAAATATTTTACATTATCTTTTAAGGCAATCTGATGACCTCTCTAAGGACTTTTTTAAGTATTTCTATCTATATTTGGAGGAGAATTACTTCTAACACGTATATTTTTTATTTTTTTTAACATTGCTTCATCAACTTGATTAGGGTTTTTTGTTTTAGCAATTTTTTCTTCCAATAATTGTATGTTGTCTTTCTTAAATTTTTACTTTATAATTTATAATGGTACATCAACAAGTTATGGGATAGTAGCCTTAGGTAAATTTTATTTTAAGTTGAAAGGTTTAACTGAATTAGGTGATTGAGCCTTTATTGCCCTAAAGTAAGCCTTAGAAGCCTTATCCAACCCTTCTTACTAAACTTATGTAGCAAAAAAATCTTTAAATTCAATTGATTTTTCAGGAAAGGCATCCTCATTTAGAGTCTATTCTTCCTATTCAAGCATACCATTACATTAAGAAGAGCCATTTAAGCTAAAGAGGTCGTTGCCTTGGCCAGACCTAAATACTTGAATATTAGCTTTAAGTAACTTTCCAATTAAATTTTAATTCTCTTCTGGAATTACCTGCCTCTCTCTTTCTTCTTTTTCTGCCTTTTCGGTAGCTCGTTTGATAGCTTCTTTAGACAAAATTTTTCTTATAAAAAATTTCGATTTATCATCTTGGTTTTGTTCTTGCTAAGTTATTTTTCAACAAAAAATGTTTTAAAGATAATTTCTTCTAGAAGAAATATTATTTTTTTATGAAGAAAAATATTTTAAATTTAAATAGCAGTATTTTTAAAGAAAAAAAAAATTTTGTTTAAATTTCAATAAATAATGAGGCTAAGTCTTACTTTTTTAAACTGAGAAAAAAATAGTAACAGTTCAAATATGAATGAAAAATGATTTTTGAACTTTTAATTTTATTAATTCAAAAAGGATAAATATTTTAGAAATGAAATATTTTCATTTTATTTTTCAGAATTTTGAATTAAGCAAATAAATATTCAAAGGCTATTCAAATTTTAAAATGTGCTGAATAATTATTTCTTTTAAAAATCAATCTTAATTCCCCTATCAAGGTTGATTGATAAGTGATTTTAAAATCAATAAAGATTACCTCTTAAAATGTATCTTCATTTTGTTTTATAATTTGCATAAATGGTTTTTATCTTGAGTTAAAGTGAGCATAAGATAATTCCCATGGTTTAAATTAGTTAAGATTTATTGTTGTTTGGTTTGATAAATCTCTTGATGGAGATTTACTTCCCCTCAATAACAAGTTTAGTTAGGAATATTTTTCTATGTACTCTTTTTATAATCTTTTTTTTTCTTCCTACAACTCCTTTGTCAGAATAGTATTGATATCAACTGAAAGTTTAATTTTTTAAGCAGGAATATTCATTTACTTATCACTCTATTCCTTTACATACTTCTACTTTGTAGGAACCCTATATGCCTACATAGAATCGATTTGATTTGGTGCCTTTGAAATATTAAATGTGATATGTTAATCTTTAATCTTAAGATTTTTCGATTTAGAAATGATATTTATTATATTACCTACAGGCTCAACATCTTCACTCCAATTCAGCTGATAGCTTTCTTCATAATCACAGATAGAAACGCATTATTGAGTAATGTTTTAAATTAATGATAATGTCTATAAAGTATTGATTTTTAAAAAGTTTTCTCTGTCTTCTTTTGCTTCTATGATAGATAAAACTTTAGTAATTATTCTTTTTAACACAATATCAGTTTACTAATACCCATCTCCTATCTAAATACTTTATATATCCATCTATATGTATTTTGCTTAAACGTTTTAAACTTTTATAAATTATTTAAATATTGAGACTAAAAAATCCTGCTTTTAAAAGCTTTATTTAGTAGTATAAATAATCAATAAAAAATGTGTAGAGTTTGGTTGACAAGGAAAATAATAGATAAAAAGTATTCAGTAATTCAACACTATAAGCAAATGAAAGAAAAAAATACAAACAATAACAAATATTGATGGTTATTTTAAGAAATATAGAAAGTAGTTGTTGTGTTTTTAAGTCTAAAATTTTAGGTTTTAAAGATTGAATGGTTGATTCATTTATCATTATGATTTTTTATTTAAAGAGAAACTCATTCTAAATAGTAGAACATCAAATTATTTTAGCTTTTTTCATTCATCATGAAAGGTTGACTAAATTTTCAGCAGTATATTTAGCATAACGAGTTTCGTTTCTCTTAAGGATACCTTCAATAGGGCCTAATAAACGCTTAAAGGTATCGTGATCAAGATACATAAGTTTTACATCAGTCTTTGTTTATAAAAAAGGAATATAATTAAATTAAGAGAAATATACAAATGCTAATATTACGACTGCAATAACGTTGGCTTATCTTGGAATGTTTTTAACTAGAGCAAGTTCACCAAAGTAGTCACCTTCTTTGTATTCATAAACTTAAATTTCATGTCCATTGTCTTTAATTATATTATTAAAATGTAAACAAGAAAAAATATTCTTTTAAAAATACCTGTTTTGGTGGCTTTCAATTCACCTTCTTCAATCATGTAGAAGTACTTTCCTTCTTCACCCTATAGTTTTTTATTGATTTATTTTAAAAACTAAAAAATTATTTTTTGTTTATTTACTTCTCTTATAATATATTCTCCAGCTTTATACTTGACATCTCTTATACCATCTGCAAGATGAACACGCTCGTAAGGATCCATAGACTCGAGTAATTCAACCTTTTAGAGAGTTTACTCAAATCTTTCTCTTCTTTTAATAGCAGACTCTTTAACTATGTTATTGAAGCATTCTCTATCTAAGGAAAATAGAATACTATCAGTTTTAGCTTTAATAGAAGCAGCTCTTGGGGCATTATATAATAATGCAAGCTCACCAAAAGCTTCACCAGGTTAATAAGTCTTAAGGTAGGTTTCATCAGCATCCTTTGAAAATTTTTTATAACAGTCTAACTCCCCTTAGTCTACAACATACAAATTATCACCATCTTCTCCTTGTTTGATAATCCAATCTCCAGGGCTTTTTATAAGTAAAAATGTTAAACCAAGAATAATTTTATTAACTAGATTTAACTGCTATCACAATCAATCAGTGATTTAATCAAAATTTCTTTTAATTTTTTTTGTTAATCTTATGAATTGATTTCTAAAATAACAATGATTAGATTTAATCAAAAATTTCTATTTGAAATTAATTTCGATTTGCAATAAAATAAGTCTTTATTGTAGAATTAAAAAATAGTTCATCTCATTGTTATTTTTCAAAGAATTTTATTTAAAAGAAAAACTTTTTAGAGAAAAGAACCAATCAATCTCTTAGAAAATAATTCTTCTAATTTATGATAACTCAAAGCATAGATTATAGTTTTTAATTTCAGTGAATATTTACCTGAATTTAACTTCTGTCATAGCATTGACAACAATTTCTCTTTCTTTTTCATCAAGTGCCTAAAACATAAAGGCTTGCATTAAACGATGCTCTATTCTTTTCTTTTATTCTTCCTCTTTGTGGACTACTTTTGGGACATAAGACCCCTTTTTATTAAATGATCCATAAGCTTCTGCACTAACTGAAGCGCGCATACCTTTTCCTTTGTTTTTTTACTATTATTAAATAATATGGTGATCAATTTAGTCATGATCTTCGTCATCATCATCTTCTTCGCTATCAAGGTTAGGATGCTCATAGTTATCTGGAATTTTTGCAGGTTAAAAATCGAAATTTGATTATGATTCTCCTATTTAGATGTTTGTTTTCTAGTTAAAATTATAATATTTTTATTAAGTTGTTAAAAATAGATGTTTTATTAATAAATAAATAAATAGACTGACTGATTGATATAAATCAACTGAGCCAGTTACTTAACTCAGCTTAATTGTTTTAAATTTGTTATCAATTATTCTATAATGAATAAATGAGGTTTTAATTTAAGTATCAGTCTGAAATCATATGAATACTTTCAAACAATAACATTAATGCTTTCTTTATTGCAGTTATTTTTGAAATGCATTGCACCTCAAAACAGCTTAATGTATTGACAAAAGTATTGGATTTTTATATTTAAATCTCTTCGTTTCATTATTTAAAAATTATACTAAGTTAGAAGCAGAGGGTATATCTTCTCCTTTTGCTAATCTTGAGCCCTTCTCCTAGAACCAGTTAACAGAGTATTCAACCTATAATATAAAATATTTTTTTTAACTTTTCTTTATCTCCGTATCTATCTTAAAGTAATTTAAAAAAGTAGCAGCTAGCATTATTAATATTTTTATAATAATAAAATTAGTTAATTATGGTAGTCGATTATATTTTTTCAGTTAATCTGAAGCAAATTCTGTTTTTGACATATTACTTTATAAAAAATAAATTCTATTTGCTTGCTTGGTTGATATATTTTTGAGAGTTATTGCAGAATTTAGCATATCTTTGCAAAAAAATCTTGAAATATCAAATTTGTAACTTAAGACTTATGATACTAAAAAAAAATAATTAATGAGCTACTTTGAGTTAACTAATTTTATCATTCATGCTAAGGGATATAAAAATTTTAAAGGATTATGATTTAATACATAGTTTTCTGGCATATCAACTAGCAAATCGATGATTAAGCGCTCGATAACAGGGTTGATACGAGCTAAGTAATCACGCATTTAGTTTTCTTTGTTCATTTCTACTTCGATAAATAGTTAATGTACCTTTTTAAATAAAGTATTGAACTTTTTATTTGTTTATAATAATTTTCTTTTTCTTTAAGATTATTGTTTCGCAAAATTTTAATAACTTTTACTGTTTTCGTTTTTAGTTATTTTTCTTATTTGACTGCCAAAATTTATTTTTATTTAAGCATGCATAATTTATTAATTAACAAAATAAGTATAAAGACTAATTATTAGCTAACTAATTTCATTGAAAAAAAATCTGAATTATAAATTTTCTTGAATTATGATAGACCATTATTAATTTAGGACAAATAAAAATTCATTTTTTTAATTTATTCTGCTAAGAGCAATCCAAATTCTAAAATGTCTTTATTCCCACATTTAATTTTATAGTTTTTTATGAATTAAAGCATATTTTAATAATAACTGGCTCAAAGAACACCATTAAATCTGGTCCATAAAATTTATCAAAAAAATAATAATTAACAGTTTATATTATCACATAGATAAATTTAATTTAGCTTATCTGAAAGTTTTGATGAAGCTAACCTAAATTATTTTTTAAACAAATAGACAATAATTTAAGTAATTTATTTTTTACTTAATATCAAAATTCTAATTACTTCCTAAATTATAAGTCAATCATTTTTAAAGATAGTTAATTCAATGGTAGATAAATCATCCTAAAATAAGCTGTTTTTCATACAAATCTTAGAATTAAAAAATAAATTTAGTTTGTTTCGAAAATTTAAATGATATTTTCTCTACTTCAAATTCTAAAATTATTTAAGTTAGATAATAAATAAATAAGTGCAAGAGATAGTAAATTATTAATAGCTATTGAATATTGAATTTGTGTTAATATAAAATTATTGAATATATGCTAACATAAAAGTATTGAATATAAGGTGAATTAGAAATTTATTTTGTTTGTTTATTAAATAAACTATTTATTAATTAAATTTTTTTTTCCATTTTAAAATTAAATTATTGTCGATTAATGATTACTTTTTTTTAAGTTCTTCAATAAAATAAGAAATGAGAAATCAATTATTTTTATGATAGTTTATTTATTTCTCCTAAAGTTGCAGTAAATCGAATAAATATTTATTTTTAAAAATTCTAATAATATTTTCTTGAAAAAGAAACCTTTTTTAAGTTAAAATTTTTAATTTTGTTATTACAGAGAGAATAATAAATAAAAATGTTTAAACGATAGTTAAATATTAAATAAGAAAACCTTTAATAATTATTTTATTTAAGAATACTTGGAATTTCGTAATTAATTAAATCTAATAAAAATAAGTTTGATTTAAAAAAGTAGACAATATTCATTTTCAACTTCAAAATACTTTTTTTTTCAGCTGAAATAAAAAATGGTGTTTTTAGAGTAATAATTATTAACAAATAAATAAATAAATACGAATATTTTTAAATATGAGATAAATAATAATAATAAATAAATAATTTTTTTTAGTAAACTTGCAAGTTAAACAAATAAATATATATATTATAAGTATTTATATTTTGATAATTAAAATTATTCACAATTATTTGAAATTAATTTATGGAGCATCATCATTTATAATAGTTATTTAAACATGTTATGATGTGTAAGTATTTTATTAGTTTTTTATTAAATTATGAAATAGTTGAAATATCAAAGATCCTTTTACTGTGATCCATTATTGCCTTAAATTAGCTTTAAATGTTCCAAATCTAAATTTATTGTATCTAAAAAGTTTAAAAGGTTGTTGAGGTCTGATTATTCTGATAATTTTTCATTTTAATTTTTAATATTATTCAACATTTTGTTTAAAATATCTTTATCTTTTTTTAATTAACTTATAATTGATTCATAGTTGTTTTTTTCATTTTAAAACGACTCTTGTAACCACTCTAATTACTATTTCCAAAAATTTGGATCCTTTTCTTGTTTTTTAGTGATTTGATTTTGATTATATTAATCTAGATTTTAGAAATAAAATAGTAAGATTAAAAGAAAAAAGTATGATATTAAATTACCTAAGTCATCATAAAATTACTCATTACTGCTCTAATTAGTTTAATCATTTTCAATTACATTTTCATTTTCTTTTTCCTCTTAAAATCTATCTTCTAAAAGACTCAGCTTAGATTTAAAATAACTTTGATACTATTTCATTTATTCCTACTACTCTATAAAATAACTCTCTTCATCTTAAATTAAAATATTATTTTTACTAATAGAATCTTCAATCATATCTACTATATTCTCTTGCTTTTTTTATTTAAGTTATCCTGCTTTTATATTATTAGGTTCTCCTTAAATTTACATTTGGTTGATGAAATTTAATTCATTCAGATCATCACTTGATTATATTGAATCCTTAGTTAACTTTTCTAATGGTTTTATTTATTCCACTAATTGGATTATTTCGCTTATATTATCTAACTCTATCTTCTGATTATTTATAATTAATTAGCTTGTTATTATATTCTATAATATTTTTTATTTATTTTTTTAATTATATTCTTAACAAAGACTCTCTCGGATTATGAATTCAGCCATAATTCTCTTAGAACACTCTTATATCACATGATAATCAATAAATGATTAAACCGTTGTATTAGCATCGCTACTAACTTGCTGTAAATATAGCAGAGCCACTATAGTAATTTGGATGTATCTAATCAACATAAACATCTTAATTCTTTCACAAATGCTAATAACTATCTATTTTTTTAATATTTCTACTGCTTATTCAAAATGTGTTAAAAACTTTTAATAAATGTTATCAAAAAATTACTTTTTGTAAAAAAAATATAAATTTTTTTAAATAAATCAACACTTATATCAAAGATAGCAAAAGTTGTGATCATTTAAAACGATATTCATAAACTTAGTCCTTAATTATTAATAATTTAAATTTAACATATAATTTACCAAAGATAAAAAATTATTCTTCATTTTTTACATTTAAAATAATAATGTAATATAATAATAATTGCATATTTTATTTTCATTTATTTTCTTAAATAGCTCTTACTAGTTTTATTTCTCCTTCTAAGAGCATAAGTTGTGCATTGATATTCTAAAATTTAACATTTGAAGCTGTTTAGTACTAATCTAATTTATGGATAGTCTCTTACATTGTTTGACTTAAACTCATAATTAGCTTCATCACTTCATTTAATTCTCTTGCACTTACAAAACGATCTGCTTTAGATACATTAGTTTATGGTTGAGAATCTTCTCTTGTTTATTAATTTTTATTTGGAAATTCTTAATTTGAAGAGAATTCTGAATTTTAAAAGGAAATATTCTACATTTTATTTTAGATTTAGCCAAATTATGAATACATTTCTTGCTTTTGCTTTTCAATTTAAATATTTTATTGAGGTATTTCTGATACATCTTGCTTTACTAATTCTAATTTATTCTATAGGGATTGATAGTTGGCATTATTTAATATTTAGTTTTATTATTTTTAAATGTTCAAATAATTTTATTCTTATTTCTAATTTAGTTGTCTATTACAAAAGTTTTCTTCTGTTTCTTGAGATTAAACAGGTTATTAGTTAAATTTTCTAGGCACCTCTTCATAATTATCTTCTTCAATTTAATACGCTTATGTGTTTTTTTATATATTTTATTAAATGGGTATATTTTCTCTCACCACTTTAACTTATACTTTTTCTTCTTCATTATCTTAGTTTATTTTTAAACTCTTTAATGATGTATTCTTTTCTTATTTTGACTATTTGATTTACTGCTGAGTTGTTGGCTTCTTTTACTTTTCTGAAGTATTCTTTATCACTATTTCAAGTATATCATTGCATATTATGAGTTTTTTTTCTAAATAAATATTTGTAAAAAATTATTCTAAGGAAATAGGAGGTTTATATTCGTACTCTTTTTAAAGAAACTTATAGACACTTTACATAAAATTTTAATCGCTCTTAGAAAATAATTCATAACCTTTATCGATAAGATTTTTGTAGAAATCTACATTATAATTTATAATAGCATAATGCAAAATTTGCAAAAAAACAATTGGATTCTTATCTTAAAAAATCTAAAACGAAACATTCTGCTAATAATTTATCTTTTGCAAGTTCCTTTTCAAGATTTCACTTTAATTTTGTAATCCATTTCCACTAATTGAACTCATTTTTAAAAACTTTAAAAGCTTTTTCTTCTATTTAAAATTTAATAAATTTTAATTTTGTAATGATCAAATAATACCTACATTATTTCAAATTTTTAAAATTTGTTTTAAAAAATAACTAAAATTAACAAATCTCATTATTTCAAACAAAAAGCGCCAAATTTTAATCACTAAATGGTACCCTTAGACCCTTTTAATGAATAAAAAGAAAAATAAATATTTTATTGTGTAAAAATTAACTTAGAAAATTAATTGAAACATTTCAAATACTTTATTGCAAATATTATTAATTAAATATTAATTGAAACAAACAAAGTAAAAAAATTTTGTGGAATAATCAATTAGAAGATCAAATCTATTAATAGTACTAAATTTATTGGAGATTTTAAGCTTTTAATAAAAAGAATAAGGGTATTTTAGAGTAGAAAGAAGAAATAATAATTATTTCAAATATTATAATAGCTATAAATAAATAAATAATCTCATAGATATTTTAAATATCTTAGGTCATAAAAAAATATATTTAATTCTTATCTCAACAATCCAATCTACTCCACCTTAAAATCATAATTTTTAATAAAAGATAAAAGTTAAGCTTTGACTCAATATTACTTACTTATTCCCCTAAATAAAATATGTTAATGCATATTTATAATTTTACTTAACTCTATCTATTATATGACACTATTTATATCAATAATTAAAAATTGTAAACTTTATTAAATTTATTATGTCTAAAGAAAATATTTTTGGGTTAGAATTAAATATTTAAGAAAAAGTTAAAAGATTACTTTCAAAAATGTTAAAAGATTTTTAGAGTAAGTAAATTTATGAGCAATTAAAATAACCAGCTCAGCGAAACATGAAGATTGATAAAAAAATTAATATTGCTTAGGTTTAATCTTTAAAAATGTAAAAGAAAAATAATTAACAGTTCTTTTATAAATGCGAATCTTTTCTTAAGACGATATTTTAAAACAAAAATGCATAAGGTTAGTGTGCAGATAGGTAAAAATTATGCGTATTGTTCAAAGACCAGGGTACATTTAGCTTTTAAGGTTTGGTGTTTTTTATTATTGATATTAAATAATATGTAATCTGTATTAATACAATACCTTTATATTTTTTATAAACATTAATTAAACTAACAAGCAAACAAATTTGATAATATTAAATACATTTTACCATAAAAGTTAAGGAAGATAAAAAATAAATATAAGATTAGCTAGAATAGTAATGGATATCCTTGAAACTAACGGTGATAATGAAAATCCTAATTTGAAGGTTTATGAATAATCTTTTGCATTAAATACTTGCATCCGTTAAACATTCCTGCTTACACAATGCATTCCGTAAAGTTTAGATTGATTTGATATCATAATTACCTTTTAAATCTATTTTATGATTTATTATGTTTTATGAAAATGATTATTAAATATAATTAAATAGATTGATATTCTATCTTATTGCAGCAATCATTATCTAGTTTTATTTACTTAAGTGTTTATTTGAAAGCTACAAGTTTAAAAGACATATATTGAAAAAGAAAAACATCATATTATGGTGCTTAGTCATCTGCAATTTATGTAATTTACTATTAAGATTTAATCATGTTCTTGTAAAAATGATTAAATATTTTTTATCACTAATAAAAATTTAGGTTTTATAACTTTTAATACCTTCAGCGGATAGTAATACTTATATTTTTTCTAAAATTTTTCAATGAGCATGCAGCAGGCAATACTTATTTACTATTTTGCTTCTAAAGCTTTTAAGTTGATAGAAAATGAGAATGTAAAAGTAATAATTAAGGGTATATTTGCAGTGATAGTTCTATATAATTGTGGAATACTAATTTTGAATTTCGTTGAGCAATATGTTAAAAAATCAGGACGTGTTTGTAAATGTAATTAATCTAAATTAATTAATTCATTAGTTCATTTCTAAATCCAAATTATTATTTAAGCCTTTTTTAATTTTAAAATTAAATGAATATAAATAAATAATAAATATAATTTAATACTAAAGAAAATATGTGGACATACATAAGAATTGTAGAATTAGTTTTTTCATTAGTATTTGCAGGAGTAGGTAAATAAATACATTCTTAATCCATTCTAAAGTATTAATTAAAATATATCTAATTTAATTTAATAATCAAGGGAAATATGTTATTAACAGAATGGAAGAGTAAATAAATCGAATTGGAATCTAATAAAATACAGCTGAAACTATAGATACTTAAAATTTACCAGCTCCTCTTTTAGAAAATATTTATTAGTACAATAATAAGATTTCTTAAAAAAAAAAGATTTGGTAAAATATTTTACTACTGATTGTGCTGAATTGTTTACATCATCGTGCTAAAAATTAATTAAACTTTTATTGAAAATAGGATGCTTATTATTGTCAATATTATAGCAGGTATAATGGTTAATGTAAAGAATTTCTTAATATTATATAATGGAAGAAGCGACTGTAGATATATTGCTCATGTAATATTTATTATATAAAGGCTATTTGTTAACTTATTTTTTAAATTTAATTTTATAATTATTTATAAGGGTGATGATGAATATAATAATGGTAGAGATGTTGCAGATGCTTTTATTGTTTTTCTCACAAAACTTCTCACTTATTACATACCTATTGTGGCCTGCATATATGTATTTAAATTAAAATAAGAAGAAAAGAAAACATTTGAAAAAGAATACTATTATGAAGAAGGACCTTATACTACTGCTCTTGGATTAAAGCAGAGAAGAGCTAATTCTGATGAGTGGAATGAACGCGATACTAGTAAATTGCTTTAAAGAAATAATAATGATTCAGAAATCTAAAAAACACCAAGTTAAACAAATACTAAAAGTAAAAAGAATTCTTAGGAATAGAATAATTAATTTTTAATTTCTGATATGCATAAATCAAAATCGATTAATGCAATTACTCCAAGCAGTTTAGATTTATGATAAAAGTGAACCAAAAAAAAGTTTTACTTTTGCAAGAGTAGTCTATAAGTTAAATTTATATTTATTATATTATAATTATCAAGAAAAATAATATTTATGTATCAAATTAGTAATAATTTATAACATGTAATAAAAGTAATTATATATCAAAATAACTTCTCCCTTAAAAATTATGTCTAAAAAAACAAAGAAATCAATCAAATATATTTTGTGTTCATTACTTGAGCCAGATTAAAAAGTCAAAAAAATTAATTTTGATTTTTTTATTAATAAAAATCTGGCTCCTGTTTGGTATTAAATAATTTATTGCATGTCATACAAACAACTAATTGTTAATCAAAACCAGAAATTTTTGCATAAATTTAAAACATAAAAAAAACAAATTCTTAAAAGATATTATCTAATTTTTTTATTTCAGAAATTAAGAATAAAATAACAAAAAAGCAAAAATATTTTGAGCAAATTTTTGAAAAGAAGTAACATTGATTCTTAAAAATACTCATTATAGTTTAGAATTTTTGGATTAAATTTTTTTGATGTAATAATCTCAGCATATATATTTTGTCTTTATTTTTACTGAATTATTCTTATTTCAATAGAACGCTATTTTCGCCATTAAAATAATAAATCTTTAAATTTTTGTAGAACTAAAGATTTCAAAATCCCAAAAATCATTAAATATAATTTGTCAAATGAATATAAATTACTTTGAAAAATATTGGCAAAAAAAATAAAGCTTTTACTTTGAATAAGTTACTATTTTCTCATTTATTATTAATAAATTGCAAATATTTTCGAAGGCTAATTTATACTTTTATTTTTGAAGATCTAATTTATTTTTGGCTTATAAATAAATTTTAAAATTTAATTAAATCCTTTTTAAAAATGGAATTAAAATCCACTTGAAACAAATCAGAAATTTAGAAATTCATTTCCTTATTATTAGATTGTTTATAATATTTTAATATTTTTAGAGTTCTTTAAAGTTATTAGTATTTAGTTTTTCAAGAATTTAAATACCATTTTGAACTTTTTTTTTTCATTCACAATTATCCAAAAAATGTGGTAAAATTTAAAAAAGTGCTAGCATGTTTTTATTTAATTTAGAATTTGTTAAATATTTTTATTTTTAGATAATATTTTTTATCTATTATAAAATTAATAATTTTTAAGAACAGTTATTTTATTTAAATAGATTTTGTATTTTCAAAATATTTGATTAGGAGTTATTTTAGCTTAAATCCTAATCATGCAATATTATTTTTAAACTGAGAATTCAAGATATACTTTCTTTATAATTTAATGCGTATTACTGATGGGGAGTCTTCTATTCCTTAACTAAAAAAACTAAAATTAGGAAACATCTAATAAAGTAATTCATAAAATTTTAAAAACTCTTTTAAAGCTAAACTATATATTTGATATTTATTTAATCCAAAAAATTTTGATAACAAGAATTAAAAGTTTTGCACAAATTAATTAGGTTAACGATAAAGCAAGCTTTCCATTTTATTAAAAAATTTTAGTTTAAGCTACTTTAATAAATAAAGAAGGATTTTGGCATTTTTTTTAGAAGTCAAATAAAACAGATTTAGATGTAAAAAAATTTACATATAATATTTTCAAATTAAGTATTTTGTTATATAAACTAGCGAAATCCAGTTTAATATATTTAAAAAAATTATGAAGTAGAATTCTTAAGTTTAAATTGATAAAAGTCCTAATGATGACAGATCATATTTAGGATTTTAGCTTTTAAACGGTGTAAAGGTTCTATTAATTAGTGATAGCCATGCTGAAAAATCTGCTGCCTCACTTGATGTTTAAGTAGGCTAACTGCAAGATCCAGAAGAATACCAAGGACTAGCTCATTTTTGCGAGCATATGCTTTTTATGGGAACAGAAAAATATCCTCAATAAAATGAATATAGTTAATATTTAAGTTAAAATGGAGGGAGTGATAATGCTTACACTGATATGCTAAATACTAATTACTACTTTGATGTGAAGTCAGATGCATTTGAAGAAGCTTTAGACAGATTTAGCTAATTTTTTATTGGCCCTCTATTTGATGAGACATGTGTAGAAAAGGAAATTAATGCAATAGAAAATGAGCATCAAATGAATGTTAGTGAAGATTCAAGTCGTTTATGGGGTATATTTAAATCGTTGGCAAAGGAGGGAACAAAATTCCGCTAATATGGTGGAGGCTGCTTACAAACTCTCTAAAAAGATAATGTAAGAGAAGAGTTACTTAAATTTTATGAAAAGTATTACAGTGCTCATAAAATGAATTTAGTTATATATGGTTAAGAATCTATTGAAGTACTAAAAAATCTTGCAATAAAATATTTCTCAGGTATAAGGAACAAAGAGAGAGAATAAATAAAGTAATCAAATATTATTCTATCCACTTACTTCTCCTTATTATTTCATTTCAGTTCATAATTTATTTGATGTCATCCTATTTTTTTTAATTAAAGAAGAATTTAATTCTTTTCTTTAAGACAAATCTCTATGTATTTCTACTAGCATTTTGAATAGAAAATCAAAATATTTTTTCCTGAAAAAAGAACTTTATAAATTGTTTTTTTATATAAAAAATGAAATTTAGTTAAGAATTGTTATAAGAAATGGAGATAGAAAAAATGCATCCTTTTCCTAAAGAATAACTTTGTAAGTTTGTTAAGATTATTCCTATAAAGGATGAAGATACTATTGAATTCTGTTGGGTGGTTGAGGATTAGTAACAATATTCTAATGTTAAGCCAGATGACTATTTAACACATATTTTTGGACATGAAGGAAAAAATTCTTTACTTTCTCTGCTTCTTGATGAAGGATTAGCAGTAGATTTGACCTCTTATTCAGAAAATTGCATGAATTTATTTACAATAATTGGTTTTACTATAACCTTAACTTAGAGAGGTTTCTTTGAATATAAAAGAGTATGTCATGCTGTGTTTAATTATATACAAATCCTTAAACAAGAAATAGCTAATTAAGAAGCATATGAAGAAGTAAAAGATATCGAAGCTATTAATTTCCGTTTCTTAGAGAAAATAGCAATAAGTGACTATGTTACTAAAATTGCAGATGGTCTTCATTGGATTTAAATGGCAAAAATTTTAAAAATGAGATATGACTTCTAAAAATATGATGAAAATATTATCTAAAAGCTTGTCGATTCTCTAACATTAGATAATATTATCATATATCTAAGCTCAAAGAGTTTTGATTCTCAATTTTCAAAATCTTTTAACACCTCCCAATAAGATTTAGACACAGTTATTGATTCTAGCTTAATGCTTGCAAAAAAAGCTTAGGAACTAACAGAAACTCACTGTCATAATCACTCAATAACACATCCTCACGTAATTAACTTATTTTGTCATCTCTTTTAAATTTCCTGTTTTAAATTAAAATAGCTTTTTTAAATTAAAAAGTTCAATTTTTTAATAATGGAGTTTTCTTATTCTTTTTTTCCTGAATTTTTATAATTCATGTGATCCAACAAAATTTTTTAAATCTAAATCAATCTATTTCTTAAATTTATTCAGTTTAAATTTTGCAATAATTTACGGAACTCTTTCTTTGAAAATCTAATTTAAATTTAATAAAAAATTTCAAAAGAAATTTATTTACAAATTAAAATGCATTATGTAATATTTAGGGTTCCGCAGCTGCTTAGAAAGTAAAAAAAGATAAGGAATTAACATAGGAAGATGAAGCATCTAATTATGATACAGAATAAAGTTAAATAGATTCACATGGTGGAGAATCACCAAAGTTGAAAAGCCCATAAATTTAAGCAAGAAAATATAGCAAATAAATAGCTAAAAAATCATATATCATAGAAGAAGAGATGGAGGATTTTGAAGATGAAAATGAAATTTATAAAATGTTAAATAGAAAGCATAGTTATTTATCATAGAAATCTGAAACAAATGATGGAGATGAAGAATATTAAGATAACCGTAGTGATGAAAATTCAAATTATACTAATGCAAAATAAAATAATAGCAAGAGTGAGGATGACTCATTTTTAACTGAGAAATATCTAGGAGCAAGATACCTTGTAAGTGACATTCCTGAGGATATAAAATTAAGTTACAATACTGAATATAAACCACTTTATAGCAAAAAGAGACTTGGTTTACCTGTTAAAAATTTATTCATTCCTAAAAATTTTGATATACTTCCACATGAATAGACTGATGCCCCCAGCAAGTACCCAATAAAGCTATTTGAAAGTGAGATGAGTGAACTTTACTATAAATAGGATGATACATTCTTTATATGCAAAACTTATTGTGATTTATTTATCTTTACAAATGACTGTAACTAATCAAAGACAGCTAAATCTTTTGTACTCTAAGAAATTTGGTTGATTCTTTTTGAAAATTATGTTAATGAAACTAAATATTTAGCTTAAATGGCTAACATTGATTTGAAATTTGAATAGCACTATACTTCATTTAAAGTCAGGATAAAAGGTTACAGTGATAAGATTGGTGTTTTATTTGAAGAGTTCTTAAAGCTATTTAAATCATTCAATCCAGCTGAGGAAGGCTAAAGGTTATTTTCAACTTTTTATGAAAGACAAATGTCAGAATATGATAATTATTATCGTGATGCTCCTCACTCAATTGTAATTTTTTTGAAAAAAAAAAAATTTTTAATAGTTTTAATTTTATTTTAGATAACAGATTTAAGTAAGAATTGCTTACTTTCAACAGGTAAATTTACAATAAAGTAAAAAATTATGGCCTTGAAAGAGATTAGACTGCAGGATATTGTAGAATTTCATAAGTAATGGTTATCTCATACTCGTCTTGAAAGTCTAATTATGGGAAATATTAGTAAAGATGAAGCCATATCTTGGATATAAAAGGCTGAGGATACAATGAAAACATTAAGAAGCAGCTTTGAAATATTAAAAAAATAAGAAATACCTTTAATTAGACCCAATAAAATAATTCCAAATACAACTAATAAGCTTGACTTCCTAATCAATGAAAAAGAGTTTAATCCTGAAGAAACAAACTCATGTAAACCATTCAAAGTTATTTTTATATTTATTTTTTTAAATTTATTTCTAGGCCTATAATCACACTATTAAAGAGGTCCTGAATCTATAAAATCTCGTGTTATGATGAAATTGATATAAAACTATTTAAGTGAGCCCCTTTTTAATTAACTTCGTACTAATGAAAAGCTAGGTTACATAGTTTGGTGTTGGGATGAGACATTTAGAGGAGTCAGTGGATTTTCATTTTTAGTTTAATCTTCCGTTTGTTCTCCTATGCACATCTAAAATAGGCTTGACGAATTTTTAGTAAATATGAGAAGTGAGTTGAGATCTCTATCTCAAGAAAAATTTGAAAATATGAAGCATTCCATTCTCATCAAACTTACTGAAAAGCCAAAAACCTTACATAGAGAATTTTTGTCAATGTCAGAAGAGATTCTCTTGCATAAATTTATTTTTGATAGAAGTAATTAATTATTAATTTTTGTAATAAATATTGATATCAAAATTTTTTAAAAAGAGGAAAGAATACCACTCATTTTAGATTCAATTACTATAGAGGATTTAATTAAAGATTTTGATAACCTATTCTTTGAGCAGAAGAAAAAACTAGAAATACATATAATCACTAATGAGCACAAAGAAGAATAAGAATAATTAGAACAGGAACGTCTAAAATATGAGGAGATATTTATTTTATAAGACGATACACACCTTAAATAATTCTGTCAAATAAATGATAGTCTTTATTATGATTACTCAAGTCCTATTTAATTATAGTAATGATTAATCGAAGAACAATAATAGCCTCTTAATATTAAATAATTAATTTTTCAATTAAAAATTAAAACTTAACAAGCTGAATGATTGGCTAACTCCATTATATTTTAATAAATACTGCTTATAACATTAAAAAAATTTATTTTAATAAAAATAAATAATTTATTTCATTCAGATAAAAATTATCTAAAAATAGTTAAAATTATATATTTATGTTACATATATACATACATACGTCTCACTAACCAAATTTTCTTAATTTCTTTTGATTATTGTCTTATCTATTTTGCTCAAATAAATTAATTTTTTAATATTATTACTGATTGAATCCTTCTTGAACAAATTTAAATTATGCACTGTTTTCATTTTTTGTGTTTTTTCTATTTTAGATTTTCCTTTATTCTTAAAAAGTTTCTTAAAAATAGCAGCTAAAAAATATCAATTTATACTTTAAAATGTTGAATTTTATTGTCTGTTTATCAAATTTAAACTTGCTTATTTTTCTAAATTATTATAGTTCTAGAATAATAGAGTTGAAATTTATATTAGAATAACTTCTTTTATATTGTAGTTTTAAGATAATTTATCTTTTATTCAGTTATTTGTGTCGGTAGAATCAATAATTTATTTTTTAGCATTTTTTAAAAATCTTTCAACTCATAGTTTTTTATCTTTTATTAAAGCAAATATAAAGTACATGTCAAAAAAAAAAAATTAATTCCTTTATTTTTTACTTTACTCTATTTTGTAATAAATAAAATTTAAGCAGATATAGAAATTTTATAATTTTTGGTTCATTTAATTACTGAATAGATTTCTAAAAATACTGACATATAGGCATCCTCCTGACTCTACAAAACTTAAAATTAGATTAATATATTTAAAATCTTAAATAATATATCTGTTAAAATATGTAATTATATTCTTTTTGTTAAAATTTTTTTTGAAATTACTTTGGCTTTTTATCATTTTTGCTTAAATTTGTTATACATGCATGTTTTCTCTACTTGTAAAAATTTTAACTTTAATTAAAAATATAAGTACAATAAGTTCTATTTATTATGGGAAATTGTGTATAAACAAGCCAACACTACTAGCTACAGTAGGAAATAAAATAATTTCTTTAGGAAAAAGGATTCACTATATCCGCATAAATAGTAGCAAAAATGAAAGAAATTAATAGGGTTATAATAGCTTCTAAAAATTCTAAATAAGTGGCTTTTAAAGTAAGATATTTTTAGAGTAAACTCTAATTAAAAGAGTATTAAGACCAAGCAAGTGTTCTTTAGAGAGTTGTTCATCCTAATATTGTTCAATTTGAAGAACACTTTAATTCTAGTCATGTATTCTTTATGCAGATGGAGTATTGTCCAAGTAAAACTGTTGAATTATTTAAAATTTAATAAATTCTTTTTTTTCATACTTATACAATTTATTAATGAAGAATTGTTTGTATGCAAAATTATTTAAGTCTACTAATAATTTCACATTTTAAAAATAAAGATAATCTAAGATAAGTTTTAAAAGAGAAGATTCTAAAATAGTAGGAATAGTTTCATTATGCTATGCAAGTAATTAGAGGAGTTTAAGCTATTCACAACGTTAATCACTCTCACAAAGAATTAAAAACACAAAATATATTAGTAAATGAGTAAGGAAATTTGGTGATAGGTAGATATATTTCTTCTTATAAAATGAATTAAACGTTTTATTAATAAACAAAAATTTAGGAGATTTTGGGTTGGATAGAGAAGATGATGTCTTTTTCCAAAAATGCTAGAGCTAAGATGAATTAATTGTACAAATTTAAAGCTTTGCTAAGATTTTTTTTGGATAATCTTTAATTTAATTATTTTAATTTATCAGAATTCATAAAGATGGTATATTGCACCAGAAATTTAAATGGGATAACCAGGAATGATGGAAAATATTAATTAACCAGTAATTAAATGCTTTTTAAATTAATTTTTCATAATAAAATATTCTTAAACAAATGTCTTTTATTTTTACTGAAATTAAAATAATTCTATTAAATTAGGCTGATATTTGGTCTTTGGGAATAATTATTTTAGAAATCTTTGGGTTGAAATATGTTAGCAATTTTAAAAGCATAGAATCATTACAATAGACACTTGATTTACTTTATAACTAAGATTTTACTTTTATTAGCTTTCTTGATAAATTCTTGATTGATATAATTAAATAAATGCTCAATTTAGAACCTTCAAAAAGACCTTAGATAGATGACATTAAAAAAATGTTTTAAAAAGAAATAGATGTAAGGTTTGCTGTAAGCAGATCTCTAACAGAGAGTTCTGATGATTTTCCAACAGATTCTTCTTTTTATAAGCAAAAAATGTAATTAATTTTTTAATAAAAAACATTTATTGCATTCAAAATTATGTCTTAGAAAATCTTTTAATTTTATTTTCTATATATCATTTCACTCTAAAAGAGCGAGCCAAATAAAATCTAATTTATTAATTAATATAAAAATAGCGTTGAAGTTATTCCACAAGAAATGCAATTTTTTTTGAATGGTGAAAAAAAAGAAGATGATTCAATAAAGAGATTACATTTATCCTTTGAGTAATTTCAATAATAATTGGTGAAAATTAATTTATATTAATAAATATAGATAAAGCCACTAAGCAGAGCTTTAGCAATTAATTTAATTCTTGTCCAATATCCCATAAGAAATAGTTGATCTAAATTTATCATTTTAGTAAGTTTATTTTTATTTTTATTTAAATATTTAAAGCAGAGTTGAAAAAATAACCTATTTAATGTTACTTAAGGTTTTTTAATTAAATATTAAACCAATTTTTCAATTTACCAAAAACTCTGAAATTCTATTTAATTTAAGATTATAAAAATAAAATAATTAATAAAAGAGATCTTTAGATAGATGCTGTTTCTGTGAGAGAATTAATACTTCAAACTAAAAACTTCCCATTATCCCTTTAAAATCTGATTTTTTGTTTTAAGTATTTAATTTTATTTAATTTTAAATGTTTAATTAATTCTAATTTCTTTAGAAATGTGACAACAACATGTGACTAATCTGACTTTTACTAAAATTTACTAACGAAAATACCTGATAAAACTAAATATGTTGGCATTTATATTGAGTAATTTAACTTTTAAAAAATAAATATCTTCAACAAGTTAACTTAATAAATATAGAAAATAATCTTTAAACAAAAAAATACTGAAAGACCTAGCTTCTTCTCTAAAGCTACTTCCTCCAAAATTAAAATCTTTGTCATTAGGGTTTATGTAATGATATAGTAAAAAGTGTTATTTAAATTTTAAAGCTTAATTTAATTAAATAAAAAGCTAAAATATATTTGCACATGATTCATACAAATATTTTAGTTTAATTTTGGATCTGCTACCATAAAACTTAAAATCTTTAGAACTTGATATTGAGTAAAATTGTTGTTTTGATAAATCGTTTCTAATTTAATAAATATTAAAAGAAATAATCCTGATATATCAACTAAGGGTTACATGACTATGTTTTAGAATATTGGGTCTTTGCCAATATCGACAACAACACTTTATTTGAACTTAAAGTATATTTTTTATACCTTAAAACATAATTTTTGATACCTTAAAATATAATTTTTGATAAAACTAACTTAAATTTTTGTTACTGAACTACATCTCAATTAAAAATTCAGGAGTAATATATTAAATGAAGAATCTATAGAAGTACTATGCTTGTCTTTGAAAAAATTACATAATTAAATAAATTAACTAAAAATAGATCTCTCGTAATTTAAAAACTGTTAAGATAAAAATTTAAAAGAAAATATTTTTAATATTAAAGAAAAAGTATTTGCGATAGTATTTCTTTTACTAGATTTTGTTTCCATTTACCATAGATTATAGGTTAGCATATAGAAAAATTATGCTTATCATTTGAGTAATGAATTTATTGATTTAAGATTTATCATAAAAGTTTTATTTTAAAAATAAAGAAAATGCAACTTAAAAGATGATGATGTTAATAGATTATGTGATTCATTAATAAAGGCTCAAAATCATCTTATTTAAGTAGAGATCTGTTTAGAATAGAATTAAATCACAAATGTTGGTTTTCATAAATTGATTCAATTTGTCAATGCAAATAAAAAAGCTAAATTGACAGATATATATTTAAAGTAAATATTTCTCAACCTATTTAAAATTAACTAAAACTAATTTAAAAGAAATAATCCAATTATTTAAGAAGAAGAGATCATTTAAGTTTTAATCAAAATTAAGGATTAAATTCCATAAAATTACACAAGGGTAGGCTTAAACTTTGGGTAAAAATTAATTCAATAAAAAATAATTCTAATTTATTATTATTATTATTTTAATAGGGATAATTATTTGATAAGATAAGGATTAATAGAAGGAGAGCACTACTAAGAATTAGATAATGATGTTATAAAAATAAACAATATTCTTAATATAATTGCTTGATAGACTGACCCATTTAAGATAAGTTGATGGTTAATTTTTTGGATTTTGTAAAAAGAAAAATTAACATAATAAATTATAATATTTTGAAATGTTTTAGATTATAAATAAATTATGTAAATAATACTTATTGATGTGATTTGAGATAAATATATTTAAGCAGTTATAAATGAACAGTACATTCTAAAAGTAAATAAAATTTACTATTTCGATTTCTAAAAAATAAATAATATCTATTTCTTTTTATAAAAATATATGTGGTTATATTTGTTTTTATTAATATTCGATTAATGGATAGGTTTAGCTTTTATAAATTTTTTAGATCCTTTTTTGATAATTGATTTTCTATTTGATTGATTTTTATTAATAAATTACTTTCTTTCTTTGAGGTCATATAAATACATAACATTAATAATAAAGTAGGAACAACCAAATAATAATAAAAATTAACTTTACAGATTATTCATTTTTGAAATATGTTTCCGACTGAAATTGATATTTCTTAAATTCCTTTAGAAAGTCAGAGATCAGCTATTTCAACTCTATAGTAGGCTTAGGAAAAAATAAGCTCAAACAGAACCCCAAGTAAAAGAATAGAAAAAGATTCTCCTGCTGCAATATCATGCACATCAGCATCTAAAAGTACATTCAGTGCAGTTCCAATATAGAATTAAATATATTAAAGGCCAAAAGTTATATTTCATCATATTCATGAAGCAGCAGATTACTCTTTAGAAACTCATTTGAAAAATATTATAAAACCTAAGCCTGAAAATTCCGAAAAGGTTAGAGAAGCTTAGATTAAAAAAGAAATGCTTTAATATTTGTAAAATACAAAACTGGAATCTCCTTTAAAAAGTAAATCAGTTAAAGACTAGTTCTTTTCTAAATAATCAAGACAAAAAAGATCAGAAGAGCGTCAAGAAACATATTAAAAAACACTATAAAGATTATTTAGATCATAGCTGAACACCAGCTGCTCTACAAAATACTCAAAAAGTGCTAATACTTATACTACTCTTAAGAGTGATTCAGTAATGGTTCCAGATGATTCATTAACATAAGCATAAATTTCTTAATTTAGTTGTATCACACCTAAAAAAACTCTCTTTAATGAGCACGTCGACTATTGGGATTATGATGGATTTTATGATTAGTTTTAATACAACTAGTCAAGCATGAAAAGGAGCATATACAGACAAAGAAAGAATCCTACAGATAGCTCTATGAATAATACTTCTTATTTAAAAGATAAGAAAATTAGAAATGGTAGTCTACTTGCTTAAAAATAATAATAAATAAATGTTTTAAAGATAGCTAGACCTGTGTCTAATGATGCTCAAATATTAAGATAACACATAATGCACCCTAAAATAGATCACATTTTAGAAAAATACAATTTCAGTAAAGTAGCTGCACCTAGTAAACAAGGAGGTCTTAATGAAAAATAATTAGCTAAGAATATTGATTTGAATGATCTTTCATACAAATTTTTAAAAAGTTAATTGAATTAGTAAGAATAAAGTGAAAATAGAGGAAGACTAAAAAGTAAAGTACATTAATTAGTGAGAAAAGAAAATGATATTTATTCACCTCACAAAGTACCTGAGTTCTAAAACTTCAAATAGGATTTCTATGAACTAAATAACAAAAATATTAAGAAAGCATTTAACAATTTTAAAGAATATTAAACCAAAGAATTTGATAATTTCTATAATGTTAAAGCTAAGAATCCTTATCTTAAGGTTTATTGTGATGGGTAATAAAAATTGGTCAATATGTATCTTGAATAATCAGATTTGGACGAAAGAATCTTTTATCAATATGATCATGACCCTTTTATAAATGATCCTAAAACATATGAAATATTTGATATAGTTGGTCGTTCTTATATGAAATAAGTCCCAGCTCATCCCTATCAGCATAAAAGAAGATATGCTAAAAATGAGTAACAACTAGAAAGAGAAATAAATAAAACCTAATAAATTTACTAATAAAGTATAAAAGAAAACACTGATAAAAGTGACTAAACTATAGATCCTATCAGTCCTGAATCTCCTTTATCACTTAGAACTTACAGCAGTTATGCGAATTGAACAGTTACAATAAAAAAACAAAAATTTATACTTAATAAAATTATAATACAATCTGAATCTTTAAACTAATTTCAAAACAAAATAAAAAATTATAAATCATAAAATTAAATTGTAAATATTCTTAAACAACCAATCTACTTATCATCAAACAAACTCGTATTTTATCATTTTTTTCTTTCAATTTTTAATTCTTCAAATTTTAAGAGAAGACAATCCAATCCTCCTTTGAAATTTTATGGCTATTTCGCCATCTATTGGAGTTTTTTTATCAAAACTAAGGGAGAGTCCTTAACTCATCGAGAATTATAAATTTTTATTTGTTTATTTAGAATTTTTATCTTTAAAATATGATTTAAATGAATAAATAAATTTCCAAAGTCAATTTCATATAATAATTTTTATTTTACTTTTAAAGCATTTGTACAAAAATATGATTTATGTTTATAATTAAATATTATTTAAGAATCATGAATATAAATTAGATATAAATATATTCTTGCTTTCTTTTTAACTCTAATAAATAGACTATTCAAGGAATGAAAAAGTTTCTTTAACTATTTCTTTACGATACTAATTCATTCTAAACTGAAGATATGTAATTATTTTAAGTGCTTTTTTCTTCACATCAAAGAAATGAATGAGTTTTTATTCAAAATTATGTAATTTTATGGATATCAGGTTCGGGTTATTTTCTAAGATAGTTTTATATTTCTATAAATTCTAAAGATAATTATTGATACTAAAGATTGATAATAATTTATGAGAGGGTTTAGCATCTATTTCAAAAACTCTTAAATTAGGATTTTAGTGCACTTATAAAATATTTTGGAACTCCTTGTAATATTCACACCTTTTAATATTTGAATATGTAAAAATAAGAATTTCTTTTTCAAATTTAATATTACTCAATGTTTTATCCTAATATAAACACTTATATCTCCTTGTTGTTCTCAAAAAACTGATCAACAAGTTTTAAAGTATCTTGACAGATATAAGGTGGGTTATTTAAGCAGCTAAAATTAAGTTTTAACTTCTTTAATATTTAATTTGGAGCTATAGCACTTAAATAATCTTTAATTTTTGGTCTATTTTTATCAGGCATATTTAAATTCAAATTGATATCTTCAAGCCAGTGATTCTCTGATATCAGTTTTAATATTTCATTGTGCATTTATGGTTTTTAAAAATTAATATCTAGTTTTAGCTTCTTTAATGATGTTAACTAAAGCGATTCTAAAAGCTTTCTTGTTGATTATTCTAAGTGCTATCCACTCTGTTATAAGATTTCTAAATTTTCCAGCTTTTACTGAGATTCATTAAGTACTTCTGTTAATGATCCATCTTCAAATTGTTAAAAACTATTTTATTTTTGATATAGAAACAAATCATAAATTAGGTTATAAACATAAATTTTTTAAAACATTTAATTTAATTTAGTTTTTTAAATGAGATTGTAGGGATTTTGTACACAATCTTCTATTTTAATTATAAAAATCTGAATTTAAAAAATTAAGTTACTGTTTTATATTGATCCTAAAGCTTTTGAGTTTCTTGTTATTTTTTAATAAAGAAATAACCTATTCTTTCTGATGAGCCTTGACAGAAAGATCTATATTTTTTGACAAAAATTAAGAAGGTTTTAAATTAAAGAATTAGTTATTAAGAGAAATTAAGGTAATAAAAACTGACCTATGGTAAAATCAATTTATGGCATAGATTAGAGAAAATCCTCTTTTGCTGTCTCTAATATATTTTATAAATCGTTCCATTACTTTGAGGCTAATTCTTTTATTTCTATTTTATCATATTCATCAACATAGCTTCCTTTCTATATCTACTTATTGAGAAAAGAAAAATCTTATTTTGAAGTAAGTAAAATTCTTGCTTAATTTTTTAACAGTTCTGCTGATCCATTTAAACTCTTCAAATTCATGATCATTCCTTCCTATCTAGCTTATTATCCAAATATTTTATATGCATCTCCACTCTACTCATTAAAGTATGCTAAGAACTACTTTGCATGAATCTAAAATTTATTACTTTTATTTATATCCTTAAAACTACAGTAAAAAGAAGATTTTTCAACTTATTGATCTAAAAACTATTAAATTTCATCATATGATAGGTTATTCCTTTTTATATTTGACAATATAGCTTCTACTGTATGTATTTCATCTTCGAATAAGCTAAATTCTGTTTTGAATGATTGAACAGAGTTTTTAAGTAGGTCTCTTGCCTATGAAATGTTACTAATTGCCCTAGTAAAATCTTTATCTATATTTTCATAAGACTCTATAAGCTTTTGTATTTGGCTATCTAATCCTTCAAAATATTTTTCTCTCTCATTATTGTATGCCTCCAAAAATGTTTAAAGAGAAAGTAGACTATGGTTAACATGCTTTTCTTCTGAGCATTTTTAGCAGCACAACTCATACCTCTTTTTACAAATTTTTTCCATACAAATGCTGAGAAATGTTTCTTCAGGGTGATGCTTGCAATTAATACTACAATGAAAAGAAGATTTTGGTAAAACCGGTTCCATAACTTCCATTTTAATTTTGCTATTTTATACGTTTATTTGTGAATTAAAACTTGTCAAATTTTTTGCGCGATTTGAAATAATACTTTTTTAATTTTTTGATGAAGCAATTTTTAACTATTATCATAAATATTGATAATAAATTTATTTAAAAACTACTTTATACATATCTCATTTCTAATAATAAATATCCTATTTTTTAATATTCTATTTTAAAATTTAAAAGTCAATTTTACAATCGAATCTTACAAATTACTGTAAATATTTTTATGTAATACTATTTATTTTAAATATTTACAATTTTTACAGGTGTTGAAAAATAATAAAAAAATTATCTTTAATTTAATTTTGTTTAAATACCTTTTAAATGAGTAGTGGTAATTTGTAAGCAGAAACTAAATCTTAAGCAAATGCAGGCAAGGAAAAAGAAAATTAGGATAGCTAGGACAAGCAAAAAGTTTTAAATAAGAAACTTGACTTGATATTTTAGCAAGTTAAGGTTTTATATGCTCTTCAATATACAAAAACAGATAAATATCCTAATTAGATAGTCCCTAATTTATATTTAGGGTCTGTAGGAGCAGCTTTGAGTAAAGATGTTCTTATTGAGCTGAATATCAAATATGTATTAACTGCTATGGAAGAATTTAAGCAACCTTTTTAGGATATTATAACTGAATATAAAATAATTAGGATAAAAGACTCTAAAAATGAAAATATAACTAACTATTTCGATGAATCAAATGAATTTATACACAAAGCTATATCTAGTAATTAGAATGTTTTAGTGCATTGTTTTGCTGGAGTTTCAAGATCAGCTTCGCTTGTCTTAGCCTACCTTATGAAATACTAAAATAAAACTTTAGATGAAGCTCTAAATATAGCAAAGCATGCAAGGCCAGTAGTTCAACCTAATTAAAGTTTTTTGATGTAGCTTAAAAAATATGAAGAATAACTACAAAAAGAAGTAGCAGAATAACAACAAAAAGAATAAATTGAGAAAGATTAAAATTAAAATGAGAATTAATAAGAATAAAAAAATGATTAGGGAGAAGGATAAGAAAAAGAAAATAAGGAAGAAGTAGAATAAGAAAAAGAAAATAAGGGAGAAGAAGAATAAGAAAAGGAAAATAAGTCAGAAGTAGAAGAAGAAAATAGCTAAAATTGATTTAAAAAAATATAAATAAAGGATATGTATTCTCTTTATTTTATGTTGAATGAATGAAGATTATTATTATTGTTAATATTATTCAAATATTCTCTTAACTTATTTTTAAGTAAAAAGTAGAATTTAAAAAATTTATTTCTCAAAAAAATTATTTGTGTCAAAGTTTTAGGAAATATGAGAATGGCCTTCTTGTATATCCCAATCAAAAACTATTATATTTAATTTAATTCTCAGTATTTTATTTGATAATATTTGTATTTAATTAAAGCATATCATTAAATAAAACCTCTTTATATGCTTTAATAGCAGGTATCTATGAATCTTAGGATCCATCTACATATATAATATTCATATTTTTATGGCTCAAACTTAACTTATTAATACAAAAATATAACTTAAAGTAGTTCTCCTACATGATTTTACTATTTATAGTTTTGCATAAAATGATGTAAAATTTTTTGAAGAAAATTTTTTTCTTAGTAATTAACTCAGATAAGACTTAAAATTTTTTGATTTTTCTTGATGGTTTTTATAGATTTAAATCAAAATATCATGAATTAATAATGAAAAAATTCTAAAAGTGTTATTAATTTATTTTATTAGACATTTTTGTTAAAATTAATTTAAAGTTTAAATTTTATTTAAAAAATAATTTTTATTTGCTTATCAGAAATTTTCGTTTTTACAATCTATCTCAAATTTTTTAATTTTTAATTCTTATTTAAATAGATTAGTAAATTTGTTGAGGCTTAATAATTTTTACTTTATTTTTTGCTTGTCTAATGCCAATCTATATCAATTTTGATCATAAAAAAATTGCAAAATATTCTAAAGAATAGTGAGTCATTTAAATTGAATAAAAATTCATTATATTTATCAAAATAGTAATTAATACAAGTAGAGAATGTCAGATTTTTCTTCTTCTTAGTTTCCTTTTATATTAAGAGAGGAATGGAAAAAGGATGATTATTAGATTGAATTAGATCATGGAATACCAGGCATATTTTTTTATGACTCTTCAGAAGCAAAGCAGTTATCTAAGTAGTATTAATGCGATATTTGCTGTGAAATTTTATGGGAACCTGATGAGTGCTCAAATTGTAAAAAGAATTATTGTAGAAAATGTATTCAGGGATGTCTCAAATATAACGAAAAGTGCCCTTATTGTAGTAAACCTTATTAATCAAGCAAGACAAATCCTATTGTATATTCAACATTATGTAGCAGCAGATTTAAATGTTTATTTTCAAAAGATTTTGGCTGTAAAGAAATAGTAGAATATCAAAAATTTTTAAAGCATGCAAATAGTTGCTTGTATAGAAAAGATAATAGGTTTGAAATAAAACAAATTGAGATTTTGGGTAATAAAATTGTGTAAGAAAAATATTAGAAAGATTACATTAGCTATCAAATATAGATTACTTATTTCTGCAATGAATAGTATGAAATTTCTAAAAGATACAGTGAGTTTGCTTAATTGCATTCAGATCTTCATTCTGATCAGGAAATTTTGGGTAAGATCATTCCTCATTTACCTGATAAAATGTTTGACTTTTACAGTCTTGTAGGATATTCTCCTAGTAATGAAAAAGATATAGTAAGTAGAAGAGTATAGTTGGAATCCTATCTGAATCTTCTTAGCTCAAATCCTGATTTTAATAAAAAAGATTGCTTTCTCAAATTTCTTTCTAAAGAAAGCTAAGAAAATAATGAAGATCAAATGTAAGTGCTAAATGAGTCAAGAGTAAATAGGTTTTTAGGTAATCTTTTTGAAGTCATTAAAAGAAATAAAGAGATCACATTAAATCTATTAAAATAGTAAATAAATACTTTGACTATTTAAGATATTAATTTTGATTCTAAAAACTTGGAAGAAAATGAATTGGAGTGTAAAAAATTTGAGAAAATAGTTTAATAAATATTTCAATTATTAGTTGAAACTATTTGTCAATGCAATTATTTTGTAAATCAAATTAGTGAAATAAATAATAAAAATAGTAATCAAGAAGGTAATAATAAATAGGAAAAGAAAAGATCAATGATGGATACTTCTGAATAGATATAGGCAGACTTTAAGGAAATCATTTAGTAAGAAGGAAAAGTTGTAGAAGAATATAAGAATAAAATGTACAAGCTGATTATGAAAATAGGAATATGTATTTGCAGATTAAAAGGATTTTAGGATGCTTTATTAAAATTGAAGGAGTACATATAAAAATATATAAATGCATAGAAGTAAAGGTTTTAGTCTGTTGATTAAAATTAAAAAGAAATTTTAGACAACCATATCAGCGATTTAAAGAAAATTATTGAAATTTCTCAAAGAACTTTAGATAAAGATTCAAATATCCTAAAGCAAGATATCTTATCAAGTATCCCTGAACTTGTAAATGAATATCATGAATTGAATTAAGGCTATTTTGTACCTTCTTTAAAAATTTATGAAAATATTAATTAAATGAATCAACCTAATAATGATAAGTTATTCTACTAAATTTAAGGTTTAATTTTCAATAGCAAAAATAATAATTGAATTCTTTTTCATTGATTTGTACAATTAATTTTAATAAAAATATTAATAAAACCAATTTTCAAAATTAGAAATTATCAAAATAAATATATTAAGTATTATCTGTCATGTATTTAATTTATTCATCTTAAAAACATTATATTTTAATTGTTTCTTTTCAATTAATTCATAAAAGAAAAACTTTTTCAGCTATATACAAACAATTATTAAATTTAAAGAAAATATACATTTTCTTGAAATAAAACTTTAAAAAGGTATTATTTTAAAAATAAAATTACTAACTTACTAAAAATACTGTGAATTCTTTGAGTATTTAAAGCTTAAATAGATTTTTAAAAACACATCTAAAATTAAAATATATTTATTATGCAAGAACGAAAATAGTCTATCTAAATTTTTAAAAGAAAATTGTAAAATGAATCTTGTTTATTTGTTAAATCAAATGAATTTTTAAAGAAATGATTTGAAAAATAAAAAATAATTTAAATATGTGTATTTTATTTTTTGATAATAGTAAATAGTAAAATTAAATTTATGAAAATAAATTAATTGTAAGTTTTGAATAGAGTAAAAAATATGTTAGACAAGAAGAAATTGAGTTATTTGTAATTACAAAATTTAAACTTTAACAAAACAGAGATTAAATAGTGTTAATTCTTAATTTAAATAATAAAGCTAATTAGTCGATTTCCATTCAAAATTTAAATAATAAATTTTCATTTTGTTTTAAATAAACATGATTTCAAAATTATTAAAATATATCTCTCTCTTTTTATTATCTATTTTGCTTTCTGTTCTAGTAAATTTCAGCTTTAGAAATTATATTTTTTTATATTAATCACCTATGATTGGTAATAAATAATAGGTTCAATTTTAGTAATTTAGAAATTCTTTACTAAGGAAACTCTATCAGCTTAAATCTAATGATATTTGCTGATGTATTTTTTCTTTTATTTGTTTAGAAAATAAGTAATTTTTTATTAGCAATTAGCTTTTACATTATTTATTTTAATGCGTCTGGGTGAAGGGCAAAAAATATAAGCAAATTTAAAATAATATATAACAAATAACATATTTTTTAGTTTAGTAAAGCTTTTATCATCAATCAAGGTTTTTTTTTAATGATTTCGTTTGAAAATTATGATTTATTGAATGATAGAGAAAATATTAGTAAATTAACTAAAAGAAAAAGTTTCTTTGAGTTCATTCATTCATTGATTAATTCCTTAATTAATTGATTTTGAGCACATTCAATATTTTTAAGCAAAGAAACAAAACAAATAAATAAAAATATAAAAAAATAGCTTTTTCATTAAAAATATGTTGAAAATAGATAATTTATTCTTTTTATTTATCATTTTGATTCCTTTATCTACAAATGGTTAGGAAACTGACAGTAATGAAGGATAGAAGATATTCGAAATTTAACTCCAATATGATAGTAAAAATAAATAACATATTAAGAAAATTAGCAGCATTGACAAGAATATGATTAAGATTTTTGCATTAAATTATTAGTTAGTAAATTTGAAAGAAATAGCTCTATATTAACTATGATTCAGCCTAACTATAATTTAATTAATCTTCATTTTTTAGGCTTAGAGACTGCTGTTAAATAATTTTTGCATTTGTAAAAAAGAAAAATATTTCATTTTTATTTTATTTTTAATAGATGTTGATAATGAATTTTACACTTACTTTGATATGGGTAAGGACATCCCTTAAAAAAATTTCAAGTTCTTAGTTGATACAGGATCTTTAGAAACCTGGGTTTAAATACAAAATTGCACAAGCTGTGTGGAAAGAAATAAAAATAAAATGATCAGATTATGTGAGAAGGGCACTTGTTAAAACAACGCTGAATAGTTTGGAATTTAATATGGATTCGGAAGGGTAGACAGATACTAAACATTTGATTATATTATAGCTGATGATTTATAAAATCATGAATAAGTTCCTCTTTAAGTAAACATGGCTCATGTTACTGTTATTAGTAAAGAATTATAAGATATCAGATTTGATGGTCTTTTGGGACTTTCTCCTAACGAAATATCTATTCCTAATCCGTTTATTTATTCCTTCAAAAGAGAAGGTAAAATTGATACAGATGAAGTCTTCTCTATAAATTTTCGTAAATAAGACCCTACATTAATTCTTGGAGGAATTAAATAAGATTTGATTCCATAAAATAAAACAATTCAATATATTCCTATGGAATAGGGTGATTAATTATGGAGAATTTCTTTATAAGATTTTAAAGTTGGAAATTTTACTGTTCTCAATTAAAATCAAGTCCTTAATTAAAATATGTCCACAGAAGAAATAGACAAGGAAGACATATCCGATAAAGATGATTAACTTGACCTTTAACCCAAAGCAATAATTGACTCTGGTACCAATTTTATAGTTATAGAACAGAAATTAAACGAGCGCCTTAATGAGGTCTTAAATAAAAATTATAATATTAAATGTTAAGTCTATAAGGAATAGTAGAAAAGCTATGGACAAATTAAATGTCAAAACCCTGATGGGAAAATTGATAATTTTCCACCTTTGAGCTTTATTTTCATTGATTAAAATAATTAAGAGTTGGTTATTACCATACCTCCCAAACAATATGTGGAGAAGCATGTTGCAGGTCAGCTTTAAAGTCTAAAAATAATTAATTTTTTAAGTAATAAAAATATTAAAAATAATGAATAAAAGATTGATAAAAATGGCTCAGACAAACTTCTTGATAATGAAGTTATTTTAGGGCAGCCATTCCTTTAAAACTAATATGTAGTATTTGATAAAGAAAGCTACTAAATAGGATTCGTTTAATTAGATCCTTTGAGTATTAAAATAGCATATGTCTAATTTAGTAAGTGTATTTTAGTAGCTATAGGAGTAATGATTATATGCTATTTAGCAGCTCAAAGAATAATTAAAAAATTCAATTGAAACTCAGAAATAAAGAAAGAAACTCTTTAGATAGATAATAAATACTTAACTTAATAAATAATTTATTAATAATAAATACTAAAAAATTAAATATTTTAAAGAATTAAACAATCTTTGATAAAGCAAAACAAATAACCATAAAAATTAGTAATTCAAATAAACAATTTAATCAAAATAATAATAATAATCATATTTGAATGGCTAACTAATTATTAATATCACTTAAAAATTAAAATAGAAATAAATAAACATATTTATTCATCTTTATTCTATGAAATTTAAGTTAACTTAGTTAATCACTTCTTTCAACAACCTCCTGAAAAAGCTATTTTTCTATTTAATTTAACTTCTACAATTTTTCTTTGAATAACTAAAAATAATCTTGATTGCCTGTCTTCCTAAGTCTTTCATACATATAAATATATATGCAAAAAAACTCTGTATTTCTTTTATAATTTATTGGAAATTAAAAAAACCCTTTTCAATTAATTTTATTAAAGCAAAATCTTATTTAATTTATAATTAATTATTAAAGAAAAAAATACAAATTCAAAATTTTTAAAAAAGAAACAAATAAATTAAACAAAATGCTTGGTGTATGCTAAAAAATTAAATGCACTAGTTTCTCGAGCAAATTTATAAAATAAATAATCACATTTTTAATGAATAAGTTTTTTAAACAAACTTTAAGGTAGTGTAGAAAGCCCAATCCCCCGCTTGTGATTATATTAATAATAATAAATTTGATAGTAGAGAAATTCTTTTTCAAAAACAAAAAACACAAACAAGATGATACAATCATCAAATTCTCTCTTAGCACAAACAAATATATAAAAGTATTTTTTTATAGGTACCTAAAAGTCATCTGATCTCATGCAACTCTCGCTCTCCTTGTTTTGATAAGAAAACCAAATAAATTATTTAAAAAAGAAAGAAATTTAAGAAAAACCAAAAAGAGATAGAAAAAAATTAATAAAAGAATTATTAAAAACTTAATAAAAGAATTAATTAAACAAAACACAAAAACAAAAATAAAGTAAAAACAAATAAAATATATATAAATAAATTAAAATAAACAACATTGCACATTTTTGAAAGAGAGAAGATATTGCTCAATTTTGTATTTTAATTTTTTGAAAAACAAAATAAAAATAAATCAAATAATCAATTTTGAAAACAATCTAATTTTTTATTTTTTTCATAAATTAAAAAATTTTTGAATTATTTATCAAATATATTAAATAGATTTTCATTCATATTACTCAATAAATTTATCAAATATGTTAAATAGAAATTTATTCATATTACTAAATAAGTAGTAAATTTAAAGATATTAGTTTAGATTAATTTTGAAGGAGACACCTAGAATTTCTTTAGCTTTTTTTTACATGGAAGAAAAAATATGAAATATCATAATGAGTTAGTTACAAGCTATGTAAATATACATACACTTTAAATTAAGTATTATCAAGGATTCAGCTTTTTTACCATGAAAGATACTTCTAAATTTAGAAGGTTATGAACTATATCAAAGGGAATTATTTACTTTATTTAGAATCCTTATTTTTCATATAATTTAATTGCAGCTTTATTAAATTTATATGTTGTCAAAAAAGCATAGCTAAACCCTTTTTTTTCTGCATATTCTACAAACTTTTCAGTCAAAGCTTTTCCTATTCCTTTACCAGCTGCTTTTATAGAAACTGACATCCTTTTTAATTCACAGGCTCTAATATTATTTTTGTTTTAATTATTTGGATCTGTTATTACTGAATCCCATAACTTTAGACCATCAATTAAAGCAACACTTTCATCTAAAGCAGCCACACCCAAAACTTCATCTTAATCTTCATCAATAGCAATCCATAATTTATTGTTTTTACTACCATAATATTGGTTTATATTCTTAAAATCATGAGTGAAGACATTAAAACAGTAGTAGTAAATTAAAATCTTGACTAAGATTATAACATAACCTTATTTAACGAAAACAAACAAAAATATCATAGCTGATACAAAAGCCACTATTTAGCTTAGAAATCTTTAAAAAGTTAAGTAAAGCATCAACCCAAAAAGTAAATAGCAAATAAATATTTTCAAATAACCATATTTTTAGCACAATTAATTTTAGTAAATTTTACCATCTGGAGTAGCACTTCTTGTTATATTTAATAGATACAGCTTTTTAAGCTAAAAATCATACTTTTAATCATATTCTATTACTTTGATCTTCATTTTTGATAAAAAATTCTTAATTTTAAATGTGAAACTAAATCAACAATTAAAAAATTTTTGATAATTTTAAAATTTATCAAATCTTTGAAAGCTCCAAAAGAATTTCTTGCTTTTTTTAGAATCAAAAATAAAATTAGTCAATCAAAATAAGGTAATTTGAGAATCAATTAAAATAATATGATTTAAAGATAAACTGTTTTATTTATCAAAGAAAAAATGTATTAAAATTCCTAGAAAATATAGTTTATTTCCTGCTTCAAGAGGAGACTTAACTTGAAATGTTTATAAAACTAGATGCATTCTTTAGAAAGATTGATATGAAATATTGAGATCAGATACAGATAATATAAGAAAATCTAATCTTCAATATTTCATTAAATTTTATAATGTCTACTATAAGTAGCTGTGATATTCTTTCTATTAGGATTTTATTAATGTATAAAATATATTGGAAAACTATTTATCATTTAATATTTAAGTTCAATTAATTTTTATATGTTGGTTTTAAAATATTCAGCTAATTAAAATAGATTACTCGTCTAAAAATTAATGAACAACTCAGCAGCTTAGTTAATTATTATTACTATTTATTTTCTCAATAATTTTTTATTAATTCTATTTTTTGTAATATTTGAAATAATTTCATAAAAAACATTTTTCAATTGAATATTAACCTCTGTACTGGTTTTGGGATGGGATGAGTTTTCTTTTCAATTTTTAATTAAAAAACTTGAATATATAAATTAAATTAGGTTAATCTTATAAATAGTAAGAATTGATTATAAAATTGATAAAAATTGAACATAATTATGTTAAAATATTTAAAAATTATTTACCTTTCCAGCAAGATTAAATGGAAAAAATTCTTTACATTTTGTCTTTTCTCATATTTTAATTAAAAATATTAGGGTTTGATAAAAAAAATTCTAATTATTTAAAATGATAATAAAAATTTTAGTATTGTTTGTAAAAACTATCAATATTTTTAATAATAATTAATCAAATAAAATGTTAATTTCAAAGTTTTTAAAATTATTATAGAACATAATTTTAAAAAAATTATTTTTGATAAATTTGTAAATTTAAGTTATTTTTAAATAATAAATTTATTATCGAATCCTTTTTTTATTTTCAAAGATAAACTTTAATTCTAATTATAGCTAGCTTTCCAAAATATCTTTCAAATAAATAACTTCTTTAAGTAATAAATTAGGATCATATTTGTGATAAGAATATGTTTAAGTTGTTTGTGTGTTTACTTTTTGAAGAATTTGTTTTGGGATATATTTAAAATGAAAATTTGTCTTCATGAAGCATGAAATTATAATTTTAAATAAGAGTATTGATTTTATTTATCAAAATCAGTGGTTAGTAAGTTAATTTTTATTTGAATACTTTTTATTTAGTAAAGAATTGAGTTGATTGGAATCAAGTAAAAAAAAGTAAAAGATGAACAAAAGCTAATTTGTAAATTTACTAAGCATCTAAACATATGATGCTTATACTTAAAAAATAAAAATATAAATTGCCGAATTTTATATTGAGTGGTGATACTTTATTTTTGTTTTTTATTTAATTAGCTAAAAAGACTTATTAAACTTAAAATCATTCATCATTTCCAACAATTAATTTATTATTAACTTTTAGTAATTTAGTATATAAAAGATAATAATAAATTGTGTTAAATATTCAATAATAACAGATATATTATGATAAAAGGTTAAAAAGATAGCAACTTTTATTCTTAAAATTAAAGAACTAATATTTCTAACTAGACGTAAATAGCATAATTATTTAAGAATCGCCATTTTCATATTTAAGCACTTTCCCTCACAAGTTCTAACGAGGATTTTCATATTAATATAGGCGCTAAACTATCATAAAAAGTAGTTAAGAGAAAAATAGAAATAGGAATTCTAGGACTGAGAGCAACCACATCAGATAACAAAATTCAATTCATCAAATATAAGATTGGAAAAGTAATTATTTTTCTCAGTTTAAGTTATTTCAAAATAAAATTTACATATTAATAGACCATCCAATAGGCCGTCTTTACATTGGTAAAGCATCAAACAATTTAGTTTAAAATAATTGCTTTATTAGAGATTATTAATAAAAAATATGAGATAATTTATTAAAATTATTTTTTTCTAAATATATAGAAGGAATGACAAGTAATTTAGTCAATCATTAAAGTGCCAACAAAGTTTTAGACATAGTAATATATTTTACTAATCATAGCTTAATTTAACTTGCTATAAAATTTTGGTTATTTATAAAAATAGAATGGTAACACTGATAATTACACTCTTAATGTTTAAAAGATAGAAAGTGAATTAAATAGCATGATAAAAGGTGTTAATAGTGATAATATTGATGGATAAAGTAAATTTTAGCAAAAATAATTATAATAAATAATTATTTGTTATTATTGTAGATGATGGAAAATAATTTAATGACTCGAACTAAATCAACACAAACGAATAGAGAATGTTATAATAGCAAGTAAACGCTTAGTATATTTAAGGAAATCCTGTTATTTATAGTAAGAATGGCCCTTAAGGTGGAATATAATACAGAATAAAAAAGAAAAATGACAATTAGATAAGAGGTAATTAAAATATTTTAGTTTTATATTGAGCTATTAATAGTATAAGAAATAGGTTATCTTTTACAAATGAATGAATGATGACAAATTTAGATAATTTATTAAAAAAATTAAGTTTTTATGAAAGATAGAAATTAAATAGTAAACCATTCAATGAACTTATTTATTAAATATTTTTTATAAAATATTATGTATGATGGATGATAGCTGTGACAAATAGCAGTCTTGATTAAAGAAATTTAAATTATACTTAAAATATGATTCAGCAGTTACAGAGTTCATTGATTTAGGGTACATTTATTATAATTTTCATTAAGACTTAAAAATAGATCAATCATCTTTTAAAAACTATTTTAATATGAAAAGAACAAGTAACTTAAAGGGATAATTCCTTATAAAAAAGCAGCAACCCAGAGATTATTTAGAGCTAAATAATTTCAAGTCCAGAGAAAATGCCATATCCTTATAGAAGAAGAGAATATTCAGCTGATAGTAGAAATTAATATCAATAATCGTTTAATGAAGCTAAAAGTTTCTTTTAAAATTAACAAGCTACCTAACAATAAAACAACTATAATGCTCTTAATAATAGCTTAAATTAACAAACTTATCATCCTAACCTCTTAACGATTGGAGCTTAGAAAATAAATTATCAATAAAATTAACAATAACTACAACATAATGGATCAACTAAAAGTTTTAACTAATCACCTCCTATTTAAGGTATAAAAAATTTAGAAAAATCTTATATGTCAGCTTCACCAGAATGGCAAAGCTAATAGTAATCATATTAGTAAAATTAATATGGAGCTAATCCCTATTAAATACCATAGAAGTAAATGTAAAATATAATAAAAGAAATGAGGTTTCCTTAGAGCCCTATCAACTCAATTCACAATCAACATAGTCGTCTCTATGATTACAACTAAGGATATAGCTAAAATTTAAATAATGGATACACAACTTAAGAAGACAGAAATAAAATTTTAAAGAAAATATTGGCTCATTTTAATGTAAAAGTACAACAAATGGAAAGAAAACAATTTATGAACATTTTTGGGTTAGAAATTAAATAAATACCACCATAAGATATCAGTAAATCTCATAGATTGAATGCTAATCAAGCTTATTATAATAGTTTAAATACTAAAAGACAATAAAAAATTAATAATTTATCAGAGATGATTAATAATAATTTATCTGAAAATAGATAGAATGTTAATTTAAGAAACAGCAAGTAAATGACTTAAGGTTCTAATAAGCTTAATCAAACTATGAATAACAGCTAATAAGGCTAGGTTGATAAAAAATAAGCATACAGAAGTAACAGCTCAGACTAATAATTAATTTTAAGTGGTATTACTGAAATGAATGAATAAATTAGTTCTCCATTAGGAAAGGAGAAATTGGAAGGATTTGGAGAGAATTAAAATCAACAAGAAAGACGTGATTAGAATGGAAATTTAATATAATCTCCTACACCTGGAAATCCTAATGAATAATAAAATGATTATTATGAACAAAAAAACAGCTAACCATCAAGTGAATCAGAATCTACTAAAGAATCAAATGGCTTAGTTAATGGGTAATAAAATAATAACTAAAGTAATGTATAAGGATTGAACTAATAAGATAGAGTTAATACACCTTCTGGAGGTCAAAATAGAAAAAGAATAAACTAATCTTTGAACTCTCGTCCTAATAATTAGGCTATGATGATGGTGAGAAGATTACCAAAGAATAATGGAAATAAAAACTTTTAATTCTCTATGAATGATAACAATCTTTAACGTGAAGAAATTTTCTATAAAAAGTTTAACACATATAAAGATTTTATATTTAAAATTAATTTCGGTAGTCACTATTTCGTCCCTATTCCTTAAGAGAATCCAATTTATAAGATTTGTGTTGGACGCGGAAATAATAGTAAGCTAATTAAAAACTGTATTAAAAATAGATGGTGGTGGTAAATTCTAGATTATGACTAACATCTTGAGTGCAATTTCCTCTGGACTTAATGTAAAGTTCAACCATTCTTTGATAAATAAGAAAATTTAGATCCTCCTCACACAGAAGAGGATATTAACAAAGATGATTTTATCTCTTCTGAATTTTAAGTTAGTAGAGCAAAAGTTATATTTTAAGAAGTAGATGGTAATGATGATATGAATTAAACAAGCAGAGTCTTCAATAAGCAGTAAGGTTCTCCAGACAAAAGATTTAATTCAAAGCAAAATTAAAATGGCAATAACAATTAAGGAAATGGAAGTAACACTGCTGCATTTAAGGGTGGAGTAAATGATGGAAAGTAAAATACTGTTAACAAGTAAGCTAACCCATTCCCATAATATTCTGACCACAACTAAAAAATATTTTCATCATAAGATTATCAAGTTTACTCTAAATACATGAGCAGTTAAGTAGGCTAAAGAGATTATTATGTTCAAAGCTGGGAAGATTTAAGTTTCCGTCTTAAAAACTTGAAAAGAACTAATATAGAGAAGCCATATAAAATGCTTGAAAATAGTTTGAAATAAATAACTCACAATCATCTCTAATTTAACTATATGTTGGGAAATAAAAAAGCTTTATTTTATAACATGAGATAATATTACTAATTAATGAAAGATGATGTGTTTAATTATCTTCCTTTGACTTATCATCTCACTAAAGGAACAGAAGATAAAGAATTTAGAAATTTCCTGAAGAAATTTAAAGAAATAGAAAATTCTAACAATAACAGTGATAATGACGATTCAAAGAAATAAAAAAAGATGAAAAATGTCTGGATTGTCAAGCCTGGAGAAATCACTAATAGAGGTATTTATTTTTTCAAATATATTTATTGAGTTAATATTAACAAATTAATAGGTAACGGTATACAAGTATGTGACAACTTAAATGATATAAAGCGCATATTAACAAGCAAAGAAAAGCATAACAATGGAAAAGAAAAAACTTATATTGTCCAAAAATACATTGAAAGACCTTTTCTATATAACAGAAGAAAGTTTGATATAAGAGCTTATATGCTTATTACATGTATAAATGGAGTTCTTAGAGGATATTGGTATTAGGAAGGATATATCAGAACAAGTGGTAGAGAATTTGATTTAACAGATGTTTCAGATGTTTTCATTCATCTTACAAATGATGCTATTTAAAAGGACTGTGAAGAATATAATAAATATGAACCTGGTAATAAACTATCATATTTTGAATTTTAAAGATATTTGGATATATGGTATTCAGACTAAAAATATAATCTTTACTCTTAAATTCTTCCTAAAATGAAAGCTATAGCTACTGATTCTATAAGAGCTACTTTCCTTAAGCTTGATCCTTAAAGAAAGCAAAACAATTTTGAAGTAAAACTTAATCTATTATCTACTTTATTTTAACATTTTATAATAATTAAATTTAAGGTTTTTGGTCTAGATTTTATGATAGATGATAGATTTAAGCCTTATCTTATAGAAATAAATACTAATCCTGCTATTGAAACTACATGTCCTATATGTTTAAGAGTTATACCAGGAATGATTGAAAATGCTTTTAGGTATTTTAACCTCTAATTAAAATTTAATACAATTTTAAATATTTAAAAAAGAATTGGCCTTGATCCTTTATTCCCACCTCCATAAAACTGGCCTGGATAAAAGAAACATTTAGCTCCTGATTCTCTAACAGAACACAATAGATTTGAACTAATATTTGATGAGTAGTATGATGGAATAGAATTAAAAAGACTTTACAAAAACCAAGAAAATTGTCGTAAAAAAATTTAATTATAAAAATATCTGAGTAAATAAATACATCTTAAAAATAAAATAGTTGAAGGCATGAATGATCTTGATGAAGACGAAGAAATAGATGATGAAAAAAGTAATAAAGATAAGGATGAAGATAAGGAAATAGATTACGAGTGAGTCAGTATGTAAGAAAATGGTAGAGAAAAAAAATAAATTTAAATTTTAGAAATAGAAATTAATAGAATTTAGATATTATTAAGAAATTTTGATTGTAAATAAAAAAAATAAAATAAAATTATATTAAAATATATTCAGTAGAGTAATAAAAAGCATATATATTATATATTTATATTAATCTATATATTAAAATGTTTTCTTAACTCACTTTAATAAATTTCTCTTTCAAAGCTAACTCTAACTTTTATTTTTTAAAACAAAAAAAATACAAATTTTTTCAAAAAACAA
>JH720347.1:384447-403888 GCA_000231825.2 Tetrahymena elliotti 4EA | reverse complement strand
TTATCTAAAAAAGGGATTTCTTCATTTTAAAGAAAGCTTTTTTTGATATTAAATATTTTGTTTTAAAAAAAATTAATTTTAATATATTAAAAATCGACGAACAAAAAAGAAGCTATTTATTTTTAATTGCAATTCATTGAATTATACTTTCTTGAGCCTAATAATCTTAAGAATAGATTATATTAATATTTGAAATAGAAAGAGAATTCGCTAAAACATTTCCTGAATTTTAATCTTATACTTTTTCTTTTATTTCTTCCTGCTAGTCTTATATTTGTGGCTCTTCAGACTCTTAAATCATTTAACTTTACTCAGAGAACTAAATTTAGTATGTAGTAAGTGTTTATGTTAATAGCTATTTATATTCCAGCTAATTAAGTTCTTCTTTTTCTAAATCCATTAAATTCTTTTAAATAGCTTTAGTAACTAATTCAAAGTTATCTTTATTGTAAAGCATTTCTTTAATCATCTAAACTTCTTCAATTTGCTTTTTTTAGAATAATTCAGAATTATTCTCACTAAGTTTTATAATATAACCAAAGACTAAAATGTAAGAATGAAGATAAAATATTGTTTTGCTAAAACTTTCACTGATTGATCCTAATTCTATTCTTTAAATAAAATATTTTAAAGCTATAGAGTCTGAGAAAAACTTGATAAGCAATTATTGTTAAAATTGGAATAAGTGATCTAATTATTAATACTGAATTAAGCCTTAAAATACAGCTAATTAATCATTTTCAAAATTACTCATGCTACAAAATGATCTTCCTAAATTATAGTAATTTATTTAATTTTCTTTTTCTTTTAGCTAAAATTTATCTGTTTCCTTGTTGATTAAAAGTATTTTCTCAAATAGATTTTCTAATTAACAGTCATCAATCTAAACATACTTCCTAATGCAATTTTTTAAATCACTAAAGTACTTGATTTCACCTTTGTAAAATTATATTACTTATTTAATAATATTTTCTAAAACAAAATCTATTTTAACTTATTCTTATCCTTCTTAATTTGAATATTCTTAAAATATCCTGAATTATGAAATAATATTTAAGAAAGGTGTTTAATCAAATAAACACGAATTAAAAAATATTTATAAGTAATAGCTTTCAGTAAATTCATAATCCTAATCTTATTCTTCAATTTATTTGGGCTTTTCTATAAATTTTTAAACAAGAGGACTCAGTAAATTTTATTCTTAGTCCTCAACTAATAAGTATAATATTTGATATGTCAACATAAAATGGTCGTATAGTTTATTTTCAGTTGAAGTCCAACTATTATAAGAGCCAAGAATTGCTTAAAAATCTTCATCTTCTTTAAACATAATTTCTAAAAACCATCTCCAGTAGCAGTTGGGATATTAAAAACATGAAAATAAATTGTTTTTCATCAAAGCAAGCATCATTGAAATTAAGTTGTTCAATTAGTTTTTTTTAGAAAAGCAGGAAGGGTTTTCAAGAATTGTTTTTAAATTTTGCAATGAAAAATCTTGTGAATTATTTGATTTCAGCAAGATTATGTAAATAAAGATAGGGAAAAGGCTAACTGAAGTATGGAGTAAATCTTATTCTTCATCTTCAATAAAGTTCTCACTGACTTCATAAATTCTTTATATTTAAAATTCAAACTAGTGACTTATTATTTTGACTAAATGATCAATCTATTCAGCTGTATTATTTTATAAAACATTTGTAACAAACAAGTTAAAATAATTTAATAATATTTTTTGAATCTCAAAAAACCCAAAAATTAAAGGATATTATTGCAAAAAATATTTTGAAAAACCTTCTCCACTATTTAAATCAGTCAGAATTAATTTATCAAACATTAATGAATGTAATTTAACAAGCTCAAGAGCATACTCTACTACCATTTAGAAGTTAGTTTTGTAAATAGAAACCACTTAAACCATGAGAGACAAAATCACTGAGCTTGTATAAATCAATCGATATTCAGAAGCCTAGCTAAAAGTTATGTTTTTAAATATTTCATAAACATATTTAAGAGAGTTATTATAAATTTAAGGGTTGTCTTTAAGAATTTTTTTAGAAATTTTTAGATCCTACAAGCCTTAGATACATAATTTAAATATCTATGTCTAATGTAAATAATATTATCTTTCTTCTTCTTTTTCTTCTTTCATGAACAATTAAAACTTGATCAGTTTCAGTAATTTTTCAGTAAGGAATTCATTGAAGTTTGAATTAGAAATAGATAAATCGCTTAACAAATTGAAAAGGAGCTCATCATTTTTTTAATTAACATATTTATAAAGCATAACCAAGTATTCTAAAATAGATGTTTTATCATCAATTTACTTTTCTTTTAAAAAAGATAAAGTAGATATTTTAGATGCATCTACTCTTAAGGCTTGACCTATTGGGGAGCTTAGTAACTCACATACTGAGGCTGTTAGTAAATTACCCTCAGAAATCAACTGTTGAATTTTTTCTATTAACACAGTTAATAAATAATTAAAATGGATTTATTTCTTGGAGTTATTTTTTCCGGCTTCATAAAGAAATTCAGATTATTTGTCTATCAAAAAGTAGAAAGATTCTTTAAACAAATTAATAAAATTCTTTTTCATAGCTTGATAATCCTAAGTAGATTTGTTTTCTTCTTTTAATTCTACAACTCCACAGTGATTTTTACAGAAACTTACTTTTGGGATCCTATTCTAATTTCCACAATCACAATATATGTTTCCATTATATTACCTTTTCCTATAATCATGATCTTTATGATAATTCCTATCAAAACAATCAGGACAATATTGATTTACTGAAAACACATAATTAAGTTTTAAATTTGACTCTTAAGATTCCTTTTTATTGATATCACAAGTAAGGCATTCATAAAAACCTTCACTTTAAATTTTGTTTTTGCAGTAAGATATAAGGGAATCTTTCTACTACTCTTCTTAATTCATTTTTAGTGTATGACTTACAACAAAATAGTCAATGATTTTGTCAAATCTTTTATTCATACTCATAAACTAATTCTCATTTAAAATATAGAACTACTTCATACAGTTTCTTAAAATGTTAATAGGATCATTCAGCTCTTACTTTTTCTTCCTATATAAGTAAATAATCGCACCTATTGAAGCTGCAATACCTCCGAAACTCCATAGGATCTTGGACTTATCAGTATTTCTCATATGTTTATTTAATAAAAGTTTAATTAAAAGAATAATCTAAAATCATTCAAAATATCTTTTTGCATACGTATTAAATCTGATTGCTTTTCTGATGGATAAATCCTTAATATAAAATGAAAATTTTCACATTTTATAAAATAAAATAATACAATAATAAATAGCTATCAACTATATAAATAAATTTTTTTTTCAATAATTATTAAAATTGAATGATTTAGCTTTACAGTTATCAAAGATTAATTTGTTTCAAATTAAAAAAATTAAAAGATTTGATAGATGTTTTTGAAGATTTTGGAATTAATAATTTATAAATCAAAATTTTTGATTCATTGACTTTAAATTATAAAAAAATTTAGATTTTATATTCTAATAAGAAATTTGATAATTCAAATCAAATATAAAAAATACTTAATAAACAAAAGAGTTTTAAAATCAATCAAAAATTTGATGTTAAAAAGTGTTGTTGAACTACTTCTTAGAGAGGGTTATGAAACAAAAGCTGATTTAAATAGCTTTGATTGTAAGTAAAGTGAATCCAAACTTATAATATTAGATGGAGTTTAATAGAGTGATGGTCAACTAGTTAAAATATAAATTGATATTTGTGATGAAAAGTTGTTTAAAATAATGAAAAGAATTTATTAAGTAAACTAAACAGTAAATAATTTTGAGTTTTGTTTAAAAATGTTTAAACAAATAGTAATAGAAGAACAAAATATTTGCATCTCAATATTAGTAAACTATGAAGAAACTTTAGAGGAAGAGATCGAGAAGATGTAGTAATAGAATATTAATTATAGCGAAAAACAAGTAATTTAATTATATATGAAGATGATTTGTAATTGAAATGTGTTGTCTTAGCATTGTTCATTGGGAAATAAATCCTTCAAATATTTAAAGAGAATCTAATGGAATATACAAACTTTTAAATGGGCAAAATTTAGTTATTGAAGAATTTCAAGAAAATAATTTTGAAGAAAATATATATAATGAGTTTATCGCACCTGAATTAAAGTAGAAGTAGAGTTAAATATAAATAAATGAATATTAATTGAGCCACAGGAAATGGCAATCTGATTTATTTAGTCTGGAATTATTAAAATAAACCTGCAAACTTATATTTGGCTATGCAATACTTGGTCCTTTCATAAACCTACTTTGAAAATGAATGTGAAGATCATATTCTTAAGTGTATAGATATTCTGGGCTAATTAAATAAATAAGGCACATATGAAGAGGCTTTAGCTTATTTTAAACTTGGAATAATTAAAATAAATACTCAAAAATATACAGAATTTTTAGAAACATTTCAAAAAAGCTTAGAAATACAAAAAAGAATTCTTGGTGATTAACATATATTAGTCTCATATACTCACTTTAAGCTAGCACTAGTATATTACTTTTTAGAAGATTATGGAAAATCATTTATAGAGGATGAAATATCATGAAATATTAAGTTATATAATTTCAAATTCAACCACTCTAACCACTCTGTTGTCGCTGATTCATTAAGCTCTATTGGATTTCTCTATTTAGAAAAAAAGGAGTTTTAAATAGGTTTGGAGTATTTTTAAAAGTCATTTGAAATGAGAAAATAATTATTTCCTGATAATCATCAATTAGATAATAAATTTATTGTGAATTTCATAAAAAAATTGCAACATCATATGAAAGACTAGCATTTTGTTTTTCTAAGTTAGGCAAAGAAGAAGTCTTTTAATATGATTTAAAGACTCTTAAAATTAGAGAGTAAATATATCCATATTTTCATCCTGAAATTGATAGATCCATGATTAATATTTCAGATTCTTACAGTAACCTAAATGATTATGTAAAAGCTCTAGAATATGGTTTGAGCTCATATGAGATAAGAAAATAAATTTTCCCTTTTTACTCTCTAGATATTGCAAAATCTTTTTCTACCCTTGGCTCCATTTTCTACTTCTTGCGAAATTATGAAAAAGCCGTAAAATGCTAAAAATAAACAATCTAAATATTAACTAAGATTTATCCAGATCTTGATGAGTTCAAAGAGGAATCATATATTTTCTTAAGCTTTTACCTTAAAACATAAGGAGATATAAAATCTGAACTAATTTATGAATTAAAACTCCTTGAGCTTAGAGAAAAAAAATATACAAGATATCACCCTAAAGTATCTGAATCCTGTGAAAATATAGCTATCTTATACTCTTACTTAGAAGAATATCTATCATTTACAACTAAAATTTTATTTAAATTCTTTTATAATAAGAAAAAGATTATTGGATGATTAATCTGATAAAAAGACTAAGGCTCACTATCTGATGAGGATTAAAAATATAGTATTGAGTTATTTAAATTTAGGAAATTTCACAGAGTCAAAATAATATTTTTCAATCTTTTTTGAAACTCTCATTAGTAGTAGCCTATTCCACCCTTATTATTGCATATCTTATACAATTAATTTATCAAATCTTTACTATAAAATGAAAAATTATGAGATCTATAATATTTATGAATAATGCCATAATCTAACATCAATTAAAACTCTAATAATAAATACTCTAAACAAACAATCTAAAAAAATGAATTGCACTAAGGATATTATAAATATAAGTAAATGAGTATAAAATAGATGTACAAAAACTGATCCAATAAAATACTCTTTTTAGCATTAATAGCCTAGGAATAAATATATATTAATTTATGTTATGTTTTTTTAATAATATTATAAATTAATTAATATTTCTTAAATTTATAAATAAATATTATATTTATTTAAATAATATAAGTTACTGACTCCAAAGCTGAATATATAAACATTAAGATTTATAATTTTTTATTTATTAAATTCAAAATATAAAAAGAGATAATTTAATTTCTATTACTGCTCAATCATTATTCAAAAAATCAATTTTAATCAAAGCTAAAAATGAATTCACTCTTTTAACTATTTTTAAATCTAAATTCACAAATACTTTTACATCAATAATATTAACAATTAATTTTTATTTTATATTTTATTGAATATTATTCTTCTTAATCATTTAAAAATGTTTACTTTTTCAGTTTTTTTTAAAAAAAGAATAAACATATTTTGTCTTTTTGTCTATTAATTTTCAAAGCTTGAATTAATGTAACAAAGAGATTAATCTATTGTCAAAATAATCAAATAATTTTCTTTTAAAGAAAATATTGAATTTCTGTCTAAAATACATTAATTATGATTTTGCATGCTTATTTATTTAGCCCCCAACTTTCTCTAAAGTGTATTAGTGTTGAAATATATATTTAATTAAATTATTTCTATTATCTTTACATTCTCTATTAGTTTTTTACAAAATTACAAAATTGATCTGTAATGAAGCAAATCTTTAGTTTTAAACCTTTTCAATCAATTTCTTAATTTTGTACAAAATAGATAAATAATTTTCAAGTCGAATATTGTTAAATTGGTTTTATACTTTTATTATTATTTCTTATTTGCAAAAAACATTAAATTAAGTCAAATAAAAAAAAGATTCATAAAAATATGGTTTTTCCTAAGTTACAAATTGTTCTCTTCTCTGGAGCTCTTTTATCGCTCTTAGTTGCATCAATTGTAATTTATAACTAAAATAATTTGTAGTCAGTTCAATTAACTCAAAAACTTTTGGATGCATATTACTACTCTAAAGCTAGTTATTGTGAAGCTAACAGGATAACTACAAGGAATTGTGGAGTATCTTGTACTTATCACTAGAATTTAGAAAGTATTTAAGTTTTTAGTAATTAAGAGGTTAAATCACAAGGATACTGTGCATACGATACAAATATTAATTCTATTATTGTAGCCTTCAGAGGAACTGATTAGATACAAAATTGGTTGAGCAACCTAAACTTTATTCCAATTCCCTATTATGATAGTGAATGCAAAAACTGTAAAGTTCATTAAGGTTTTATGAATATTTTGTAAAGTATTTCATATGAACTCACTTCATGTGTTATTAATCTAAAGGTAAAATACAACACTACTTCTATAATAGTTACTGGGCACTCTTTAGGTGGTGCTATGGCTACTCTTTTTTCTGTATAGCTAAAATCAGCTTTAAAAAATAAATTTTAATCCTTTTAGCTGATAACTTTTGGTTCTCCAAGAGTTGGAAACTTGGAATTTGTAAATTACGCTAATTCATTATTTGGAAATGATTCATATAGATTGGTTAATAAATAAGATATTGTTCCTCATCTTCCTTACAATACAATTGGATTCTAACATATAGGATTTGAATATTGGTTCAACAATAAGGAAGACCCCTTCTCATATTCTGTTTGTAATTCAACTACTTAAGGTGAAAGTCCTATGTGTGCCAGCTCTGGTTTTATTAATTTCTCAGTTAAAGATCACTTACATTATTTTGGAATATATTCTGGTTGTGTTACTGAATCATTATAAGATAAAGAAGCTGAAAAATTAATTGAGAATTAATATATGTGAAGAATTAAAAATTTTTTACAAATAGATGTTATTTTTATGTGTTATATATAATAAGAAGCAAAAAGTTTGATTAAATATGAATAAAATTTAATACAAAACATGAAAATTTAACTTTTTTATCCTCAAATTTATCATGTGAAATGCCCAAAAGTCAGACTTTTTTAATTCATTATGTGAGAAGCAATTTATTTTTAGCCATTTAAATAAATTTAATATTTTGAGATGACTGTAATTTTTTATTTGATTTACATCAATAATGATAATTAAATCCATCAATTCTGATAATTAGCCAATCAAACTAAAAAATAAAATTGATCTTAATATTTTGTTTTCTTTTGCTTTTTAAACATTATTTGTGAAATTTAATAAAAATTCTTTTATATTAATCTTGTTGATTTAAAATTAATTTAAGTTTTAAAAAAATATTTTTTATTTTGGTTTTTTACAAAAGATCTTCAGTTTATTTCTTACCTTCAAAATATTAAAAATTCTTTGTTAACTTTTATAATAACGATTTAAAGTTAGAGAACTAAATTTTAATCTTTCTTATTTGCATGTCTTAAAATAATTTAGAAATTTACCAGATTAGATTCAAAAAATAATAAAAGTAAAGTTTCCAAAATATTTTTTATTTTTAATTCAAATTTTTTTAAATTTACTTGTGGATTTATATGAATTAATAAAAGTAAAAAATAAATATTGATTTTTTATCAACCAAAAAAAAAAAGAAAATATTTACCTACTTAAATATTTCAGAGAAAAATTTACACTTTTAAAAATATTAAAAATATGCTTTTTAATATGAGAAAAATACAAATCTAATTAAATATCTTTATTACTAAATAATGAGTATTATTTAGATTAAAAAGTTTGTCATCATCAATCTCAATAAATTATATAAGCTCTATTTATAAAATTAAGTAATATTTTTGATCTTGAATTAAATGATTAGTATTAAAATCTGTATTTTAACTATTTATTTTAAAGATAACTACATTTTAAAACTCCTGTATTTTTTATAATCCCTTAAATAAATAATTTAATAACATGGATCAGAAAGATTAATCAAAATGATTTTCTATTTTTAATATCAAGCAAAATTCACCAATTTATTTTTGTACAACCAAAAAACTAAAATAAAAAACTGTTTAATCCCTTTTTATCTAAAATTCAAATCAGTTGGTGATTTATTAAAATGTGGTATCTGAAAAATTTATAATTTAAATAAGACATTAATTTATTTTATTTTTGGAATTTTGTTACTTTATTGTAGTTTTTATAAAGTTAAAAATTAAAATTTTTTGGAATTTTATTTTTTATAATCTAGATTAAGCTTATGCACATGAGCAATAATGAGAAAATAAAATAATTCAAAATTTAACATGAATAATACTGCTCTATTCCTTTATTTAATTACTCCTCATCATCATCTTCATTCATTCATTTTTTTCTCTTATTTTTTACCACATTGAAGTAAGTGATTATCATCTTTTAGTAGAATATTTTCATACAATCTATTTCTCTTAATTTTTCTTTGGAAATTTTAAATAAATCTGATGCTAGCAACTTTATTATTTTAAATTCAGAATTAATATTAATTTTTAAACCATTTTAGAATGGAAAAAAATATAATTATTTAAATTCTTCCAACAAAAAATAAGATTAGATTAAAATATTAATTGTTTTTATATTATTTGATACACTGCTCCAAATATTTTTAAATTGAAAATTATCAATCATAGTTTATGTTCACTATTTTTTTATTAATATTTGAAGTGGACAGTTGAATGGACAATTTTTTTTTATTGATTTTAAAAAATACTTATATTTTATATTACTTAACTTTTTTTCATTTATAATCTTTAATTTTTTATCCATTCATCTTAATATTAATTAATATTCAATAACCTTTTGAGATTGTGAATTAAAATTAAAGTTTTTTAAGATATTTTTAACAGAATCTACACAAAAGTAAAGTAATTTTTAAGGAGTAAGACATATAATAAATATAAAGAAAATGTCTACACTCTTTTCTGGTTTTGCAACTAGATAACAATAGCAAATTTATGAAAATTTAATAGAATAGCTTCTAAGCGTACTCTGCAAGAGGGTAATTAAGATTTATGATGGATAAAGTTGCAATGAATAAATTTTCAAATCAGTTTTGCTTAAAATTATGGTTAATTTAAATATTTTAGAAGAAAAAAAATATGCTGCGCCAAAGCTATCCCAATAAGCTTAAGATTTAATGAATATTTTATAGTTAGATTATATTAGTCCATAATCACAGTAACAAAATGGTGCTATCAAACCGAAGAAGAAAGAATATTACTTAATGAATTAATCTGATTTAGTTGCAAAGAAAGTAAATGTATTAATTAACAAATAAAGATCAATAACTCCATCAAACACTAGCAGTATGAGAACTAAATAAGGAGCCATTAATAATATTAATAATCAGCCTAATAGAATAAACTCTTCTAGTACAACTCACAGAAATTAATCTTAAAACCCCTTATCTGATGGTTAAAACATTCTTCCACCATAAACTGCTTTAGGAGGAGATAAAAGTGGATTTAGAGTTAAATTGTATAATAAATAAGATGAAAATTTATATGGCCCTAGCATAGAGTTAAAGCAAGGCAGCCATTTTGAGGACTCTTAAGGTAAAAATACTATTTAAAGTTTTGATGTGAGTAAAGAAATTGGAAACAACAGCTCTAAAGAAAATTCATAATATATTAATTGTTACGAAAGTGTAAATGTCAAAAAGAATAATAATAGCATTAATTCCTCAAATTAGAAAGATTAGTAATAAGATAAAAATAGTGCCGGATAGTATATAACTTATAATCCAGAAGCATAAACTCACTATTCTTAAAAGAATAATGAATTAGCAACTCTATCCCCAGCATCCAAAAATCAATTTTAAAATTAATACCATGTGTTATTTGATAAAATTAATGACTAAGATCCTTAATTAGCTAATAAGCTAGATAGTGCTTACACCTCAATAAGTGCTAGTAAAGGATATGCTGTAAACCCAGATTTAGACTGTCCTTAGCCAAGCTATAATTTCCCATCAGAATAAAAAAGTTTATAAAATAAAAATTTCAATAGTACATTCCACCATAATAAGAGTACTCTGAATGAAGAAGACATTTAGATGACAATGATAGATTAAGAAATAATAAAAAAAATAGTCAATATAGCTCCCTAAATAGGAAAACTAAACAAATAAGAAAGAAGCATAGATAAATAGTTTAGAAAGTTAAGAAAGAAATCCTAGCCCTAAAATAACAGCCAAAATAATAGTACAATAGAAATTAAGAATGAATTCGAGTTTGACTCTGATAAATTTGAATAAGAATTTTATTATGGAAATTATTTAAATTCTAATAATTCTACTGGTTCCTAAAAAATGGGAGACTCATCCAGAGCAAATAGAAAAAATGGGTTCTTCAGTGCATAAAGAGCAAACATTAAATAAATATAAAATATATGAAATAAGTTTAAAATAAATCAAATTTAATTAATTAATAAATGTATTTGTTTATAAAATAATTAGTTTACATTTTTGAAAAATAATATTATTCGCTTTCAATTACCAAGCAAAAATTAAATTTATGTTTTGCCAAAGAAAAATGTTTTTATTAAAATATTAAAATTTGCTAACAAAAATTTTTTGAAAATTGAAATAAAAAAAAGTTATTAACATAACATTGTTTTTGACTTTTTTAAAAATGTTTATGTCAGATATTCAAATTAATTACAACTTTCTTGATAATTTTTTAAATGATAATTTGTTAATCACAATAAAAACTAAGTTCTTCACTATAAATAACCATGATCATTCAAATTAAAAAAATAATATTAAGAAAAATAATTATTGCAATTTTAGTTAATTTAGAATAGATGTTTTATTGATTAAAAAAATTATTTTATAAATAAAGTCTTATTTATTTAATAGCAAAAAAATTAAATTTAAACAAAAAGTAAATGTAAATAAAAAAAGAAAATTCGTTTATATTTTGAAATAAAAAATTTGATGATTATTTTTAATTAAAAAAATAAAACACAAAAAAGTATTAAATGCTATCGATTTATAGATTCATCAATCAATTCAAATAAATCCATCAAAATCATAGAATTGATTAGAGAAAAAGCAATTAATTTTGCATGCTAAAATAATTAAATGAAATACTTACTTATCTTACTTCTTTTTCCAGAAGAACATTAAATACTTTTCCCAAAAATTAAATCAAGTAATTTTAATAGATTTATTTCAAAAGAAATGAAAATATAAATTCAAATTAGTATTTTTCATAATCTTTCAATTCTTTAATTCTATTTGAATCTATAGAGTGTTTGTTCTAGTTTTCTATTTGAAAAATTTGATTGTTCAATAAGCTCGTTATTTTTTAATAATTTCAAATACTAAGCACATTATTTCTGTTGTTTTCAAATAGGAGGGCAAAGATTGACTTAATTTAAAAATTTAAAAATAATTAAAAAAAGTTAAGACAAAAAAGAAAAAAATATATTCTGAACAAACTAAGCAAAAATGGCTGACCAAAATTAAATCCCTGAAATTAGTGAAATTAGCATTAATGATATCTTCGATATTTACTCTACTGGTAACACATTCATTACTAAGAGTTTAGGTTATGGATCATTAGGACCCGTTTTTTAAGCTACTTAGAAATGTGATGATGCTTCAAAAAATGTTGTTATTAAATCATTTTCTTGCAGCAAAACTCTTTATGAGCAAATAGCTTACCAAGTCAACAAAACAGATGTATTTTAGAATTCTCAAAATGTCTTGCAATTCTAGCTTAAAAAGGTTGCTGAAAATGGAGATCATGTAGCTACAGCTTTCGAGATGGAACTTTGCTAAAAATCTCTTTAATAGAAGATTGCTGAAATTAAGGAAGGAAAGGTTAATCCTACAAGACCTGAAGTTCTTGTTTACTATATTTAGGCACTTAATGGCCTTCTTGAATTATAGGAAAAGGGTTACGAGCACCATAACTTGAAGTCAAGCAACATTTTGATCAGCGAAGATGATACTATTAAAATTTCAGATAGCAGCTTTACCCTTGAACTTTCTTAAAAAATTTATAACAAGCCCTAACAATATAATAGATTCCTTTCAATTAACTATTTATCTCCTGAATACACGAGCATAATTGATGGCAAAACTGGAGTTGATATTAATATCTCCTCTGATGTTTTCAGTTTAGGTGTCATTTTCCTTGAGTTGATAGGTTAAGAAGTTAATATTGTCAGCTCTATTAAATTAAAATCAGGAATTTTCGATGGTGTTTAGGTAAGAGAAGGCTTTTAAGATTTGGCCAACTTTGTATGCGAAAATATGCTCTGCTTTATTCCTGCTGATAGGAAGACTATTTCATGGCTTATCGAAGCTCTTAGTGAGAAATTCTTCAATGAAGTAACCAAATTTAGGTAAATTTAAATGTCAATAGAAAATAAAGACAAATTAAAATTTAAACGTTTAAAATTTGTGCTGGCTCTATTTTTAAAAATTTTTAATAAATCTGCCTTCATAAATTTTAAATAGCTTTCTATTTTCTATCATTTTCAGTGTCTAAATTTTAATTCTTTTTTTAAAAAGTTTATAAGATGTTCAAAATTCAAACATTGAATAGCCTGCTTCATAAGAAAAAGAAGTCCCAGTTGAAGCCATTGAAACAGCTGCAAAGGAAGCAATCCTTGTTGAATAAAATGATGAAGCTAAACATGAAAATGAAGGTGAATCATAAGAAGAAGAAATAGGTACTCCTTTAAAGAACAGTTCATTTAATGAGAATGAATATGAAATTCTTGAAAATAACTAAGAAGGTGAAATTCTGAACACCCATTAAGCTAGCGCTAAAAAGTAAGATGAAAATGCAGATGAATCTTAAGAATCAACTTTAGATTAAGAAGCTATTCAGGCCCAAAATTAAAATTAAGAAAGCGAAACTAATATCTAATAAGAGAATTCAGTCTCATCTTCATAAGCTATTGAATAAATTAATTAAGATGATAATAAGAGTGCTGAGTCAAATTAAGAAAAACAAGAAATTCCTTTAGTTAATTTAGATGATGAAGGTGTCAAAAAATAAATTACTCGTATTTAACGTTTAAGAATAGATTTAAGGTAATTTTATTAATAAATAATATTTGAAATAAGTTAACATTTGAAATAAAAATAATTAGCTCTAAAGATTTAACTACTCAATAAGTTGTTGCATTATTTTAGAGACTTGAAGCATTTACTTCACTTACTCATTTGACTTTAGATTTATCGTAAGTTTATTTAATTTATAAGTTGCTTTTTTATCTCTTTTTGCAGTAATAATAGCTTAGAAGATGATTCAGTTAGTAAATTGAGCCAATACTTGCAAAAGTGTTAGAAATTAACAGATCTCACTTTAAATTTATAGTAAAATATAATCTAAACATTATTTTATTTTTAATGTTTTGTTATTTTTAATAGGGGTAGCAAGTTCACACCACTCAGCTTAACAGTTTTAAACAACGCTTTATGTAGACTAGTTAAAGTTACTAGATTTTCACTTTCTATCGGCTCTTAATTTTTATCTGAATCTCTTGAAAAAACTTGGGAAATCGAAACAATCAGTTTAGTAAATGTTGTCAAATCATGGAGAAACTTAAGTGGATTTAACCTCTCATTAGGGTAAACTCAAACAAACAAAAGATTATTTATTAATTTATTGTTTAAAAATAGATAAATTAAGGTTAGCGATATGTTCATCAACTCTTTTGTTACATACTTAACTGAGTCCACTGCTTTGAAAGAATTATCTTTAGAGTTTGGGTAAATAAATTTTTATTTATTTGAAAAGATTAAAATATGAATAATAAAAAGATTTTCAGGAGAAGTGACTGAAGAAAGTTGGAATAATTTTGTTTAGTTTGTTTAAGGCAAGGACAATTTAACCAAAACCAGTTTACCTGTTTATGAGTAACGAATTTTAATTGTTCTTTTTAATTTTAAATTAATATTTCTTAATAGGATCAAATAAGAACCTGTTGTAAATATTGTTGAAGAAGTTACTTAAGTCGTAGTTGAAGAAGCTTAAACAAATTAATTGAGTGAATAGGCTGATTAAGTAGAATAATCTGAAGAAGCTCTTTTAAATGAAAAAAGAGAAGATAAATAAGTTGAATAACAAAATACAGAAACACTAGTAGAAAATACTTAATAAGAATAATAAGAGGTAGAAGAAGATACTCAAAAGGAAGTACCAGTTACTCAATAAGAATAATTAGAAGAAGAATCAACAAGTTAAGAAATTGTTTAGGAAACTTAAGAAAAATCCTCTGAATAAGAAGATTTAAATGCTTAAGATTAAGGTTTATAAGTCGAAGAACCTTAAGAAAAATAAGTAAATGATGCTTAAGAAGTTTAAGTAGCAGAATAAGCTGATTCAGAAGATAATTAAATAGAAGAACCTTAATAGGAAACATTAGTTCAAAATGAAGTTCATGAGGAAGAAAATTTATAAGAAAGTGTTTAAAACACTGAAGAAAATAATGTTGTTGAAGAAAAACAATAAGAAAAATCAGAAAGTTAAACTTCTGAGTGATAAAGTGCATATTAAAATAAAAATAATTAATTAATAAATCGTTCATTGTATATATAAATTTATTTGATCAAATGTCATTATTCTTTTCTTGATCATACTTTCACCTTTTTATCCATTATTTTTAAAATTAATTAATCATCATACCTGATCATAAAACTAGCACAGTGTTTAATTTTTTTAGTTCATTTCATAACTTTTATCCTTAAATTTAAATATAATAAAATGAAGATCATAAATAACTTAGAATTATTTAATGTCATTTCAAAATCATTATATCCAAAAATTTTTAAGATAAAGTGATAAATTGAGGTAGAATATTTCCAATTAGTTGTGTTAAATATGATTTGTAAATTTTCTAATATGAATGATAAAATAAAGTTAACTTAAAAAAATTGGTTTATATATGGACTTTATATTGTAATAGAAGGTATTTATTTGTGAGTTATCAAAGTCTATTGGAAGGTAAATAAATAAAAATAATATTTTTAGATTTAGCAGAATTATAATATTTTAAGTAATTTCTATAAAACATGTAGTTTGAAAAGAATTAAACTTAAATAAATATTGAATGAAGGATTAACTTTTAATATCAACAAATTAAAAATATATTATGATTAGTAACTATTTGAATTGATCTGAATGAGGTTTTATATACATAAGACTAAGATAAATAAAGATATTAAATTATAAATTATATAAAGTGCTTTAATTTATTAATGAATATATTTTTGTTTGAACTAAATTCATTGATATAATAAAATTAATTGTGTTTTTTGGACGGCTGGTTTTTTTTATTTTTTATTTATTTTTGATTATTATTTTAAGATTTTTTCATTGATTAGTAGGTGAAAAAAGAACACACTATTTTTATTAATCGAAATAAATCTAATCAATGCTTATTTTTAAAAAGAAGAGGTTTATAAAATTATTTTAATCAGTTTGCATATGTATTCGTTTAAGTATATCTAGCAGTGACAGCAGTGGAGTTATTGCCTGAAATAGTTTAAAGATTATTAGAATTCTACTGTGAGTCTTTCTCATATTCATATCCTTAAAATAATTCTAATTTTCAAAATAAAATAATAAAAAATTATTTATTTAAAATATTAGATTACCTTAAACTGAATTTCTCCTTAAAAGTAATTAATTTTATTAGATTAAATCAGGATTTGTATCTTGTTTTTCCTTTGGCTCCATTTATTTTGCATCGAAATTGTCTTCTTACTATTTAATATTTATACTAAAATTAGCATTTAAAATATTTAGCTTTGTACCTTAGGTATGTAAGGTGATTCAAGTTCTCTATTTTCAAGCTTTTGCCATGGAAAATCCTTCAGCCAAGGATGCTCTTTGACTTCATCAGGTCCATTCAATCCTAGTCTGTTTTGTGGTTTTCTCTGAATTGTCTTTTAAAAAATTTTATAAAATAAATCATCTATTGGCATATTTTACTTTATTGATAAAATCTGCGGCCTCTAGAGACCAGCCATGTGGAATTTCACTCTTCCTTACCTATACCTATCTAGCAATTATTTGATCTCTTAATTCTTTACGAGTTCTTCCTATATAAGGCCTCTGTTATATTTTTTTATAGAAATACAAATTTTAACAAAAATTTAAAGAGAGATATTTTTACTTTTCCAAGCATGCATTCATAAGTTATTACACCTACAGCATAATAATCAGCTGCAACCCTATTTTTATTAAATTTATTAAGCTAAACAGATTAATATTCAATATGGATTACCCATGAACTTATCTACACATAACTTCTGGTGCTAATTTAGTTAATATTTTTAATAATTAATTTAAAATTTACTAAGGTATTAATCAAGAAAAAATTTACCCATGTACCCAGGAGTACCACTTGTGTCTGATTGATTATCAGGTTTCCATATTCTTGCAACTCCCAAGTCAGTCAAACGTAGATATCCTTGATCATCTAGAACCAAATTTTCTGGTTTAACATCCCTATGCAAAATACTATTGTAGTGAAGATATTCCAAAGCTTAGACTAAGCAAGCAATAAAAAACTCTATTTATATTAAAATAATATTTTATAAAAATAAATTTAATTTATTGTGATAGACAAAGAAATTAATTTTGAGTAATCAACAAAACATTCAGTATGAAATTGATTAAATTTATAATATTCATTGTTCTAGAATAAATTTATTTGGATTAATCTATCTATCTATTTCCATTTACTTTTTCTGCATAATTAAAGAAAGAAAGGAACATAAATAAATTAATATTTTTCTTATGTATAGATAGATAATTTTATACAACCAAATAATTAGACTGATTTTTAAAAAATGTTTAAAATAGATTTGATTAAATGTGATTTTTTTAAATTACTTGTTTATTCTTCAGTAAATTTTTTCTATCTCCCAATATGATATCTCAAATCTCCTCCACCTAGCAGATCCATAACTAAATACAAGTTTTCCCTGTCTTAAAAAGCCCAAACCATATTTACAATAAACCTTATATAATTAAATGATTGAATTCTTCTCATGAAATAGTTATTTTAATTTATTATTATTATTATTTTTAATCTAAATAACTTATTAGAAAAACTTGTAAAAACTATTACGGGTTTTTAAGAGTGGTGAGTAAATACCTTTCATTCATCACTGAATTAATGCTCTTTTTTGTTATAATTCTATCATTTTAAAAAATTAAAATTTATTTATTTTATCAGACTATTTCACTTTCTTTATTAAAAGCATTATTACTTTGCTTTAGACATTTCTTTCATAGCATACATCTACTTTGTCTTTTTATGTTCAACCTTCCACACCTTTAAATATTTTTAAATAAATAAAATAGGATGAACCAATGCTTTCTAGAAAATGATATCATAAATTTTGAATATTCAGACTCTAATTTTGAATTTCATTAGATTCTTTGGGTTTATAGACAATTTCCTTTTATAATCAAGCTGGATATTGTTTTTATATCATAATCTAAATAAATGATGAATAAAGAAATACCTTTCCGAAACCTCCTCTACCAATGACATACAAAAAATTAAATTACCTAGTAGATATATATGCTAATATAAAAAATAAAGTGTGAGTAACTTTGCTTGATTAAATTTGGATTAAAATTAAGTGAGAATTTAAAGAATATTTACTTTATAATTCATCTTAATTCTGTTCACTAGCGAAATGGCAATTTCCCATAAAAAAATATTCTATTATTTAAAAATTATATTTTATTCAGCTTTTCTATCAACAATATTGTATAATAAGGTTTTATTTTCTATTAATTTTAGAAATAAGCACTATCTTTGAACTGATAAGCTATTTTGCTTTTATATATTTGCAATAGATCAATCGATCGATTTTCTTAACGTTTTCTATTAAATAATTTACTTAGAAATATAAATAAGTATACTTTGAAATTAATATTTTTAATAATTATGTTATTGTACACTAATTCAATTCATAAGTTTAATCAATTTTTTATAATTTTGATGTTTATGGTTTTCTTTCATTCAGTAAATTTCTAATCAGCTTTGAATTATTAAATACTTCCAGAGTTCATGAGCTTTTAATTCATATTCCTTATTTTTCATTATTGCTGCAACACTTTGATCAACTTACAATTATTTTTTTATTGGTGAAAGAAATAAAATAAAATTTAGGTTTTTAAATCATAAAGAAACAAAAATGATCTTGTTTTATTTCGATCCAATATTTTTCACAAAAAAAAGTTATGAATAAATTTTAATTTTTCAAAAGATAATAAACTTTTCTAAATACCTAACAGGAATCAACTTGTAGGATATAATAGAAAATTAAAAATTGAAGAATTCAAATAAAAAAATAAATGTTTTACAAAAAGACAAAATAAAAAAGCAAAACACAATAAAATATCTATTAAAAAATTAAAATTAATGATAAGATAATTTGATTTGATCTCATCTCTCTCAATTTTGTTAAATGTTTATATCCATTTAATTAGTTTCAAGATTCTTATTGAGTGTCTATTTATTCTGATAGAATTATTTATCTTTATCCATTTTGATCTTAAATTTTTTTAACAATAAATTAGATAAAATTCAAAATATAGATTTCAATTTACTGATTTAGTCTTGTTGATGATAATTTTAAGAGATGTCATGATTTTAAGGCTCATCTTATTTATTTTTGTCTGAATTTTAAGTTTAATTATTTTCTATTTCATTAT
>JH720347.1:172664-381707 GCA_000231825.2 Tetrahymena elliotti 4EA | reverse complement strand
TTTGTGAAGTTGATTATTATGCTTAAATTGGAGTAGCAGATGTCACAGTTACTTAATTTATATTAATTAAAAATATTAAATCAAAATTAAAATTATTTTTTTTAAAGCAAATAAATTGTAAATATTTTATGATTATTTACCTAATTTAGTTACTTCTCCTTGTCTAGAAAAGACTTAATCCTTTGAGATTTTTAAATATTTTTCTTGAGTAAAAGCGGTTTTATTCTTTAAACTACTTTTTTATTATGCTGAATTTTTGTCTGTTTAATTTAATAAATTTAGATTATGGAGGTTTTAATTGTAGTCCTCTTCTTTTGCTTTATTTTTAAAATAGAAAATAATATTAAATTAAATATTTTATAAATTTACTTTTTCCTGACAATAAATTATCTATAAGTAAATTTGATTAATGTAATTAAAATGCTACATATTATGCACCTTCTATTATTTATTCTTTAGGAATTGATGTTTATGAAAAAGGTTCATTTGTTTTAGGAATTTCTATTTGTTCACGATTTTTATTTTTGTTATTAATATTATTAGTAGAGTTATGCTTGTTCTCTACAAATTTAGCAGGATACATTCCCCTTAATTATTTGAAAATTTCCTTAGCTTCTTTCTTATTCCCTAATATAGATAGTCTACTTAACTGAAAAATTTCATAAACAAATTATTCATTGAGAGATTTATACATAGAGTAAATATTTTCTTCTATTTGTTATAGAGATTCAGATTCACTAAGGCCTGGTATTTATTTTAAATTTAGCATAAGGTATAATAAGCATGTAAATTCATTATCAATGTCAGTAGGATCATCTAATAAAGTCTACCCTTTTATTACAAGATTATTTTTTTTAAGGAAATCTTAATAATTTAAAAGGTAAAGAACTCTATTAAATGAAAGTATAATTGCTTCAAAATTATTTTTTGCAATTTAAACATAGTTTTAATGCATTTATTATTCTTACAATTATTTAGTTGAACCAGATTTTTGACTAATTTTTTGACCATTATTTTTTTCTTATTATTGTTGTTGTTGTTGTTGTTATGTTTATTAAGTTTACTAACATGTTTGATAGGTTAATAGTTTATTTGGTTCTTATTTTATCTCCGATTACAATTAATTATTAGTTTAACAAGAAGAAATCTATTCAGGTGACTATTTATTAACACTCTAAATTTAATAAATTTAATTCATTTAGTATTATGAAAAATCTGGTTCGCCTTTAATTTTGAGAGTAGAAATTTCAAAAGTTTTTTAAATTATTTGGTAAATCTCAAATTTAACTTTAAATTCTTTTTCATAGTCCTTTTCCAACACTTTAATAATGTATTTTTATTACTCATTATCTTCTAATGTTTTTATTTATTGAATTTTGTTTTTTAAAATTTTTAGTTTTTAATCTAATTTATTCAAATCAATTTTATTGAATTTTTAATTAGCATAGCTGACTATTGAATAAATTTGTTTCTTTATTTCATCATACAGGATGCTAAACTAATTATTGAAACCTGGTTTTTGTTGATTATTTTTGTTATTGTAGTTACCCATTTTTTTTTATTTTATTATTTTTTTTAATTTTAAATTAATATTAAAGAATTAAAATGTTTGCTAAAATCTAAAGACCATTTTATTTTATCAAGATCAAAATAAATAAATTGATAGTTGTTTCATTCCATCAATACTTTTAAATAATTTGAAAAATCTTACCCGTTTAAATATTTATTTTTTGTAAGTTTATAATTTAGGATAAAAGTATTAATATAGATTAATTAAATCAAAATTTATGAAGATTTCTAAAAGAAAATTTTGAATAGAAAAAAATTTTAAGAATAATTTTAACTAAATATAGATTTTAAAAGAAAGATGAAATATTATTTTAATTTGTATATTATGTTTGTTAAAAATAAAGAGAGGAAAATAAGATACTTGTTTTATTGAGTCAATCTATTGAGGAAAATAAAATACTTTTTTTATTTAGCCAATTTAGAGAGGAAAATAAAATACTTTTTTTTATTTAATAAAAACGTTATTCTTCTCACAAATTATCAAATTTTACAATCACATAGTTTTTTATTTTGAAGACTCAAATTAAATGCTAATTTAATAAATGTGAAAGGCTTTATGCTCCATCATAAATAACATTTTTATAATAAATGATTCAAATGTAGAATAAAAAATAAATTTAGACAAAAATTTGCATTACTAAATAAAAAAAATAGCAATTTCTTAATTTAATTAGATTATTTTTGAATAAATTAAATCTATACCACAAGAAATTTGTTTAAATAAAAGAAAATTAATTTTTCATATTAATTTTAATCCAAGATATTTTTATTTTTATTTCCTACCTTATTAGTATTTAAATTATTCATTTAATTGATAAATATTTTAATGTTTCTAAAAAGAAAAAGCCCTCACTATGGGGCTACCATTTTTGTCAAAGTAATATACTATTGAGTGAGCTTGGCACATTCGATTCTTTGTCATGATTTATTTTTATTTGGAAAAATGTAGTTACAAGAATTAATAAAGAATAAAATTATATTATTTTTTAGATATAAAAAATTTTGTTATTAAATTATTAACTTTATCTCTAAAAAATTTTATTTGAGTTAAAAAGTAGTTTTAAAAATTTTTAAAAACAATATGCAGATAATAGATAATATATTTCAAAAAAATAAGTTCAATAAAGTAATTAATTAGTCTATTTTGTTTAGTCAATCTTCATCCATCAGTTTGTCTAAGATGGCTTTGATAAGCTATCTTTATTATTTTGTTAGTTTTTTATTAGTTATTTGCTAAGCCATAATTTAAGTTGCTTAAGGACTATTATTTTTGTATGGATTATATTCATTATATTTTTGGCAATAATAAGTAAAATCTTTTATATTTCCTTACTTTCCACAGATAGAACAGTTTAAATTTAAATCTTAATTAATAGTTTAGATTGTTTTAGAAGTATTATTTCTACAATTGTGATACCAATAGCAAGGGGTTTAGCACTCAGGAGGGATAATACCATCATGGCAAGGACAAGACATAAATAATTCAGTAGTAAACTTTTCTTGAGACATTATTATCTATTTATTTGGAATGATGATTTTGATTTTATAGTTTTAATTTAATAATTGAAAATTATTTATTTATTTAGTTAGTTATTTATTTTTTATTTCTTTTTATTTATTTTTTTTAAATACAAATATTTTATTAAATTTTAATTGTTTAGATTTGACGTTTGATTTTATCTTTTTTTGATATTTCTAGTGAAATTTTACAATTGTTAAATTAATTTTTATTTTATTTGAAAACATTTTCAAGATAATTTTGTTGAGAATTTTTAAAATAATTTACCAAATTCTATTACTTTAATGATTTTTTTCGCTTTAAATTCAAATTTTAGCTTAAAATAGAAATATCAAATAGTGGACATAGTGAAGAGGGTAAGGAAAAATTTTGTAAGCATCAAAAATAATTCAAAAGCTATTGAGGGAAATTAGTTAATTTTTAAGCCTAAAAGGGTAGGGTAATATTTTTAAAAATTTTAAACATCAAAATAATTCAATACTTATTTTAGAGAAATTCATCAGAAAATAATAGGTTAAGATAGAAGAATATCTATTTAATTTATCATCTAAAATAAAATTTTTTTATTTATTAATATGATCTATTTTTAAGAATTCTTTTACTAAAATCTTAAAAGTATTTATTTGACTACATTTTCTTACAATTACAACAATAACTATCCTATTAAAATGTAAAAAGTATCAAATACTTATTAATTTTAACTTTTAAATCTTTCTTGCTTTTTTATGCAAAAATGATAATTAAAATTATTTAAAAATGTCTATTTTCCTTTCATATCTTTAGGAATCACATGAAAAAATACAGATAAAACACTAATTTGTTGTGTTGAGAAGAAAAAAATTTTTTTGGTCATTAAAAAGAATAAATTGAAAACTATTGAGGCAAATTTTTGACATTGGTTATGGTTATATAGGAAATATCCTTACACAATTTATTACAAAAATAAAATTTTTTTATTTGATAATATGATCCACTCTTTAACTCTATTAAATTTATTAAAATATTTGTTTTAGATAAAATTTAGTAACAAAATCCTCAATAAATAGTCAATATCTTTATGAAAAAGAATTAAAATAATATTATTTATGAATATTAAATTGTATTTACAGAAATATCATGGTTTTTATTTCCTTATAATTTTCAATATAAAATTGAAAAGTGAATTTTGTAAATATAGATATACCTAATAGGGCCTAATTAGAAATAGAAACAAAAAAAACCTTTAATATTAAGTAAAATAATATCTTAAAATACTTTTTTCTTTTTCTTAATTTATACAATCTTGAGGGAGATTACCAAAGTTGTTAAACAATATTTTTATTAATTATAAAATTGTCAGTTGTCTATGATCATAAATTTTTAAAAATTAAATGATTATTATTGTTAAAAAAATTAAAAATATTTTAAATTTATATTTTTTAAGTGAAGAAAAAATATTAAACTAAATTTAGGTTATTTTTTATAGTAATTAAGTCTTAGAAAAAAAGGGTATAACATTAAAAATAAAAAATACTAAAAAAATTATTCAAAAGCTGTCAGAGATAATTTATGTTTTACCTTACACTATCAAAAAATTAGCTTCTTATAGCTTGTTTTTTATTATTTATATAATTTAAATACTTTAAAAGAAAAAAGAAAATAAATTTTTTACCTTCTCTTTAATTTTAGAATTTGAAAATAATTTTATTTAAATAAATTTGAAGTATGAATTAATATTTCATTTTGATAGAATAATAAATGTACAATTATAAAAAATAATAAATATAAAATATTTTTTTTAATTTAAGAAATAAATTGATACATATTTTTTTCATTTATTTATTTTTTCACTTCTTCTATTACCAATTTAGACTGTTAATATTCTTATTGTATTCTTTCTCCTAAACTTTATTTATAAAATTAATTAATAAATTGTAAAAAATATTTTTTTTTACTAATTCCATTGTTAATATCTTGAATAAGCTTATTAGCTTTACTACTCGCTTAGCTAATAATAAAAGCAGATTATTAGATATCTCCTAATTAGATTCCTTGTTTAAATTAAGTTTAATCCTACTAAGGAACTTTAGATTGTAGATTTCTTTTTTATTTAGTTTTGGCTTTGGTTTTAAAACTACCTGGGTACTTGTTCTGCAACACCATAAACAAATTTTTTGCATTTTAACTTTAGCCAGAAATTGAATATAGGCTTAGTTAAAAAAATTCTGATACAAAGCTGTGATTAATTTATTGACAATAAACATTGTAGATTTCATCTTCCATTTATTTTAGATCTTTGTCTTAACTTAATCCTGGGATTGATTTTAGATTCAGCATTTAATAAAGTAAGCAGGTTGTTTCATTTTATAGATCTTCAGGATCATCTTAAAAGCCTTGTCCAATTATAGATAATTAGTTATTTTCAAGAAATTCTTGGTAACCGAGCAAATAAAGAACTCTATTAAACGATAGCATAATTGCTTCTAAGTTATTTCTAGCAATTTAGATATGATTTTGCTAAAGCTTCTATTATTAATCTTAATAAAGAGGATTCATCTTTCAGTTTTTCTGTATTTTATTTTATTTAGGTTATTATTCATTATTAAAAAATATTAATCCTTCGTTTAAAATACTTTTTTAGGAAAAAGATATTTAATCAGCAAATTTAATATATTTTTACATTTAAATAAAAATAATTAATTTGATTCTTACCCCATCCCATCAATCAGGATTTTTTAGATCATCTATGTCAAACAGCCTCTTTTTATCATTTTATGATGTGAATCCACACGCAATTAATTATATTTTTAAAGTGTTCTAAATTAAAATATTATTGTTATTCATATTTGCAAAAGATTTTAAATAGTTAAATAAATACATAAGAATAATAATCATAATAATAAAATAATTCTAATTATTATTTTTCAATTTTAAATTACAATTTTTTTATTTTTAATATTGTTTTCAATTTCTTCATTTTGAATAAATTTTTTAATTTTAATTATAATTTAATATTTAAAAGTAAAAAGCAGAATTTTGGTGTAACGATTGATAAAATATTTTTAGAGTCATAAAATCACAAATATTTTGAAAAATTTTAATTTTAAACAAATTGTTTTATTCTATTAAATTTAATTTATAATAATAAGAGAAAAGGTTTTAATTATTTTGTTCTACTAAGATGAGTAATTTATCTATTCAAATTTCTGAATCATAAAAAGATGAGATGTTATCTATTTATAAATATTGTGATTAAAAGGAAAAAGATTGAATATGTCTTAAATAAAAATATTTTTTTGTGAACATGAAATTCCTCAATCTAAAATCTCAAGAAAAATAGGACAAAATAATATAAAAATTTCATGGCAAATTTTTACAAAAACTTAAGATGTCACTAACTAATGAATGTTTATTTATTGGATTAAAAGTATTTAAAATATAGAAAATAAATAATATTTTAGATTGAAATATATTTTAGAAGTCTATTAAAATAAAAGAATTTATTCTGTATTTCAATTAATACAAGTAAAATTTATTTAATTATTTTTACATATTTTTGAGCTTGAATTTAGTTTTTGAATTAAAGTAATAATTGGGATATTTGTCAGTTTGAATAAAGCTAAAAGAATTTTATGTGCTAATTAGTTGTCTAAATACCTAATGAATAGTAAAGAGCATTAATAAATAGGATTTGAAATTTTACGTCTTACAAGAAATATGTAAATAATATCTGAAGATTAAAAAACTAATCTTACTTGATGGGGTGAGGAAGAAAATTCTTGAATTTCGAAAATTAGATATTAATAAAATTCCTCTTTAAATTCAACCTAATTCATAAATAGTGGATGTTTTTTTATTTTTTTTGAATAACTTAATAAAAATATTTAATTTCTCCATAAATATGATAGCCATTTTTAACTTAGATTTCTTAAAATAGACCTACCCCAAATATGATTAATTTAAAATGAAATATACATTTATCTTCACATACATTTACATCTTAAAATATTTTTATTTTCATATTTATATCTTATTTAAAAATTATTTTAAGAATTTAAGGATATTTAATTTTCCAAAAAAAAACTTTTTATTTTGAGCAAAATTCTTTAAAATAGATGATATTAAACAAAAAAGATTCTCTTTTTATTTTACTTATTTAATTTTGATATGCAATACTACTTATTTAATTCAAATAGTCAATAAAGTGGGATCAAATTGTATTATTTGAAATTGAAATAAAAAAATAGTTAAACTTTAAAGTAAAAAAATAAATTTATTGCTGAAAAAATTATGGAGCTGCCAGTTTAAACAGAAGCGCCTTTCTCTAGAATTGGAGGACTCAAGGAAGAAATAACTTAGCTTAGATTTATGGTTGAACTACCTTTTAAATTCTCAGAAGTTAAGTCTCAAAAAGTTGGTTTACTTCTCTATGGATAACCTGGTTGTGGTAAAACTTTAATTGCTAAAGAATTAAGTAGAGCTCTTGGAGGGTGCTTCTTTAAAGTTATCTAAGGCCCAGAGCTAATGAGCAAGTAAATTATTAATATTTTAATCATCAACTTTATAAACAATATTTTAAAAGATATGTTGGAGAGTCAGAAGAACAACTTAGAAATGCTTTTGATGAATGTATAGAAGAATCTCTTAGTAGAAATTTACCAAGTATCCTATTTATAGATGAGGCAGATGCTGTGCTTTCTAAAAGAAGTACTTCAGATACTAAATTTGAAATTAGATTTGTAGACTAATTTCTAACCTTGATGGATGGATTCTATGATAGAGGAAACTTGATTGTCATAGGAGCTACTAATAGACCTGAAGTAATTGACCCTGCAGCTAAAAGAACAGGAAGATTTGATAAAGAAGTAGAAATTAAGCCTCCTGGAGTGAAGGAAAGAATTGAAATTTTTAAAATTTTTTTAAAGCAATACTCTGAGATGGTAAATATTTGCGAAAATATGACTGAAGATTTCATACATGAATACTGTGAAGAAATAGAGCATTATAATGGTTCTGATATCAGTGGTTTGTTTAAAGAAGCTTATGAGGCTTGTAAAAGAAGATCTTTCATTATAAATTCAGAAAGTGAATTTGAGAAAGTATGTGAAATGATATTAAAAATTGATGACTTATTACACTCTAAAAAAAGTTATGTCCCTTTTTATAAAAGAATTTGAGTTTAAATATCTTTATATTATATATAGAATATTTTTTTGAATTAAAATATTTTAAATTTTATTAAAAAATAAAATTAATAAGTAAACTTAAAGTTTACAAAAAAAAGTAAAAATTTTAAAATTATTTAAATTTAGAAACAAAATATAAAAATATATATAAAATATAATTATATTAATTTGTAATCGATTGATAAATAGTAATCGGTTTACTATTTATCCCTCAACTACAAAAAAAAAAATTCAACATCTAGCAATATATAATATATCTTCAAAAAGAGAAAATTGATCAAATAAGTAATTAATTTTAGTTATAGGGTTTTTAAACATTAACTAACCATCACAATTTCTACCAAATTGAATTAATTAAGCTTTTAAATTCATACCAAAATTAAAAACAATAAAATTTAATTGTTTTATCATTTATTGTTGATTTAAAAAATATCATACTTTGCTATTATTAGAATAAATTTCTAAAAACCAATTTTGTTTTATTTAAGATCTCATTGATCTAATTAAATAAATTTAGGGAAATTTTATTTGGTTTAATTTTTAGATGTTTTTATGTTATTTTAATTTTTTAATGAGTTAAGAATAATTAAAAGATGTTTTTTATTTTATCTTAATTTATCTGTTAAATTTTTTCATTTTGAATTAAATTTTAACAAATTAAAAAATAATATATTTTATTTACACTGTAAATATATAATCAAATAATTTTTCAAAGCATATCATTTGTTATTTAGTTTAAAATAATTCAAAGGATTTTTATATAATTTTTTTGATTCTTCTTCTTTTTATGATTTAGAATCGAAAAAGGAAGAATTTCTATCTGATATTTTATATAGTGTAATTGATATTTTATTATAATTAGGAAAGAATAAAATGTATTTTTTAGTTTATCTCAAATTTGGTTTTAAGTGATTATTAAAATCAATTTTTAAATAATTAATTAATAAAAGTCAAAAATAAATATCTTAAAAAAAGTAAAAATCATAATGCATTAAATTTAAATTTCAGATTTTAATTAAAAGTGCCCTACTCACAAAAAAAAATTTATTATTTTAAGATTAGATAACGATTAGGATTCTCATATTATGAAATGCTATAAATGTTTACAAGGACATTTTAAAAGTGAAATTCTAATAGAAGATCTTTTGGAATCTCATGACTCAATGATTTTTAAATATTGACCCTTTTATCATGATAAAGATAGAAAAACTATTTACAGATTATCATTAAAAATTTGTAAAAACTACAAATAGAAGAAAGAGATCAGATCAATTAAGATTGTATTTAATTTTATAATGAAATATCTTAGAAGGAAAAACTCAAAGAAATTGTTAGATGTGATTTATAAAATAATCTTCACAATTTGAGAGATTTAAATTCTAGGAAAGATAATGAATAAATTACTTAAAATGAGATGTTTATTAATATAATCAAAGAATATTAGTTAAGCTATTTAAAAAAATTATTACAAGATAAAATCAAGTAGCTAAACCTTTGGTCTAGACTAATTATCAACCTAACTTGATGAATGAAATAAAATTCTTTCGAAGAAGAAGATAGCATTTTTATTAAAAAAGTAAATGAACTCTACACATGCTAAAATTTTTTAAAAATATATGTATGTTGATTTTAAGTAATTTTTAAATATTTATTTGGTTGTAATCATTTTAATAACCCAAATATAGATTTCAAACTTGAAAATTTGATTACAGGTATGATCACTGTTTCATTAAGCAATTGCAAAAATATTGATCACTTGAGGCTTTCTCTAGAATATTTTTCAATTAAAATTAATTTAGAGGGAATCAAATATCTAATGAAGGAGCCCCATGATATTTCATAGTTTTTATCAAAAAAAAAAATTAGATAATGCTCTATCTTGACTAATCGTAATATCTAACTTTAATTTTTTTATGCTCAAATTTTTTTTTTAATTTAATGTATATACAATTTTTAATTTTTTAGTAAAAATAATATAGAAAATTAAGCAATTGATAAATGTAGCGAATTCAATATAGAATATTTAGGATCTAGAGATGTTAAAGCTTTACTTTAAGTAGTTAACTTTGATTAAATTAGATTAATTATAAATTTAATTTTTTTTGTTAACTTAATAAATAAATTTACTTTTTTTAAATAAGTAATTGTTAAATTGGAGTTGAAGGAATTTAGGGTTTGCAAAAATCTTTAGAAAAATTACAAAAAATTTCTAGTTTTGTTTTATGGCTAGAGTAATTTTATAATTCTTTTAATTTTTCACATTCAAATAAAAATAATATTAAGTGAGAATAATATTGAATTAGAAGGAATTATTTGTATAAGCAACTTAATCTAATCATATAAAAATATCAAGATGTTAAGTCTTAGTCTGAAGTAAATAATTAATGGTTCTTAATTTTCAAATTTCTCTTTTTTTAAAAAGATTTAAGAAAGTTTTTAAATTATCAAAAGCATTTTTTTTATTTATTAAAAGCTCTACTAAGATCGAAGATAAATGTATCACCATTTTAAGAGCTTCTTTAAGTCAATAACAACAACTGATATCATTGTTCATTTCATTTGAGTATTTACAAATCTTTTTAATTTATTATTCAGATATTTTTTGTTAGTATTAAGGATATTTTTAGTTAAGTGCTTGGATAAATAAATATTTTTTTTTATTTCTTTCTTTCTAGATTTTTATTTAGAAACAAATTAATTTTTATTTGTTTTTTCAATGCAAACATTTTTTAATTACTTTGTCATTTTTTAAAATATTGTAATATAGTGATAACAAAATAAGTTCAGAAGGTATTAGTGACCTATCAAATAACATTTCTTAATTGAAAAAAATCACTGAGCTCAATATTTATTTAAGGTAATTCCTTCCTATTCAATAAAATTTTAAATCTTATTTTTTTAATCTATTGTTTAAAAATAATGCAGAAAGAATGAGCTTGAAGACTTAGGAATGATCTATTTATCACAAGCAATACAAACATCTTAAAGTTTAATGTTTCTAACTCTTTGTTTAAAGTATTTGAAATAAATAAATCAATTCATTTATCATTATTAAAATTTAATATTATTTTTTAGTTAGAACTAAATAGGAGATGGAGGAGTTAAAAATATTTGTTATACTCTTAGTTAGATAAAGAAATTGAATCAACTAGAACTCAATTTATGGTTATTTTTACTTTTATCATCAATATTATTTTTCATTTTAAATTATTAGAATCGCTTTTGATATTTAATTTTGATATATATACTTAAAGGAAAAACAATATCAGTAACTCTGGGGCTCAGTCTATTGCAAAAATGTTATCAATCTTAGCAAAAATGTCAAAGTTAATCCTTAATTTGAGGTATGTTGTTTGCTATCTTTGATTCTGAAATTAAGATTTTTAAAATAATTCATTAGACAAAATAGGATAGATATCCAAGGAGTGTAAAGTATTCTTTCAGAGATAGAAAAAAATAAAAGTTTCCAAATTTCAGTAGATTTAACGTAATTTTAAACTTAAATTAAAATTAGAATGATGTTTTTTTATTCTATTTTAATACATAAATTTAGAGGGAATAAAATAGTAGATAAGATACTTTTTTAATAAAAAATTGAATAGATCATTTAAATGCGTTAAAATGAATAAAAATGTAACTTTAATAAAATAAATTTTAAATTTATTTTTATAATTTAGGTATAATTAATTTATGAATAGAACCATTTTAAAGTATATTAAATTTGTATCTTCAAATTTCAACAATCAATATTAATAAAAAAAATAGATTCATTTGAAATGTTTACACCATAGATTAAGATTAATAAATAGTGCTTGTAGTATCAATTATAAAGAAAGATCTCTTTATTAAATTTAAATATGTATATATGAAATTTAAGTGATACCTCAAATAAATTAGATTTATTTTAGCCATTATGTTTTAAAGGAAACTTTTATCCAATTCTAATTTATGAGCTAAGTTAAGGATTTTTTTTTTGAATACATCATTTTTATTTTTAAAAAATATATTCCTAAAACCACTAAATTTTTTAATTGCAAGAGGATTTTCCAACATTTTGATTACTTATTAGACTGATTGATCAAAATCATTGTTGATTTTCTATTAATAAATTTTTTTAATTGATTTTTAGGTGATAAAAACAATAATTGCAATTTTAGATTTTCAGTTTAGGTTGAGAATAAAGTTTTATACTATTTAACCTAACAATTGTAAAATATGTTAAGGTCAAAAATCGATCCATGATAAATAATATAAATTTAATATAATTTATTTATAAGTAAAGAAAATTGAGATTTACAAAAAAATCATTTTATAAAAACATAACAATTCAACCAACAAAGAAATAATATTGTTTTGTTTAATTTAAGAATTTAACTCACCATTTTTAATCATTTCTGTTCTTTGAAATAAACTTTTTCAAAAATGATTTCTTTTTTGACTTTTGAGAAGAAAAACTGTTGACAAAATTTTTTTGTCTAACAGTCAAATTTTCATGATCATTATTTTTCTTTTCAGGATGAGCTTTTCTAATATATTTTAAAAGTTTTCTCTTTGTTTCCAATAGTTGATCACATATATTACAAATAAAATCACCAAATCCTTAGACCTTACCTTCCAAAAAGTGCTTACCCTTCATGTGCTTTGCGCTTTTTGTAGCTTTTTTTCAGACTGGTATCCAACAATACACTCATAGCATACTTTATCGGCACCATATTATAAAACTAGTTGCTCTAGAGCATCTTATTCTTAGTTTTCTAAAATATTGTTTTTTACTTCAATACTCTGCTTGACTGTCTTATTCTACATATCATGTTCTTTATATAGATTATCCAAATCATAATCTTCTACAGAGCTCTCATTGTTAATTTTTGATGAAACAGATTCTTAATATTAAGCAGGTGGTTTCAGGCCTTCTTAAGGTATATCACTTTTTTGACTCATTTTCTTACTAAAAACTAGCTTAATTTTTGATTTTAATTTTTATTATTTTAAATAATTATCTAAATTAACAAATAAAAATAGTATAAAAAGTAAATTTATTATAGTGTGTCTAATCATTTAAAATTATTAATAAATAAAAATTTCTCTCTGCTCATTTTTGTATATACAAGACTCTTTGTAATATTTTTAATTCGACCCATTGACCCACTGATTGTTACTATTCTTAATGTTCAGTAAAGTAAATAGATAAATATTGAACCTATCAAAGCAGAATTTTATCATTTTTTCTATTACTAATTTCTAATTATCAGACTAATAATTATTTGTTTTTCAATAGAAAATTTCTAATATTTATTAGAAGGAAATTAATAAAGTGATTCTTAAATTATTGAAGAGGAAATAGATACTTACTTTTGAATTATTAAATATCTAAACTAGAAATATTGAATTATTTTCATAGAATATAAAACACCAAAATTTATTTGAAAAAAGCAAATATGAAATTTAATTTTATTGTTTTATTTTAATATCTGAAAGTGAAAGTGCTCATTAAATTTTGGACAGAAAAGAAAGAAAAAAATAAAAATAAAAGATAAGCAAACACAAACCGAAATAAAAGTGAAGTTAGTACTTAAAAAAAAATTTATTAAAATTTACATTTTTATTCACATCTTAATTGAATTTATCTTCATTAGTGTTTTGTTGTTATTAAGCAAAACTTTTGAGAATCAAAATAAAAAATTTTCATTTTAAAATCTATCTATTTATATTTTAAACCATAAAGAAACAAAAATATTTTCTTTGTTTTTTTGGATTTTAATATTTAAATTTTTTAATTCAATATGGAGTATTTTTCATATCATTTATTCTATAATGTAATTTACTCTTAAATCTTCATTAGGTCCTACTATCTATATTATCTCTTCTACTTATTCTCTTGAAAAACTTGCATTAACTATAGAATTAATTACAATTATTTTCTCAAATTAGAATGATCTTATTAAATATTATTGATACAAATTAATTTATTTAAGTTTCTAATATCAGGTATTTAATATAAGATTTTATTATTCTCATTATTTTTATTGATCTTATAATTATCTTACATCACATAATTATATCAGTAGTTGTTAGCATGTAAACTGGAAACAAAATTTTTTAGTTGAAACACAACAAATTTTAAAAAAGTAATCAAAAGATTTTGATGAAAATAACTTATTGATTTATGCTTATAAAATATTATTCGCCAAAAATACAGTTTAAAAGTATCATTTAAATTTATCTATTTTTAAAATTTAAGATAATTTTAGATTTCAAGCTTTTTTTTATTCAATTTTAGATTAAATAACTTAAAAATAAAAAGAATCAATCAATAATAAAAATACTTAATATTATGAATTCCCAAATGCTCAAAAAATCAGTCCTTCTTTTATCCATTTAACCAAATATTTCTAAATATTTAATATTGTTAAGAAGTTATGTTTTCTGTAAAGATTTTTAAAGAAAGAGATCAAACTTTAAAAATCTGATTGTCTTTGTCTAAAATGTTTTTATTCAAATAATTTTGTTTAGAAGAAAATTTTGTAAATTCTTTACATCCTAAAATTTAACTGAATATTTTATTAAAAACTATTTGAAATTGAATAAATTATTCATTTATTTTTTTATGATTTAAAAGAAAGTGTACAATAAAAAAACATCATAAATCATACAAATATATCAAATTTGGCTATTAATTATTTTAATATAAATTACTGATTTTATTTCATAATCTCTACTTAATTTAATATTTTGTGTAAGCTAAGACCAAAAGCTAACTTCCTTTGCAGCTTGAAATTATGTTATCTCACTTCAGAATTATATTTTTAATGACATTTATATCTTCACAAATTTTAGAAAAGTGTTTACTGAATGATAATTTGATATTATTGTATAGAAATCCACCATCCTTCTAAATTTTTGCTAATTTTAATATAATTTTCTAATTCTGTTGAATGATTATAAGAAAATACTCTCAGGTCTATTCCATATGCACAAACTAATTAATTACTAGTTGTATGTTTGAACTATTTTATCAAATAAATTGCTTAAGTTAGCTTGAATTTTAACTTGGATATTTTAATTTTTTAAGCTATTTAATTTTATTATTTATTCCTAATTAATACCAACAAATGAACAAATGGTTATTATCAAATACTTGTAAATAATTGAAAAAAAAATTTATATAATTGAATTAATTGTTTTAAAATTCACAACTAATATTTCTTTTTTGAAATGATAATAATTATTAAATTTTTGATTATTTATTTGTTCAGTAATAAACACAATTTATTTTCAAAAAAAGAAGGGACTATATAATGTTTGAATAAAAAACCAATGATTAAATCCAATAAAACAATTAAAATATTTCAGAAAAACTGTTATTTAGCAATGATCTAAAATCCAATTGTTAATTAGGGAACTTTTCATTTTTATTTTGTTTTTTTTTGTTTTCTTTTTCTAGAGATGCATTTTAAAATAATTATTTTGGTAAATTTTCTAATAATAAATTCAACTGGCTCGCTTTGAATTATTAATGAGAGATTGATTTACTAAAACTCTTAAAAAAAGATGTTTAGACAGAGTTATTTACAAAAATATACTATTTGTTTTAATGAAATACATAGAATCAATAAACAAATTATATATATGCCTATAATTATTAATTAGATTAAGCAAAGCGAAAAAGAAAACAACTGATCGATTAAAAATTAATATTAACAAAGCAAATTGAAATAAATCAAGTGTTTATATAATTAAGGAGAGAGGTATCAATAAAGGGAATTAGAAGTTTTACAAATATTTTATTTGACTAAGGAAGTAGTATTTGAATAATGAATAAATACGAAATATTAGGCGTCGTAGGAGAAGGAGCTTACGGTGTTGTCCTAAAGTGCAGAAATCGTGAAACAAACGAAATTTGTAAGTTTGATTTAAATAATTTCCCAAATAGTTAATTTAAAAGGACTAGTTTATTTTACATATTTTGGCACAATATATAAATACTATCTTTTCATTCTTGAGTTTAAATATTTTTCTATAAATGAATAGTGGCTATAAAAAAATTTAAAGAAACTGAGGATGATGAATTAGTTCGCAAAAATATATAAAGAGAAGTAAAAATGTTAAAAACTCTTAAACACAAAAATGTAGTAGGCCTAGTGGAAGCATTCAAGCGGTATTATTATTATTATTAATTAAATTTAATTGAATCCTCCAATTACATAGAATCACTCAATAAGGCAACTTAAAATGCTTAATAAGAATTTAAAAAAATCAAAATTTCAAAAAAACATGAATTTTTCAAATTATTGGATGAGAATTAAGATGTATTTAAAATGTAAAAATGTTAAATAAATTTATTGGGCTTGTGCTTTTATTTGTTATTTTCAAGTTTTCTACTATTAGTCTATTAGTGATATAAGCTATAAATTTACAATGAAAAATCAATTCTTTTAGTTGTGATGGCTCAATATTATTAATTGAAATATAAGTTGAAACCAAAATAATTATTCAATTTTAAACAACAGTAAAGGAAGAATTTATTTAGTCTTTGAATATGTTGAAAAAAATTTATTAGAAGTTCTTGAAGAGAAGCCTAGCGGATTAGATGTAATAAGCATATTTAAATTTATTTTATTAAGTGAAAGAGTGAAGTTAATCAAATCTCAAAAAATTTGGAATAAAACGTTACAATTTACAATAGAACTAATCAATCCAAACTAATAATACTTATTGCTAACTAATTTTACATTGTTGCAATTAAGACTCTAATCAATTAACATAAAATAAAGTAGACTAAAGATTTTTAAATAATTATGTAACAAACAATGTATCATTTGAGCTTAAAATAACTTCACACTTTTAATATGTTTATTTAAATATATTTATATACAATTAATTTAATTTATTAAAATTAGCCTGAATTTATAAGGAGAATTATATATTAGCTCTTAAAAGCTCTTGATCATTGTCATAAGCATAGCATTATTCATAGAGATATTAAGCCGGAAAATTTATTGGTAAATAGTGATGGAACTCTAAAATTATGTGATTTTGGTTTTGCCAGACATATGCCACCTAAGTAGAATGAAATTCTTACAGATTATGTTGCAACTAGATGGTATAGATCTCCTGAATTATTATTAAGCGATCCAAATTACAGTTTTCCAGTAGATAATTGGGCAATTGCTTGCATTATGGGAGAATTAATAGATGGATAACCTTTATTCCCAGGAGAAAATGAAATTGATTAACTTTACTTGATTTAAAAGCTATTAGGACCACTTACACCTGATTAAAAAGAAATGTTTATTAAAAATCCAAGGTATGTAGGATTAAAATTTCCAGAAATCCCTAAACCAGAAACTATAGAAAGGAGATATTTAGGAAAATTATCCAAAAAGGCTTTAACATTTATGAAGGGTCTTCTGAAAATGGATCCCAAGGAAAGAATGAATGTATAAGAAGCTATGGCCCATCCTTTATTTGATGGAATAAGAGAGTTGTATGATGATGATGACCACATTAATTAATCATAGCACAATAAATCATTAGAAAAAAATTAAGAAAATCAAAACATCCGTTCTTATGGATCCAAAAATAATATTGAGTAAATAAACTAAAATGAATAATCTAAGGCAAAAATAAATTATTTTTTATATAAAAAAGTGAGAAAAAGAATGAAGATTAAGAAGATAGAGACTCTCAATTTGAAAAAAAAGTAATTCTATTTTAAAAGAAAGAAAGTAAAATATTGAATTTTTTTAAATAATGAATTCAGAGTTAAACAATCCACCATGAATAAAATTAAAAAAATGGGATATATGCTAAGCTTAACAAAGAAAATAATAATTCATCATAAAAGGTAACTAACTTTATATTAACACTAAGTTTTCATTAATACTTTTATATTATATTTAGATACTTGGAAAAAATTACTTTTCTTAAAACAAACTGCCTCCTCAATATTTGCAAAACTCAAAGATGATGTAGAACACTGTTTACAATTATAATATAGATAAAGATGATTCATCCTTCACTGAAGCAAATGGAAATTCTAAAAGAGTAAAAATAAATTTTAGGAAATATTGTTTGATTTGTTTAAATTATTTTAACATAAATAACAGAATAGCAACTAGTTTGAAAACCCAAAAAATAGACTCTTGTATGATAGCATGAGTGTATAAAAACCACCTAAAATGGGTCCAGCTGGCTCTCTCAAAAAGAATCAAGTATTTTTCTATGCTAAATTTGATTATTTTAACAATTTTTTTACTTTTCCAAGTAAATAAACCACATTAATAAAACTTTTTACCATTCGATCATTGGAGGTCATGGTAGTTAGAGAGGACTTTAAATCTCTGATAGAGTAAAAAATAATCCATCATTGATAGAATATATATCAAAATAGTATTTTCTTTTTTCATTTTTAATTTAACTTTTTAAAATAAGATTGATCCAAAGAGCAGCTACAACTAGACAATCGGAATGAGCACTCTAGGAGTTGCAGGTGGTGCATTACCAACTATTAGCAACCATACTAAAAAGTTTACCACCAATAATGAAAAGGTAATTTAATTTTCAAATTTCCAATTTTTTCTCTTGATCTGATTTGACTTGAAAAAAATTTTTACTTTTTCTCTTCACTTACAGGGAGGGTCACCTTCATCTCATCATTCAAAGATGTCTTTTGGTAGCACATAGAATTACAATAAAATGTATTTCTAATCTCCAACAAATTAAGTATTAAGAATTTTACATATATAATAAATTTTTTTTACATTCTTATTAATTTTAAACTTTAAAGATAAATATAAGCTCTGGACCTGCAGCCACGAATGGTATGACAGCATCTAAACTTCTAAATGATATAAATATGCAAAAAATACAAAACTTGAATGTCATATACAACACTAACACATATAACTATAATAATGTTTAGCCAGTCAACTAAGTTGGAAATGCTTTTATGAACTCAAATTCTCAATCCAAAAAGAGTTTTGGAACTGGGACAATGTATAAAAAGAAGAACTATTGATTATGCTTCTCCTATAAATAACCATATAACTTATTAACTTATTTTTGTAGAATGAATGCCTATTTATTGAGTAAAGTAAATCTTATTCAATCAAAACCCAAGCTAAATTTTTTTATTTTAAGAAGTGGAATTGTAACTTATTTAGATTCAGATATTAATAGCCTCATATTTATTTTAATGCAATTAATATTTTATTAATTCATTACAAATATTTAATTTGAATCAATATAGATAGATCATTATCTCAGTATGTCTAGTTAAAATCATTAGTATCAACTTCTAAATAGTTTAATGAATGTGAATAAAATTATGAAATGGTTTACTTACAAACAAATTAGTTAAATATCTCTGCTTTGTTGGAGGGTTTTCTCAATTCCTATAATTATATTTATTCAATGAGTAGGGTCATTTAATTTATTTCTATAAAGTATTAACAATAGCTGCTAACTTATTTTCTGATATTATAATGAGAAATATTTATATATAAAAACAGAAAAATAGACATAGAAAAATTTAATAATATATTATCAAAAAAATAACTAAATAAAGAAATGAAAGAACAAACAAAAACAACATCTAAACAACAACAACAACAATTATAACAACATTTAAGTTATTCTATATTTACAATTTTATGTCACATTTATTTGGAGTATGTATATAAAAAGTTACTGCCAAGTTTTATTTATTTTAACAAAATAATTTTTGCTTATTTTATGGTTAAATCCTATCAATTCATTTCACTTTTAATTTTATTTCGCATTTGCATTAGCATTTGAAGTATCTTCTGAATTCTTATCAGTAAATTTTCAATTAAATTTTTTAAATTATAATATTTCAAAAATGAGAAATAAAGATATAGATTTAGAAAACTAGAAAAATAATATACAATATCAAAGGATTAGTGAATCATATCCTCCAGATACTAAAAATAACTACCGTTTTCTTGCAGAAGTTCATTCAGTTTTATAAAAAATAGATATAAATGAAATAGATATAAGCTAAGATATCATTTCTAGAACAATATCTAGTAATAATGATGTAAGATAGATTTAGGTACTCCATTCTGAGTGGTTTCCAATACAATATGAATAATCGTATTATGATAGTATGTAGAAATTTACTAAAAATTTGATTTTAGAATTAGATCTTACAAGATTTGGGTTTTCAAAATACATAATTGGAGCTATCATTTATAACAAAAAAAGTACTAAATTTAAAGAAATGAAATTCTCTTTTAAAGATTTATGTACAGATTCTTATTGCTTATATATTTAAACTATTGGAGTGATAAATGAGTTCCGTTAGCACGGCCTGGCATCATATTTAATTAACCATGCAAAATAAGAAGCAAGTAAAAATTTAAAAATAAAATATATTAATTTGCATATGGTCACTTACAATAGATCTGGAGAAAGGTTCTACTTAAAAAATGGATTTAAACTAATTAATAAATGTAAACATTTTTACAATATTGAAGATAAGCCTTATGACTCTTACCTATTTTGTTTTTATATAAATGGAGGACAACCTCCAACAACATTCTTTCATTATTTTTCTGAAAAAATAAGTGAATCCTTTACTGCATTAAAATCTTTGGTGTTTAAATCTAAGAAATATGAAGAAGATGAAATCAAAATGATATGATTGCAAAAAAAAAAAGTACTAAAAAAGAGATATTATCTATATAAATTGAAGCTATTACAAATTAATTTAAACATTAAAATTAATTAAAAAGAAATTGATCAAAAAAATATTGTTGAATAATATTCATAAAAATTTATGTTTCTATAACTACATATTATTGAATTATATATTATTTATAAAATAATTTATTAAATATTTATTTATGAATATTATTGCTTTTAATAACTAATGCTTTTATTAACTTATAAGATTACTTTATTAGTAATATTTAGAGAGATTGAATTAAAACTTGCCACATAGAAACATCGAGCTTCTGCAGTATTTAATTTTGTAATATTTACAATTGTGAATTAAAGATAGTAAAATTGTTTGAAACATTTTTCAAAAATTTTTGAATTAATTATTAAATATCTTTTAAAAAATAAAATAATTTCAAATAAATTAAATAAGAGCAAATAGTTAGAGACACCTAATTAATTTTTTGAAAAAGAGCAAATTATTGCTTAAAAAGAAATATGAGATTGCAAAGATAATTTTTTAAGATGAAGCAAACATAAAGAAAGAATATTAGTTTGAATGCATTATGCAAGGAAAAGGTTTGAATAGTGATTATTTATCATTTTAAAGTTTACGAAATAAATGAGATCTTAAAAAATAAGTATTTCTTATTTAATTAAATAAATAATTAGATGAAATTCTATTCGATAAAATGTAATTTTAAAGGATTTTTGGTTGAATAATTAATTAGAATAAATAATAAGATTGTAAAACATAAATGTAATTTTACATGTTATAAATAAAATAATTAATTAATTAATCAGGTAGGTTAGTCTTTCAAAAATTATATTTTACTGAATAATTAATTTGGATTGATTATATTTTCACAAATTCATGTGGTGATATTAATTTGTAAAGTTTCTACTTAAAATAAATTATCATTATTAACTATATTAGCCATATTCTATAAACTCAAAACTCCTTTCGCTATCACTATTATCATGCTCCATTTCAGAAATTTTGCTCTCTAAATTGTTATCATGAATATTGATTATTTATAGATTAGGATTATCTCTGAAGATAATTATTTCTTCGCTTATAATTTTTAAAGAATTTTTATGGTATTTAATTTGTAATAAATCACTATTAATCAATTAATTATTATAAACTATATATTAATATTCTAAGGAAGGCAACTACTACTTTATATTATCTAGTTCATTTATAAAAAATTCTTTCAATTAATATACAGGAAAGATAAGCTTTTCATCTAAAACTAGCTTTTTAAAGTCCATTCCAAGTCTTTTATATAAAATTTAATAGTTGATCCAGCAGTAAACAAAATTTTCATAAACAGGGTTTAAATTTTCATTAAAAAGTTAGTAAACTTCCTTTTCTATCTGGCTATTTGCATTATGTATATGCACAAGATCATCATTATATTAAGGTAGTTATAAATTGGGTAAGTTATGGTAATCTAAATAAAAGTAAAATGGTATTTCAAAATTCTTAACTCTAATTACATATTCTACAAACTTAACTAAGTTCTAAAAAGCATAATTGATAACCTATTTATGCTCATATGAAAATAAATTTTAGTGCTACTATTTATTATTGATTTTCCAAATATTTTTTTCTCTACTTTTATTAACGTTCTCATCTTCTGCTATTACTACATTACTGATTGTATGGCTTTCAAGAAATTAAGAAACCGAATAATTCTCAAATGTATATGATAAATTGTATAGGTTGTAAGCCATAATTATCTTTTTAGCCTATAAAATTCTAAGTTCTGAACGCTAAGAAAGCAATAAAGACTCATCAATTTAATTTTCTTCTTGTAATTAATATAATTTTTATTTCAAGCCATCTCTTTTTTCAGAGCCTAGTGAAATTAAATTAATTTATTGCTCATATTTTTCACTAATATTCTCCATTTATTATTTAAGATCCTACTTTTATTTGTTCAATAATTCTAGCTGAATTTGCTTGGATTTAATTTAAAAATCTTAATTATATTTTAATATCTTCTGTTTCATCATTTCTTTTTTTTGATTGTTTTGCTATCTGATGAGTTCCTTTTTCTCTTTTAACAGCCTATACAACTCATATTTCTAAGATTTGAACTCTTTTTTGGGTTCTTTCTTTTCATGATTTTATTTTAATATAATCTAACTTGACTAATAAAAATCTTGGCTTTCTTAAAACGATTTGAGAAAATTTTAGCTAAAGCCATTATCTTATTGAAAATAATTGTTTTATTTATCTAATTTCTGGATAGGATCCATCATTTTATTGGCAAAAATTTTTTATTTATCTTCCTTTTTTGCAAAAATATTCTTTTAATTGTAAAAATTTTCTAAAAATCAAAATATTAGAATTTCTGATTTGTTTTACCATCAGATAGAGATAGAAAATTAAGTATTAAAGCACAATTAAAAGTTGTTTAAAATATACTATCAATAAAATATATTCAATAAAAAAATCATTTATTCAAGAGAATATTTGTTTTTTCTCATTTAATAATTACATGATTTTTCTTAAAGAAAACTAAAAATTAGTTGTTACTTTTAGTTTTTTTCTCTTAATCTTCTTAATATTACTCAAAAAAAAATCTTGTAATTATTTTATTACTGAATAAATATTTCAAAATCTAAATTTTCTAAACAAACAAGAAAAGTAAAAAATATAAAATTAAATAGATTCTACCCAAACATTCAACAGGTAATAATTAATTAAATGCTACCATAATCCAAAATAAATGATCATAAAGTTAGAATTATGTAGTGTGTGAATAAAAAGTTTGAATACTTTCACATAAATTAAAAAATTACTAACATAAAAAATCTTTTGACTCACAAAAAACATTTATTTTTCTTGAAGTATAGGAAAAACTATTTTAATAATTAGAAAAGATAAAATTTATCAATTTTTCTATCAATTTTAGTATTACTATTCTCTTAAATATTCTAAAAAATTTAGAAAAAAAGAATATTAATTAATTGAGATAATATTTTTTCATTTCAAAATTAATATATATTTTACTTAAAAAATTTAGATTAAAATAATTTCGACTAAAATATCTATCTATCTATCTATCTATCTATCAAAAACAACTAATTACATTTAGTGTAAACAAAAGAATATTTATGACAAATCTTTTATTAGCAAGAATGAAAATTTTTCTTTTATAAACGAGTTGAAAGCATATTGTGGCAATGATAAATAAAATATCAATATTAGAAAAGTTAAATATAAAGTTTATTAAAATCAAACAAGCAAAAATATAAATTTAATACTTTTTAAAAGCAATCAAGTATTCAAACAAAATATTTTAAATAAATAAAATTAGTTCAAGCTTACATAAAATAAATTAATTAATTAGCATAGATGTAAATGGAAAGTCAAATTAATTTTTTAGTTGAAGAATTCGCGTAAAAAATTGCATTTTTCATAATTAAATATGCATTTATTAACATCTCCTGAAAATTCAACATTAACTGAAAATTATTTTTTTAAATCATAAAGAAGGGATAATGAAGATGTCAAAACAGTTGTTATTTTAGATAAGACAGGTCTCCCTTTAAATGCCTAAAGTGGATCTTAAAGTAATTCAAAATTAATTTGTAGAAATCTAAGATATAATTCAAACTCTATTATTTAGGTTAATAGTTCTCCAAAGAAGCAATCCCTTATCTTAAATTTTTGAGTGATCATGCTAAAAATTTGAAATTACAATAAGAAGATTAAGACCCAGTTGTAACAATAACCACATAGAATGAGTATTTTAAATTATTTATATAAATTTTCTTAAATAATCTTCAAAATTATAGATAAATCGTTATTAAGTCTTATGATGCGTTTACAGTTGCAGTTAAAAAGGGTAGAGAATAAACTAATAATTAATGAAAAAGTTAAATTTTAAGTAGTAATAATATATTTTAAGCTATAAGAGTAAGGATCCAGTGGAATAAAAATTAATAATCTTACAAAATATTTGTGATATGTTTATTTTCTTAGTTTATAAAATCATAAATTTATTATAAAATGAATCTTAACAAAGTTAATATATCAAATAAACTCTTTCTTTATTGGTTTATTTGTTTATTTATTACAAGCTATTTAAGGATTTGCAAGAATGATTTTATTAATAAAATTATAAATGGACAAAAGCTAAATACATGAGCTGTTTATTGTTGCTTCTAAAATTAAATCAATGAAATTTTTTTACATTATTTTTTTTGATTAAATCCAATATTTAAATAGAAATATCATTCAATTGTAAGAAGATATTAATAAATATATTCTCAAATTCATTTCTTATGAGGATATACTTTTTAATTTTTGATGAAGAGTAAACTTAATTCAGATTCAATATTTTCTAAATTTAACTTTAAAAAGAAACAAAATTGATAATAATACCTTATTTTTTTAAAGTGGATACTATCTTTTAAATTTTAGAGAGAAAGAATATCCAGCTTGGTAAAATATTGAAAAGAGAGAGGAGATTTAATTCATGATTAAAATATTCTTAAAAATCTTTCATGGCATGTTTTAAATTTCTTTTATATCATAAGTTGTTAATTGAAATTTGCATTTATTCTAATATTTGCCTTAGTAAATGCTTTAAAATATATTTGTTACATGAGAATTTTATTTTAATTTTATAATTATAATATATATATCATAAAAGATTTAGACGCTTTAATTACTCCTACTTTCCTCAATCTATTTTTAAAAATTTTCAAAATTAATTATAAGTATAAAATATCCTCCTAGAGTTTGATTTTGTATTTTTCTTAAAAATATCTGTGATCTCTATATCTAAGTATTATAATAATTTCTAAAATATCTTCTAAATATTTATTTTTTTTTATCTATAAGATTTTTTCATGAATTTTTATTAGAAAATAGATGTAAAAACTGTTTCATGTTGATCAATAATATCATTTGAAAAGATATATTTAGTATTTTTAAGAAACTTTCAGCCAATATATCATTTATCTCATTTTCTTTTTTAAAGATACTAGTTTTTCCTTAATCATTAACTTTTCTTCACAAACCAAACCAGTTTTTAAAAGAGAATGTATTTTCTTAAATATTTTTTCATGTTAATTTTACAATAATTTGTGGTCAGTTTTTAATATGGATGATGGGATTTATAACCTTACAAAATCTATTTTAAAAATTGATATAAATTTAATTTCACCACCTTATTGTTTTCTATTTTAAAAATAGATACTTTAATTAAATATTTAATAAAAATAAAAACAATTCATACAGATTAAAAATTAAAAATTTTTAAAACATATTCAAAAATGAGACTTATCATTTAAAGAGTTTTAGAAGCTGGCGTTAAAGTAAATGGAGAATTCATTTCCAAAATAGGTCCAGGAATATGTATTTTACTAGGCTTACACAAAGGTGATAATGCCGAATTAGTTGATAAATGGGCTGAAAAAGCTTTGAAAATTAAACTATGGCCTGAAATGGAAACTATTACTGAAGAACAAAAACAAAGTAACAGCCCTAAGGGAAAAGGAGGCTGGAAAACTGGAGTTTAAGATAATAATTATGAAGTATTAGTTGTTTCTAATTTTACTTTGTATGGTATTTTGAAAGGAAATAAGCCTGATTTCCACGATTCTATGAATGCAGATGAAGCTAGAGATCTTTACAATAGATTCATGGAAAAGATGCAACAACATTATTCAAAAGAAAAAATTCAAGGAGGATAATTTTAAACTTATATGAATGTCCATATTGTTAATGATGGACCTGTTACTTTATGCATAGATGCTGATGAGGCTGTCAACATGAAGTAAAATTAATAAAAGTAAAAAGAATCATAGTCAAACTAAAAGGCTAACAACCAAAGCAACAATGAAGCTGAAAAAAAGGAAAATTAAGGAAAGAAATAAAAGAATAACAACAACAACCATGAACAAAAGAACTAGCAATAAGAAGGAGAAGAGCATCACTAAAAGCCTCAAGGAGAAAATAAATAAAAAACTTAGGGAGAAAATAAGTAAAAAAACTAAGGAGAACATAAATAGAAGCATTAAGGAAAAATAAATAGAAGCATTAAGGAGAAAATAAATAGAAGAAATAAGGAGAGTAAAAATAAAATGCTCAACAACATGATTAAAAGGAAAAGCCCTAAGCTGAATAAAAGTAAAAGAGCAATTAAAATGAACAGGTTTAGAAAAAATAAAAACCCGTTTATGAAGAAAAAATTGAACCTAGCTCTGAATAAGTAGAATAGTAGGGAAATCAAACTCAATAAGAACAATTAGAGTAAAAATAATAAGAATGAGCAATAAATAAATGCATATTACTATTTTCAATTAAGTAGGATCTATCTATTTTGATAATATATTATTAATTACAAATAAATGGTTCTTCTTATATTCTTAATTGAATTATTCCAATTTTGTATGTAAACATGATGCAACTTTAATTTAATAATATTATTATTTTTTTTTTTTCAACTTTTTTTTTGCTTTTCTCTGATATCAATTCAATTTGAAAAAAAAAAATTTAATTATTTAATTTTTATTATTTAATGATTTTTATTACTTTAATTTTATTACTGATATGAATAATAAAAATTATTTTCACTTGGTTAGGAATTCAAAATTTTATTTTTCTAATGATTTCCAGCTTTAAGTAAAACATATATAAATATTCACATTAAATTATAATAGAATTTTAACTTGTCAAAACACTTACTAAGTGTTAACAAAACTATTATGTCCTATCTTAATCTGTATAGGTCTTTGGTCTTTAAAAATTTAAGTATTTCTAGGACTATTTCCTACCTTATCGCTTACTAAATCAGTCTACTATCTCTTATAAACATTACTTCTAATTGTATCGTTTTAATTAAAATTTATTGTTGCACCAACTTTTTGAGTTACACGAAAACTTCTTTCATTATCTGAAACATCCCATTTCATTTTCAGTGTATCTTTTTTGATATCCTAAATGTTAGCTTTTAATAATAAAAATAAAGTTAAATTAGAACACTAAACTATTTAATTCTAATTAATTACTTCTTTCTCTTCTAGTGCAATCATTAAAAATACCGCTTGGGTTTCTTACTTTTATATCAGAATAAACACTTTTTTGATTTTAAGGAACTATATTAAATTGAGGACCAGAATAAGTAAAAACTTTTCCTTGGACAAATGGTTTGGAAAAGAATCCCATGGAAGTTTTGAACCAATCTGGAGACCCATCGCTTGTTGCTCTTTTTTAATAATAATAATTTTTCAATAAAAATAGCTAAATTTTCAAACAATAAATTCCTACGAAACATGTCTTATATTTCTATTCTTAATAATATCTTAATTTACTCTGAGGTCTTTATCTTAATTAGAAATATATAAACTTTATCTATTTAAATCTATTGAAGCATTTTATTTAGGTTCTTGAGTTGAATATATTCTACTTCTTTTAGTTTAATTAGTTTAGTTATTATTTTATTACTACTGTTATTCTTTCATTTGCTAGTAATTTTGCTTCTTTAAAATTTCTCCTGTTTACATATCTACAGCTATCCTCTCCCTTTTTTTTAAGTAAAATTGAAATTAATTATTTAATATATACTCTTGAGTAATAAAAAGCTAGTGATAAGAAAGAGTTATAATTACTCTGCATATTTTTTGTTTCTAGCTAAATGCATTTGGTTATAATGCACAGGCATGTAGTGGTTTATTTCATGTTTACTTCCATTTTATTTCTAGTATTAAGGTATTAAATTTTATGCAAATCTATTCTTCTAATTCTTGATAGAGTAAAAGGTGCTTTCATAATTTTAAAAAAGATTTGATTTAACTAACTACTGTTGATTAATTTTTTTACTCATAGTTCCCATTAGAATTATGCATTAAGTAATTTTATAAATATACAGACTTATCAGGAGAGCATTAAGTTGTTTCTTTAAACGTATTGCATGTGCTAGATAAATCTTAGTTCCTACCAACTATGGTTCTAGGCTTAGTCTAGTTGTTTCATTTTAAAAAAAAAAATTACAATTAAAGTTGAAGGATTAGATATAACAATCTTAATGCTTAAATCCTATTACATTAGAAAGACTTCTTTATTTTCTTTTGGCTGCAGATTTGTTAAAATCCAATGAGCTTTTCATCATAGAGCCATTCATTTTGACTTACTAAAATTGGAAACTAAATAATGAGTTTTGATAGTATTTATAAAAAATATTGTTTCTTTAATAATGATTTTTAGGTGAGTTTTATTTACTATGAACTAAATATTCAATGAATGAATGATTACAAATTAATGAAAAGAATTATTTGGCTAATTAAATAATAATATTTCAATGATTAACAAGATACAAATTAATTTCATTAAATTTTATTACTTTGATCAAAAAAAATACAAATTAATATTTATTTTCATCCATTCATTTTTTTCTTTATTCTAAATTTATTATTTAATAAATCTTATTATTATTTAAATCCTAAATGCAAAATATTTAAACAACCAAATAAATTCAATAAAAATATATTCAAAAAAAATAATAAATAAATTATTTTTAACAAAAACATAGTACATAAATATCTTTAAACTAAGTGAAGTTGTAATTTTTATTTAGAAAATAGTTTTAATAATATCACTATACATCTTCTTACAATTATTATCTTATAGTGTGTTTTATTAATTCTTGCTTATCTTTATAAGGAGTGAATATCAAAAGAAGATGCAGCTATTTATTTTATTTTATTTTAAATTTCAATGATATAAAATTAATTTAATCAAAATATACCTTTTTAAATATCTTGAGAAGTTTTTAAGCTTCTGGCTTATCTTTAATTAACTTATTATAATCGGCATTTTCATAACTCCAGGGATTTGCCATATTTTTTAACAGAAGCTTGATACAAGGTAAATTATTATTCTTAATAGCATAATAGAGAGCTTTTCTTCCTGCAATATCTTTAAATTCTAAATCTGCACCAAGATTAATAAAATATTCTAGCATATTAGTATATCCTTTTTTAGCTGCTTTGTGGAGACAAGTTTGCTTTTTCTAAATAAAATTCTTAAAACTTGCTTTCATTTATTTAAAAAAAATTACCTAATCAAAATCAAATATAAAATATCTGCATTAACCGATAATATTCTTCACACTCACTAAATTATTATGTTTAACTGCTTTGAAAAAAACAAAAGATCCTAATCTTTAAAGCGGTTTTTCCATAAATATTTCTGTTCTTTTCTCACAAAACTCTTCAAGTTAAAGCTTAGATTATTTTAGTTTATGTAAAAATATGAGTAAGCTTTCTCTGATTTTCTTTTTATTAACCTAAATTAAAATAAAAATATAAAAAATTCAAGATTAATTTAATATGATTACCTTCTTTTTAGGAATTATAGCATTCTTTTGAAAAATAAATCTTCTCTTTCCAAAACCGCTGCTGATAGGTTTTTTGGTTTCTTTTTTTTTATCTTTCCATGAAGTTAACAGAGCTGAGAGAAATTCTTTATCAGATTATTTTTAAGATTATGGCTTTTAATTAATATCATTTTGACTTAACAACTTATTAGCATCTTAAGACTCGTCTATTAGCTATTTGCTATGAGCTATCTAGCTGGGTGGTGACAGTAGGTTATTTTAATTACCAATATTTTGATCTTATATTGATCTTTATGAATTTAAATCAATCAAGATTTATTGGTTTTGCTCCTTGTGTCTTGGTGAGTTTTATTCTTAACATGACTGGATTTTATTTTTAATTGTAAAAAAGGGTGACTTTTTTTAATTATTCAGATGGTCCATAATTAAAAATTTTTTATCTGATGTTGAAATCTAATCTCCTTATTAATCTAACAATTGTTGAGCTATTTATAGATCTTGTTTTTCTTTACTATCAATACTCAAACTAAGTTTAAGTGCATTCGTTTGGTTTTATGATTATTATTCAAAAGAAGTTTATTTTTAGCAAAAAAAACTGGTAGTTTACTTTAGATTTTGGTTATTTATTTAAAGATTCCTTTACATTTTCTCATTTTCTTCCTATTCTTGCTATTGTATTTTTTTTAGGTTATTATATTTCCTTAATATTTCATTTGAATTACAAAAAGGTAAATCAAATTAATTTTATTTTGAATATGATCTAATGCTTTTGACAGATTAATTATTCAATTTGCTAAAGTATGATGTATTTTTGTTTAGCGATTGGTTTGAGATATTTATGCTCACATCTTTTATTTTAGAATTTTAAAAAGAATTTTAAAAGCTATTACCATTATTGACAGATCTATTGGATTAATCTAAAATATTAACAGATTTATTTAAATCATTAGATTATTGATAAGGAATTTTTACTTCTTTTGATACAATTTAATTAATATCTTTTATTTAATTTTAAATCCCTTTCATTTTTATATTGAAATTATCAAGCATTTTCAGCTTTGTTATCTTTTCTGAAAAAATATTTTAATCCTTTTAATTCTTTTCCAAGCCAGCTATTGAATCTTCTTTGTCATCTTCTTAAATACCTTAAATTACATTAGAAGATTATTGCTAAGATAAAACTTTATCTTTATTATTAAAAGACTCTTCTTAAAATTATTTTTATGTCTCCTCTTGCTTATCTAATTAAATCTTTTACTTCATATTTTATAAGTTTTCAAGTTTTTAAATCAATTCAACTCTTCTCTTTTGTATTAAATCAACTGAAACCATTTAAACATCTTTATTTTTATCACTGGGTTATATAAAGCTTGTTTTTATTAGATACTTATTCTCAAATTAAACTTTACACTCATATCTAGCACTTTGGCATGGACTAAACATTTATCTCTTATTCTTCAACTTTGCCCTTCCTGAGGAGTAGTGAAATGCATGATCAGTTGATAATTTAACTTTTTTTAGTAAATCTTTTTTTATTTATTTGTAATCTTATACTTTTTCAGTAAGAGGTCTTTACATTTAATTATCTTACACTTATGAACTTTTTTAAGCAGATTGAATATAATTATTAAGCAAATATTTTTAATCATTTAATTCTGCTTGATTTATGGTTCTATTATCTTAATTATATCTTCTTATGATAGGAGAAAGTTGCAATTAAAGTAAATTATTTTGATTATATTCATCTTATTAATTTTTGAATACATTTTAAATGCTTTGACTAAAATTCTAATTATGATTGTAAAATTTATTGTTTTCTATAGAGCTATCTCTTATCTCATAGTTGTTTTGTTAATTCAACTCGTCTAAATGGATAGTAGTATTTTTATTATATTCTTAATCTCTTTTTCCATTTCCAAATATTTTTTAATTTGAGCTTTTTTAGCTCTACCTTTCACTATTTTAAAAATGACTTTATCTCATTGTTTTATCTGAAACAACTGAATCTTAGAACCCTTTAGTCAAATTGTTAGCATTTAGGGATTTTAACTTCTAATAAGAAAGATTAACATAGTTTGTAGGGCTTGGAAATTATAAGTTTAAATGAGAGTTACGAGTAATTACTCCATCAATATTATTAAATTTAGTTAAATTTAAAGTGTTTGATTTTTTTCTATTACTACTACTATTTTCTAAATCGCTTATGTTTTATGAATCAATCATTCTATCAGTCAAATATGAGAGCTCAACACTATTCTTCATGTAATACAAGTTAGCACTATTTTGCTTTCTATTTGAATTCGAAGGTGTTGAGCCTTTAGATAAAAAGTACTATTCTTTACTTTTCTATCCACTCTACTAAGAATATTGCTTCATGATAGTGTAAAGTCTACTTTGATTTAAAAACACTCTTATTAGACTATCTATGATTAATTAATTTATTTATTTGAAAAAAAAGAAAATTAACCACTAACTATTATTTTCTACTATTAAATAACGTGCTGTGCTTTTCTTTTATTTTTAAATATTTCTTTTTTTTTTAAATATTTTTCTTGTTCTCTATTGCTACTATGATAATTACTTTTGAGATAACTATAAAATACTATTCTTTGCTTATCTATCCACTCTACTAAGAATATTGCTTCGCGAACCTAAAGTCTACTTTGATTTAAAAATACTCTTATTTATTAGACTATTTTTAATTACTTAATATATTTGTAGAAAAAGAAAATTAACCACTAGCTATAATTTTCCTTAAATATCTTCTTTATTTTATTCTTTAATGTTTTTCATTTATTTTCTATAACTACTATGATAATTATGGCAATGATTTTTTTTTAAGTTAGTAAATATTTATTATAAACAAAAATATTAAATGAATAACTTAATTTTTAAAATAAGAATACAAAGTTGTCATCATATGTTAAATATGTGATATTCTTTTAGAAACTTCCTAAATAATTTAGAATGTTTAATTTGAAATGATATATTTTATATGTGGATTGATAGTCTTTATGATTTAACACTTTTAATTTTATTCAATAAATTTGAATAACTAAAAATAGGTAAATTTTTAATATCCAAATTGTGTATTAATTAGTAGGCTGATAATAAATGATTGGAAGAATAATTTTAAAGGGGTTACAAAGTGGCTAATTAAGCAAAAATATTTATAAAACAAATTTTAGTAGATTGCATAATGTCTAAAGATATTAGTTTTTAGACTAAAAGATATTTAATCAAGACCATTATCAAATCTTAGGTGTAAAACCTGGTACTCCTAAAGAGGAAATTAAAAAATAATATTATAGGCTGACTAAATAATATCATCCAGATATCAATAAAGGAAACGAAGATAAATTTAAATAAATTAATGCTGCATGGGATGTTTTAAGTGATGATAAAAAGAGATAAGAATATGATTCTTATAGAGGATTTTTTGGCCAATCAGATGGATAGAGCACTGGTTAAGCCTTCAATCCTTTTAGTGGATTTGGATAATCATAAAATTCATTTAATCAGTAAAATCCTTTTCACCAAGCAGGAGGAGGATAAAATCCTTTTGGAGCAGGATCTCCTTTCGAAAATGTAGATCTTGATTAATTGCTGCAATAGTTAAAAAAAAATGGTATTAAATTAGAAGATTTATAAAAGGATCCCAATTTTAGAGATATAAGCTAGATGTTAGGTTTGAATTAAGAGGAGCCTAAGAACATCAAAGATAAAATAAAGTTAAAAGTAAAGCAAGAAGCAATTAAATTTATGCTTAAAAAGATGTAGGAGAAGCTTGAAAAAGAGATTTAGTTTCACAAAGAGTAAAAAGAAAGATATTAATAGTAAGCTAGTGGATTTAAATCACAAAATACCTCTTCAAGTAATTAGTATAAATAATAACAATCATAGAACTATTAGAGTTCGTATTAATAAAAGCAAAGCTAAAGTAATAATGAATTCGACCCTTACCAAGCATTCAAGCAACAATAATAGAACTAATAATATTAATAAAATTAAAACTAAAGCTAGAATTAGAATAAGTATGAATTCGACCCTTTCAAAGGATTTAACCCCAACCAAAATGTTTATAGTAACAAGCCAAATAAATAATAGAATAATTAACAAAGCAACATGGATGATATAATTAATGTAATTTTTAAATTTAATCTACTATTTCTTACTTTCAGTTTTTACTCTGTGTTTTCTTTTTATTTAAAATTTTTTTATAAATAAAAAAATAGAAAGCAAGTGGCATGTTCTCGAATTTCTTTAAAAAAAAATGAGTGTGGCTATTTGTAATTTGAGTAATTAGTGTGACAAAGATTTTATAATTATAGAACATGAAAATGACAAATGTGCATACGTTTATTGTATTCTTGTTACAAATTAATTAATCGGAATGAAAAAAGTGTAAATTAAAGGTTAATTTTATTAATTTGGAAAGTAGTTAGTTCTAAATATATAAAATGAGATAAATAATCTTCTATTATTAATGATATTTAAGGTTTACACTCAAATTTATGTTTATTAATTAATTTAACAAAGCTAAATTAGAGTTTCATTTTTGATCGTTCAAAATCCAAATACCTTTTTTAATTTTCTTTTAATGAAGTAATTTAATGACCTTATTTAACTATCTGATTAAGATAGTCTTCATCCCATTTTAAGAATATTATATTTATTTTCTATTACCCCAAATTAATAAAAAAAAAAATCTAAATCCTTTCTCAGACCCTATTTAAGATTTCATTAATCATTTATATTTACATTTTTTCTATAAATTTAATTTTTTTCAATCAACCGTTGTTTTTTTTGAGACAAATTTAATGAGGGATTTCCATTTTTAGTTTATTTCTTACTTTATCCATCTTTTTATGCTTTGCTTAGCTAAAAATTGTTATTTATGAAATATTAATGTTAGTATTTCAGGTTAAATTCAAATAGAGATTAATTGGTTCAGCATAGAAATTACCGAATATTGTATTTAATTGAATGTAAACGAATTAATTATCTTGAGTTTTGTATTAAAAATAATTTACATACTATTATTTAGGCTAGATGTAAATTTATCAAAGAGGAGCTTGAATAAAAAAGCTTCAAGTTACAGAAAAATTTGATTTACATTTAGAAATTGTAAGATATTATTACATAAGATTGAATAAATCCAATTTGTTTTTTGATACATAATATTATCTAAATGAGAATGACTTTCATTAACTCAAAAAAAATGTATGAAAACATTATTTGACTGAAAATACTCGTTAACTTTAGAAGTTAAATAAATTTTTAGTCATAATTTATTTTAAGTAAGACCCATTTTTTTGGTTATAGAAATAAGCTGAATGTTAATCTGTTTCGAGTTTACATAAAATATAATTATGAAAAAGAAAGAAGCGTTTTAAAGAAGGAATTCAAGCATCTAATTAAAAAAAGAAAGAAAATCAATATATGTTTGGTAATGTATTGTAATGAAATACTTTTGTCAAATTTTGTCAAAGAATAAAATATCCACAAAATTAATTATTGTCCATTAATACAGATTGTAATGAAAATTCAAACAGTAAAATAGCAATCATTATTTCACTTGATGATGGATAAGTAATTTAAATTTGCTAGATAGATAGTTTTTGATCATTAGTAATTATCAAAATTCTTAGGTATTTTGTATTTCATTCTTAATTAATTTTTTATTGGTTTTTATAGAGTATTCTTTTACTTTTAAGGATAATCTATTCACCATTCAATAAGTATCTTTTACGAATTTGAATTTTGATGGATTATTAATCATTCCTCAAGGTACAATCAATGATTTTATTTTCCTTAAAATATTATATCATCCTGGTTGCTGTGATTTATTGACCTATCATTTTTCAAATTAAATCTAAATTATGGTATTTAAAAAGGTTTTTGAAAATCATAAGCTTAATTAATATCTATTTATCGTCGAAGTACCTTGTTCTAAAAATAAGGTTATATACCTGCAGGATACTTTGGCTGATCTACTTAAAAAATACTGGTAAAAATTAGGCTAATACTAAAAAAATTAGGAAATGTTTGTTTTAATAAGAAAAAGAGATATGCCTGTAAAAAGCAAACTTATTTTCATTAATTATAAATTATCAAGCTGTGCTAGCAGGTAAAAGAATATATTTAAGAGTCTTTTATTCGAGCTTTTGCATTGAATTATAGACTATAACTTTTTAAATTAAATTATCGATTGAGTGGTATTAATCAAATTTCTCTTCCTGCTTACACTCATTCTTAATAATGTTTTGGGTTACAAGAAAATTTTCTAACAATTACTTTAAAGATTTTTTTTAAATATCTTTCAAAATGCTAGTAAGAAAGGTTTCAGCTCCCAAGGGCAGTTTATTTATGTTATCATTTTTGTAAAAGAAAATATTCATTTGTTTAAATTATGTAAATAACATCATGATTATTCATGAGTAAAGTTAAGTAAAAGATATTGTGGAAATTCTTGAGAAGATAAGAAAAGAGAGAATCAATCATCTAATATTATTATAATTTCTTTGTGAGAAAGAAAAAGCATGAATTAAATATATAATTCGAAAAATAATCGACTAATTGGGAACATTTTCGGTGAGATACTTAAATTTACTAATGTTAGACATTATTTTATAAGCGATGAATGTCATATTTAAAATGATGATTTACTTTTCATTAAATTACTTGAAAAATTAGTGTAAATTAGTTCTGAGAATTAAAAATTAATTAAAAGATTATCAAATTTAAAAATGTGGCAAATCTTTCTTGAATCGAAATTAGTATCTTAATTTAGCTGATTAATATTTTTTTAAAAAACAAAATCAAATTATTTGAAAATCAGAATTTTATTTAAAATTGCAACAAGACAAGATATGTAGTATAAATTTAATTGATTAAGCAAGATTTTATTTAAACTATATATTATTTTTGAATAAATATTATTTTTAATTGAAAAAGGACAGTTATTTATTATTTCGCTCTCATTTCTTAAAATAGCAAACTGAGCAAGAAGTAAAAAGTTAATTAATATGTGCATTTATGTTTGTATGTAAGTTTATATATGTATGTGTGGTTATTATATTAAAGTTGTGCAAGAGTTTTATTATTATATATTTTGCATGTCAAACAATTAGATATTGTATTAAAAAATTGATCTTGATAAAATGAAGAAGCCAAATAAATTAATTGTTTTGCTTTGTTTGATCTTAAAATTTTTTGATCAAAAAATGCAATTCAGATTTGTTAATAATTTATTTATTTACTTATTCATTCTCTCTATAAATCTAAGGCAAAAAAGTAGCTGTTTAGCATATCTAGTTATTATTGAAACAATTGAAAATTTGTTAATTTGTTAATTAATTATTATTCTATGAACAAAAGATTCTTTCAGGATATTAAAACATGTTTTTATGTACATTAGTTGTAATTTGGGTTTCCTCCCCTTGAAATAAAATACTTTTTAGCTTAATTTCACTCAATGTTTATTTTAGAGAGAGTGTTTTCAGCGCTTTTATAGTCAAAGTAGCTCTCCATGAGAACGTACTTTTCTTTAATTTATTAGTCATCATCTTCATCAAGATAGTTTAGGCGCTACTAAATCACATTGATAGCTTTAAGAGTATCCTTAAGCTAACATATGAGAATTTAAGAATCTTATGAGATCTATTTATAAACTTATGAGTTGAGATTCTTTTTCATGTACTTCAAAGATTTTTCTAGATGATAAAAATCGTAGTAAATATTGAATTCACTGCTATCTGAGCAGCAAGAAAGATGAGGAATTTCAGCAACTTCAAACAAATTGCTTCTAATCATAATAAATTCCTCATAAAGTTCATTAATAAAAGTAATTATTTATTGTCTTTTAAGTTATTGATCCATATTATTGGAAGGAGATAATTCTGATACTTCTTGTAGAGTTAGTTCACTTAATACAGATTCTCCTACTTATTTTTTTTGAATGTTAATAAATATTATCTTAGAGTTCAATTTTTTAGATTGTTTATTTGTTTGTTTGTTTAATTTAATTATTTATTTGTTCTAGATAAAAATAAATGGATAAAATGTATCGAAAATATTTTTTTATCTGCTCAAGTGTCAGCAAGGTATTTTTCAATCTAAAATAGAAGTTTGAGATTTATTGATGCCTGAATAACAAAGCAATCAAATTTATTATGTTTTGATGGGTTGGGTGATTGGGAAGGTTTCTCAAAAGAATTTTAGAGTGTAATATTAACACCTTTCTTTTTCTTTTTGATTTTTTTGTTTGTTTTAATTATTATGTTTTTTTTAATTATGATTTTTTTATTTTTTATTTGCCAAATATTTATTACAAAATGTATAGCTTTATATAAAACCTAAAGCATTAACAAAGAAAATCTTTCTATTAATCTTTATTAGATAACATAATTAATTAAATAATATTTATCCTTTTCCTTTCTTTTTTTTAATTACACCCAAACCTTCCTTTTATTATTATAATTTTTCTCCTTCTATTTCTTCTTTCTCACCCTATTGCCTACCTACCTACCTACCTACCTGCATTCTTTCCTTCCTTATCTAGTTACTTTATGCAACCCAATTTATAAAATTTTTTGAAGGTTATATATTGATTCTGATTAAGAGAAATAAAGCAAAAATATAATTCCATAAACTCATGCTACTTTAATATTTGCTTTCTCTTCATTTGCTCTTTTTTTAATCGTATTTTAGTAGTAAATATAATCACTCATTATTATAACTATTACTATTTCCCACCCGCATTTAATATTTATTATTTCTTTTCTATCGATCTTCTAAGTTAGAATTTATCTGCATGTGTCATTATTTTTCTAAAGAGTAGATATCTAAATTCATAAATAAAAAATTGAAATCATTTCTAGATAATTCAGCAAACACAAAATATTCATCTTGAAGATGAGGTGTTAGGGCCAAAGCGAGTATTTAAAATAATTAAATTATCTTCGAAAAAGATATAAAAGTAAATTAATTTGTTTGTCTGCTAGCTAGCTTGCTTTCTTGTTAATAAATTATTAAACCTAATAAATTACGAATTAATTAAAATTTTTAAGTTTTTTTCGGAATTTGTCATATAAATATTCCTGTTAAGAAACACAATACCAAAGAATGCTCTTTTATATTCATGATTAATTAAAGAGGAATATGTAAATACTCTTGCATTCAAGTAATCCAAAAAGATCAATCTCTTGTTTTCAAAATATAATTACATTTTTTCCAAATTTCTTATTTTTGTAAAGATTCAGTCATTCAATCAGTAATAATCGCAAAATCAAACAAACATATTTTTAATTAGTAATAATTATTTATTTTAACAGTGAAATTAAAATCTTTCAGTCCAGTAAAAAAAATAAACACTACAAAAAAGATTTTTACTTTCTTCTAATGTAGTTTATTCTATCATAAAAGTGTTTAAATTAGATTATAAAAGCCTAAGATAGCGTCTTAAAAAATTTTTAAAACATTATACTTTGTTGGTTTTGTGGTATGTACGATGAGCAATTTATTTATTCAGTAAAATAGATTTCTATGGTAATCGAAATACTCATTGGCAATACAACATGTAATAAATAATGTCTTTTATTTGTAATGTATTTAACATAGATGTAACAACAATTACTAAAATAAGTTTCAAAAATTTGTCAGGTTATTATTATATTGCTATTACTTATTTAATTCAAAAGTCCTTATAGCTCAAGAAAGAATAATCTTTATTGGAGTAGATTTTATTATTTCAATTGCCTTTAAACAAGAATAGAGTTGCTAAATAATTAGTTTTTATGTAATATAAAATCTCTTTACACTTTAGAGAAAAAAAACTATTTGACCGGAATAATATCTCTTTGATAAAATTTTGATATTTTTTACAAATCTAAGCTGAATTCATTAATTAAATAGAAACTCAAAAATGCATTCATTAGTAAAAAAATAATGAAGCAAATATTTACCTTCAAAAAAAATTTGGAAATTTGAATAATAGTTTTTATTTAATAACTATTTAAAAAAACTTTTAACTATTATGTCTAATATTAGAGCTAAAAAATTGTTTTGTGGCTGTCTATTATGAGAAAGAGGTGAAGCGTTAACAACTAATTAATTAATCATCATCAAAAAATTTTACAAATTTTTAGATTCAATAAAGTGTTAGTGGCAAATAATTGAATTGAAAAAATGTGCAGTAATTTCTGTTAAAATTTTTATTCAAAAATTGCAAAGAAATGAAAGTGAAAAATAACAAATCTTGCCAATTTCAGTGAGTATAGAGGATCTAATTTTCTATGACAAGATCTTTTTTGCCAGAAATGAAGATGAATTAACATTCGAAACCGATAGTGAGGGGAAAAAATAAAGAAAGAAAAATAGTTTTGTTCCAAACAAATATTAATCTAAATTTTTTTCCCTTTGCTTTTACTTTTCCTTTTCTGAATCATAGAAAGCTTAATGTAAAATTAAATAGAAAAAATGTATTTTATTTGTACTTCAAACAAAATGAAGTGTTGAAAACATTAGATAAGTATAGTGGCTAGTTTGGTATAATTATCGTTTCATAAAAAATATAATTAAAGCCATTAACGCAAATACAATCTGTTATGATTAGAAATATTAAGGTTACAGTCATTTAAATTTTACTTAATTAATTAAATTAGCTTTAAGTCTTAACTCAATTACAACAAATCCAAGGATAAAAATATCTAAATTATATTTAGTAATACTATCTCATTTTTTTATAAAACATTTTTTCAAAAACTCCAAGTTAATTTTCAAATTCTTGCAAAATAAAAAAATTTAGAGAAAAGAAGATGTATGTCACTGAAATAATAAATCAAAAAAGAAATAAAGTCATTTATCTATCTATCTTAATTAACTTTTCTAAATGTAATATATAAATACTATTTTGTGCAGTATTTCTAAACCAAGATAAAATTAAACCTTTAATTCCAAAGAGAATAGAGAACTCAGATTTGATTCTACATAATTTAAAAGCCAAAATAAAGGCTGTGATAAGACCAAAAAGCAAAATTAATAAAAATATGAATTTAATTATTCATTTACATTAATTAGTTAAAATATATGAAAAATTCTTTTGCAGTAATTTCAATCCATCAATTATTAAAAATAGCTAAGAAATAATAAGCTTTTAACTTACAAAATACAATTTTTTACTTCTGTTTTAAACATATAAGCTAGATTAATTAGTTACTAAAATTACATTCATAAAAAATCTTTTTTAAAAAAAGGATGTCCAAAAATTTATATAATGATGCTAAAATATCTTTTCCTTATTCATTCTGATTTCAAAAACAAATTCTATTTAAAAATAAACACAAAAACAAGAGTAAAGTAAGCTAAATAGTAAAGGATGATATTTGTTGAGCATTTTTTACTGTTTTTTCATGCACTTTACTGCATTTGTTTAAAGAAGAGCATAAATATTCACTAATTTAGGTAATATAATTACTTTTATCTTGATAAATCTACTAGCTAACTTTCAAAATTATAAACTGTATTACTAAATATTACAATTAATAGTTTAGAAATGAATATCAAACCAAAAATTAATTATTTCAAATTTAATAGGAAATGAAAAGGTTTACAGATGACTAAAAAAAGAAAACCCATCCCATCTAATTACATTTACTATTCTAGTATTTAATTCAAAAATTTACCCTTGATTATAATATTTTTAAGTTAGAGGTATTATTAACTATAACTAATTCTTATTTTTTTTGCCAGTATTGATTTTGAGAATTTGAATTTGAATCTCTTCATTCGAAAATTGTTCATTAATACTGAAAATCTATTTAATTATTGAATATTAGAATAAAGCCCTTAATTTCTTTACAAAATTAAAATTTCATCTAAAAAAATTTATAGGAATATTTTATCTTAATTTCTAGACTTCTTATATTCTTTAGAAAATATTTGATCTTACCCTTTTACAAAATGTAATCAAAAATTTTCCATTTAATAATTTCAAGCAATGCTAAGCTTTCTTTTATAAAAGTACACTGAAAAGATTTTCCTAACAAATTGGGTTATTTTGGTGGGCAAATAAAACAAAATCCATTTCTATTTCTTTAATTTAATCTATTGTTGAAAATTGATAATTATTATAAATAAAGATAGAGGCATTAGTAATTACTTTCATTTGATAAATCAGTTATAATTTAAAAGAACTGTTAATTTAAAGAAATTTTAATTTTTAATAATTTAAATCAGTTTTCAGCTAACAATTTCCTTACATTTTGCATTTGTATTTTAAAATATAGTTTACAAATCAAATTTTAAAATAGTTTGGAGACTTTTTTAGAAAAATAAAAATGATATTTTAATTAATGAATCAATCATCCAAAATTTATTTAATTAACAAAGTCAGAAAATATTTTTCAACTCTTTTTTCTTAAAATATTTTTACCAATTTTAGTATTTTGATTAGATCAAAGATTAGTATCAACTTGTACGTCCTCAATTTTTTACTAGTTTTCTTAATTCATCCCAACTTTTTATTGATTTCTAAAGTAATTTGAAACCCAAGTGAATATAAAATAAAATTAATTTATCTAACCTAAATACTATCTAACACAATATGATACATAGATAAACAATTAACATATTTTTCTTAAATTATTTGACTTTTATATTTGTATTAAATATATTTATTAAATTGGTTAATTAATTATAAGACATAAGTGGTATTAAAGTTTTATTTTAAATCATGACTTTTTTGTTGATATTATTCCTGATTTGCTATTGTTTGTGATTGGCTTAGATTTCCTTTCCTACAAAATACTACTTAACATATTTGATAATTTAGAAGGGGGATTAGATTAAGATTGTTGTGAATTTTGATGCTAATATTAATCATTCATTTAGCTTCCTTAGTAATTTTACTAGATATTGTTTGAAATAGGAGATTTGTCTCTTTTTTAATTAGTGAGCTCCTAAATAGATTGATTATTATTTATTTAAGAAGTTTTAGATTTCTAAAAGAAAGCAGTACTTTACTGAGCAACTTTCTGTTAAGATTTCATCTAAGTATTTGATTTATTTGTGTTTCTTAAGTTAGTATTAGATTCATATTCAGATTGTTAATTTTAATCATTTAGAAATTTGGAATTATCAAAGTGAATATTATGCATAAACATAAACTATCTTAAATAGGAAATGCAAGAACCTAATTTATCGCTTTGCTATGACATGTCTTTTAAAATATCATCATTTGTCTATTAATATTTTTAATATTTTGATATTAAATTAGGATTGTAATTATAAAAATTACTTCAGCTGATTTCTTTATTTCTTCTAAATAAGTATTGATTTCCTTGAATAGATGTTAATAGTCTTCACTCATTTTAAATTTAATATCCTTTATTTAAAAATTACTATGATCTCACTGCTAATTTAAAATAACTTTACTCACAGTTTCCATTTATGGATTATTTTTTATATTGTAATTTATGGTCTATTAATTTATTGATTAAATAGTCTGTTAAGTATCGCCTAAATACTAATCACCTTAAATAGATTAATTCTATGATGTCTCAGTTCTTCTGTTACCTTAAAACAGATCAGAAATCTTTCCTATTGACTTCATTCGATATATGCTTTAAATATTGAAGATTTTGTTATTTGTTTAGATAATAATACAATTTTGAAATTTAGATAATTTTTAATTTTTGGTTATGTTTAAATTATCAAACAGATATATTGAATAACTAATTGACTTACAAATTTTTAGGTTGTTAGGCATTCAATTTTTATATTTTTCATTGATTAACTTTCAATCAAAAATATGATTAGTGAAAATTAAGAATATGCAAATATCGATGAATGGGAATAAAAATTTATTTACTTAAAGCATAAAATAGATATGTTGATAATTTCAATTTAATTATTATTTTGCTGCAAATATTATTTCTTAGTTTGGTTTAATTAAATAAAAAAATATTAGTTTAATTGGTTTTTTATAATTAATAGAATCAACTGTCATTTTTTTTACCACTATGCATGGTAACTCATGAGAAAAAGTAAAATGTGGTAATTCTACTGAAAACAGACAAATCATTTGAAAGGAATTGATGTTAAATTTTAGAAGTAAACAAAGTAAATTATTAAATATACTTAGATTGATTGATTCATTAATTAATTAATAATTTTTAGGATAAAAAAGAATAACATATATTTATTAAGTTTATTCAGTTTTACAAGTTAAATAAAGTAAAAAATATTTAAATTAATATAATAAGTGATAAAAGTAGAACAATGAGTAATATAGAATGCTTGGTACATAATAATTCGCCAATAATGTTTATTTGCCTTGACAACAATTGTAGATAGAAGCTATTCTGTTTTAAATGCTGTTAGCAGTATAGGAAAGAGCATACATTTGTAAAATTCACAGATTTTATGCAAAACTTAGAGACCCTTTCTCAAAACTAATTCATTAAAGACTCTAATCAAGTTTCAACTAATTCTACTTAGAAATAAGAGAAAGAAGATTTATAAAATTCAGCAGTCATCTAATAAAATTAACCTCAAAATTAGCCAAAATCATCTGAATAATCACAAGATAATCTGATTTTATAGTGCTTTTAAGGAATAAATGGCTAGTTAAGAAGAGAAATCGTTTAAGAAGAGTCGGAAAAATTAAAATAAAATTTATAATTTATCTAAGTAGAGTATATTAATGAGCTTTTTGATCATACAATATAAGAATTAGCTAAATCTCTAGATAATGCTAGATAAAAAATTACAAATAAACTAATTCAATATTTAGAAACCACACTAAATGCAGATGCTGCCTTCTCTCATTAAAATAATGCCAAAGTAGCACAAATCATTTTAGAAATTAATTAAACAAATAATTATGAGCAATTAAATGATAGTTTGATAAACCTTCACCAGGGTTAATACCACTTGTAAAAGAATCAGGAAAAAATAGCTGATAAGCTAGGAGAATTGAATCAAAAGTTAGATGAATTTTGTGTGTAGATTTAAAATAGAATTACCTTTGGCTTAAATTCTTGCATTAATATTTTCTAGTCTAAGTAAGTAAATGCTGCCACTGCTGCAGCAATAAAAAAAATGTTTTAGTCAAATATCATCTAAAAGAATCAGCCAGGTGAATACAGATTCTCTCTAAGACAGCCTAAGAATTTTAACACTATTTTACAAAACTAAATTACTTATCAATCTTCTCTTATCAATACAGGACAGAATTCTTCTAACTAGGGAAACAGCCAAAGGATAAGTTTTAGAATCAAAAATTAGAACTAAAAAAAAATAGATAACGTTTAAAGCCTTTCACCTCAAAGTTAGCAATAAAAAACAAAATCGAATTCTATCATTAGCATCTAAGGCAATAAAATTAGTCCTCTTAAATACTCTAAATAAATCATAACAGAGCCAAGTTAAAATACTCTAAGCCCTAAGAACCAGTTCTAGAATACATTTTTTTTAAAGAAAAAATCTACTTTTCATACAAAAGAAGAAGAAACAAATGATTTAAAGAAGTTATTTCCTTCTTAATCACGAGATGAAACTTGTGTTGGCAAGTAGTAATAAAAAAAACCAAATTAGAGTAACGGATAAGCAGTCTAACAAAAACTCTGTGATGGTGCTCTGCTTAATTAGTATAAATTAAATCACGGAAAAGTTTAAAACTTGAAGTTTTCTTAAAACAATTATGAAAAACCTTTGTATATTTTCTAAAATGATTACAAAATGCCTTAAGAGGACAACTTTTATAGTGAATAGTAATAAAAGAGCCAATAAGAATCGAATATCCATTCTAATTTCTCTTAATAACTATAGTAACCCAAGCAGGTTTATTAGCTTTAATTATTGAAGAAATCACCAAAGAACGAAAATTTAATAAACTATAAATTAGAATCAAACTAAACAGTAACAATAGATCCAATGTTTGATGATACTAATATATAAAATAGTATGGTAGATGAAAATAGTAAGATGCAAGAGAAAAGCTAAACTCTTTTCAATTAATTCAAGACTAATTTAAATAATAACTTTGTTGATAATTTTTAAAGTATTAATTATTTTTAAAGAAATTCTAATCAAATTTAACATGTTGTTGATAGTTAAAAGTAAATGCTTAAATAAAAAAGTGACACAGAAAGTTGTTCTTTAGTTATTATAAATTAAAGTGATGACTTATTTGATTATGAGGATGAACACAAAGTCATATCTAACTTTAATAATTAGCAAAATTAATTTGAAGTTTAGTTAAATACTCCATTAACTAATGACTCTAATTATACTAATTTTACTTAAAACATAAATCAGTTTAATTGATCAGAGTAGGCATTTGAAAAAGTTATCATCTTTAACTTATTTATTCCTTGTACATTTATTCATTTGTTTGTTTGACTTTAACAAATTCATTCAAAACAGATACATCAAATGAGCCTATTTAAAAATTTTTTCTCTTTCAAAAATATCAAAAATGAATTTTTAATTGTAATTTGTAATCAAATTATAAAAAATAATATATTTCTGATTAAATTTAACTAGCTACATTTTTTATATTAGAGTTTTAAGCTAACAATATGGATTTGCTATACTTTAGTATCCTTTAGAATTATAAAAATGTACACTGTTAGATTTAATTGGTTCTTTTCCTATTTTTTAATTTTTTAGAGAAAAAAATGAGAAGAATGGAATTCTAATAATTTGTGATTTACTTTATGTTTATGTAATTCATGCTTAATATTGAAGATTAATTATCTTTTGTTTTCTATGATAAAATTAATGTTATAAAAAGAATTATCAGTTAATGTAATTTATCAAAATTCATTAGTATATATTTTCACAAAACTTTTTTCCATGTTAAAAAAAATAAAAACCTGAAGCAAAATTTGGATAAAAATGAAAAGAAAAATATTTTATAACCTATTTTTATAATTAATCATTTAACTGATCAAGTTTAAGTTTGTCTAAATATTTTTTTTTTATTTAAATAGATTTTTATTTAAACTTTTAAATAATTTACAATTTGCTCCAATTACTATTATACACCCTACCCTTAACTTTCTATAAATTAATTCTTTCTATACGATATTTTGCTTTAAATACAAGCACTAAAAATCCATGAAAATTATTGTTTAATATAAACTAAAAACCTTAACAGCGAGATCTAAATAAAAACTGTAAAAAATGAATACATCAGACTAAAAGAATTCAACTGGTACCAATAAACAGTAAAAAACCAAAAAATAAAACAATTTAGACAAGAAATTGTAAGATAAAAAAAAATCCCAAAACAGTAAACAAATGGGTTAAAACTCAACTAATGAAGACTTGGCTTTTTTAGAATCCTTAATCTAAAACAATAAAAAACTTGAAAAAATGGAGAAACCTTTAAAAGTTGTTGAAGAAAATAAACCTGAAGGAGTTGCTAACACACTTGGACCTGCTTATGTTGAAGGTATGAAGCTTGCTGAAAGTAGATTCTAAGACAATTCCTCATTAAGATTGCTTGGGTAATAATTTTTAAATGATAAACTTTTTTATTTAATTTTATTCTTGTAAAACATCCTTGGGAAATATAAAAAATTTTTGTTTTTTGTACACAAATTACATGAATTTAAGAAGATTGGCATAGATTTTTTATTAAAATAATTTTTTTTTTCTATGTAGAAACTGGTAAGAAGGAAGAACAAAATAAACTTAACCTCCCACTGTTAGAATTGATGATCAATATTCTGAAAATGAATATCCTGCTGGAGAAATACAGTTTTATTAAAAAGATCAAGCCTTTAGAACTAGCTCAGCTGAACTAAAGGAGAAGGATAAATTGATGGATAGTTAGGTAAAAAATTTAATATTTTGAAAAAATGAATTCTAAATTATTAATTATTTGAATAAAGATTAATTCCTTGAGAAAAGCTGCTGAGTGTCATAGACAAGTCCGTAAATACTGTTAGTAATTGATAAGGCCAGGGAAAAGATTGATTGATATTTGTGAACAAATAGAAGAAATGGGTAGATTTCTTATTAAAGAAAAAGGTTTAGAAGCTGGAATAGCTTTTCCTACAGGCTGCTCCCTGAACAACATAGCTGCTCACTATACTCCAAATAGCGGGGACCTAACTAAGATTGAATATGATGATGTATGTAAAATTGATATTGGAATTCAATATCAAGGGAGAATAATTGATAGCGCTTTTACAGTAGCTTTTAATCCAAAATATGATAAGGTTCATTTTTATTATGGAAAATTAATATTGACAAAAATTTTTTGAATAGCTTTTGGAAGCTGTAAAAGATAGTACAAACACTGGGATCAAGGAAGCAGGTATAGATGTGAGAATACCAGATATAGGAGCTGCTATTTAAGAAGTTATGGAAAGCTACGAGGTAGAAATAGATGGAAAAACCTATCCTGTAAAGCCTGTTAGAAATTTATGTGGTCATTCAATTGAATACTACAGAATACATGGTAAAAAAAGTATTCCAAGTACTAGATCTGGACCTAATTATAAGATGGAAGAAGGTGAGTAATATGCAATAGAGACTTTTGGAGTCATCAATGGTAAAGGAGTAGTATATGAAGATGGGGAATGCTCTCACTATATGAAAAATTTTGATTGTTTGTAAGTGCCTATAAGATAACCAAAAGCTAAAGCTTTACTCAAGTATATTGATTAAAATTTTGACACTTTGGCTTTTTGTAGAAGATGGCTAAATAGAGGAGGATAGGATACACATATAATACCTTTGAAACAGCTCTGTAATGCTGGAATAATAGATGCTATTCCACCTCTTGTGGATGTTAGAGGTTCTTATGTAGCCTAATATGAGCACACTTTAATCCTTAGACCTTCTCATAAAGAAGTTCTTTCTCGTGGAGAAGATTTTTGATGAGAAAATTAAATTGAATAGAAAATTTTTTTAATTCATGTAAAAGGTTAAAAGTATATATTTATATATTCAGTCTGTATTTACTTTATTTTATTTTACATTAAACTTCTTTTTCATGTTATATTATCTCTATTAATGAACACATTTTTTTTATGTATTTAACTCTATTCTAGCCAACAAAAAATCAAAAAAATTATTGATTAAGTATTAATCAGTTACTAAATCTTCACTTTCATCTTCTTTTTTTAATTTTCTTTTCATTTAGGAAATACTCTCACAATTTTAATATATTTTTAAAATTAAATTTTCCAAAAAAAATGATTGGGAAATTAGAAAAAATGTTAATTCTTAAGTATTTTAATTAAAGGTTATAAAATTAGAATAATCTATTAATTGTTTAAATAAATTCTTTGATAATATTTCTAATGGTAAGATTTTTTTGAAAAAGCTATGAATAATGTAAATTGACATTTTGAAGTTTGAAGTTTAAATTTCTAAAAGGGTTTATTTAATAGAAATAATTTAAATGATATGGTAAGAATATCTATATATTTAACATTTAAAGAATGAAATTGTTTTGAGGAGGATATTCTTATTGTCAATATTTACTATTTACTAGTTCAAAATGATGCTCATAATAATTGTAATATATATATAAAGGATATCAACATAAATAAATCAATTTAATATTAAAAGAATTTATTTTTTCAAATAAAATATAATTTATAATTATATTTATTATTTATTCAGTCTTTACATTTTTATATTTTTATTCTTTTCTATGAAAACTCTCTTTTTTCATGAAGATAAGGGTTTTCTATTTAAGTCAAAATTCTATATGGAGAAGAAGATTATCTTTCTCTAGCTGAAATTTTATCAAATTAGGGAATTCTATTTTTTCTGAAAGGTAATAAATCATTGTGAGCTTTAATAACATTATCACTATTTAAGTCTGTTGCAGGAATGTCATCTTTATGCTACTTTTAATAGAAATCTCTACCTAGACTACCATCATTTGACTCTTGCTTTTAAAGGTCAAATTAGCATTTTAATGTTTTATTATCATATACTGCTTTTTCATATTGCTTATTACTAGCAGGATAGACTAAATCATGAAGTTTAAATTGCTTAAAAACTTTATAATTTCTACCAGATTAGTTTTTCATATCAATAGTATGATTTTAATCAGGTTTTTCTAAATAGAAATTGTTAAATCTTTTTTCATCATCTAGAAGACTATTACTTTAGGGTCCAATTATTGTTTTACGAGGGGAATTTTTATAAAAAGTATATCGAGGTGCACGATATTTGACATTTTTCCATTATTCATCTGCATTTTGCTGTTCGATTTATGCATATAACTATTACATTAATATTTTCTATTGCTCTTCTTGTATTTGTTATTCAACAGTCGATGCGTTAACTATATTTTTGTCATCTTAAAATGAATTTCTTCCTGAAGAAATTCTCTTGTACTATTATGGGTTATAGCTGCTGTTAAAATTAGAAGAATTAACGATGCTATTGCTTTGCTTCATATTGCTTTATATGTTCTAATAATCATCTGGCAAAGCTATTTGATCACTAGATAGTTTCACAAGAGATTTATTTAAGATATTTCCTTTAGGAGAGAAAGATTCTTATAATCCACTTTATTAACGCCTAAAAGGTGATGATTAAATAATTTATGAAATATTAAATGAAGTATTTGCAGTTGTGCTTCTCTCTCTAGAATAAAGGAATCTCTCTCTAGATTTAGCAAACTCATCTTCGCATTGTTAATTTATTTTATTAGCAGAAGTATTGAAAAATTTTTCAAAATTCTCTTAATTTTTTTGTTCCATATCTCTCATATACTTAGGTTTTATAGGGCTGCATGATTAAGAAGTAAAGGGTCGAGTTGGTAGAATAGAAGATTTTCTCTTGTTCTTTGGTGAAGTAAAAACATAATCCTTCTCACTTGTATCTTCTAAGAGGGATTTATTTCTTCTAAACAAATTTCTTGAAATGTAATAGAGTTCCTATTTAGAAACATTCATTTAAACTTTAGGTGGCTTGACAGACATTTTATAAATAATTTTCAATTTAGATGAATTAAAATGCTATTAAATTTAATAAGATCGATGGAAAACTGTAAATCTTATCTATGAATATCAAAAGATGCTATTAATTTGAGATTAATGATAGCTTAGCTGCTTAAATAATTAGGTTCAGCTATTGATAAACTAACTAAACAAACTTTGCGTTTTAATAAATATTAGCTCTTTACAAATATTTATATCCTAATAAAATCAAGATTCTAAATGGATGATAGTTATTGATTGGTTGATTTTTAGATTTATTTGACTAAATCAAGTCAATATTATTTTTTTGGCAGTATTCAAATTTGTTAAATTTTATTCCTCACATATTTTTTTAAATAATTAGGTAGGTAATCAAATAGCAAATATTTTAATAATATTTATTATTCTTCCAAAATTTATTTTAATAATTAATGTTAAAACATATTTATTTGTCATCAAAATTTGATTTTTTATTTTTTTGTTTCTCAATAATTAAGCTGAAACCAAATAACTCTATGTAAAATTTCTAAAATTAAATCTAATTCAACTTAAATATTCAATTATTTTTAAAATAAAATCAAAAACATTTTTGAGGTTGAAACAAAATTAAATTATTTTATGAATTTAAAAATATCCAAAGTGAATTTTAAATTATTATTATCAATAAATAAATAATATTAAAGAATACTTATTAAGATTAGGTTATTTTTTCATTAATTAAATTTTTTCATCTAAATAAAAAATTATTTTCTTCAACTCAAATAAATTTTAAAACTTAAACAATTAAAATTAAATTTTTGATTTTTTAATCTTGAAAATAATTTATTTGATTTAATTTATGAACTTTCATAAATTTTGATATTTTCACAAAAAGAATCTAAGGAATTAAAGATTATTTTGTTATTTTATTTGAATTATTAAAATAATTTAATTCATAAAATTTATTAAAGATTTTATTTAAAAGTCTATTACATTTTCAATGTTAAAATTCATAAAAGTTTTTATCTATGAAGAATTCAATATTTAGACATAATAATATCAAAAAATATATAATCTTTAAGAGAATTTTGAGGTTATTACAAAAGTTGAGGTACAAATTCTGATTTTTAACTAAATAATTTTTTCAAATCTAATTTTATTTTTAACTATCTCTTTTTTTATTTTAGTTTAGTTTAAGTTAAAAGGTATTTTAAAATTAAAATATGTTTGTGTAATATTAGAATGTAATGTGTTTATTTACTATTTAACAAAAATTATTAACAAAAATCAAACAAATTAATAACATATTTAAGAGACCAAATTAAATTTTGTGTTATTAAACAAAAATATTTTTTGGCAATCTACTAAAGATAGCGAAGAGAATTTTATTTAAATTATTTTAATTTTTAAATTAATATTTTAATTGAAAATATTAAGTTGTTGATGTAAGAAACTTTTGATTTTAAGGGTAGTTTAAATATGAACCTTTATGACTGGTTGATTGAATTTATTGAAGGCTAGAGCCATTATTTTTTGAAATAATTTTTATCTTTTTTAGTAATAATCAGACTTCTGATAAAATATAGAGCGATACACTCAATTTAATCTAAAAGAAAATTAAAAATCATAAGAAAATGAATAGATAAAAATATTTATGCAAAAAAAAAAAAATGTATCCTGAAAGATTTTATTAGATTTTTTAATTAAAATTAAGGGACAAAAGAAGAAATAAAGAAAAAAAGAAAAACAAAAAATGTTTGTTTACAAAATTTTTAATAAATTCAAGTTTGAAATTAAAAGTTAATTACTAAATGAGAAATTTCTTGTGAATAATAATCAAGAAATATTAAAGAAGAGAGGGATAAATCAAAATTTATCAATATTGTTAATCTAATGTATTACTTATTATGTCTAAAGCATAATATCAAAAAAATTTCATCAAAAACATAAAGAAGTATTTCAAAGTTTAGAATTACTTGCTTTATTTCTACTAGATGCAATATTTGTAAAATAAAATGTTTTTTATTCAATGACTTTTAATATATTAAAATCAGTTAGAATAAATAATAATATTAAGCATATTATTAATTATTTATGATAATAGCCTTTAATCTAATAAGGGATATATAATTTAGTTTTGATTATAATTATCAATAATAGTCTTCATTGAGTATATTTAAATCTATCTTTTTATAAACAATTAATAAATTAATCAATATTCGAGTTCATAAAATAGACGACTAAAAAGACAAATAATAAAAAGCAAAAAAAAGAAAGAGAGAAAATAATAAATCTAAAAAAAGAAACTTTAAATTAACTTGACAAAAAAAATAAAGAAAGAAAGAAAGAAAAGAATATCTGGAAATGAACAAAGAAGATAATAAAAAAAAACAATAGAAGTAGGAACAACCTAAAAAGGAAAAACCTGAAAAAAATGAAGAATAAAAAGTTAATAATGATGAAGGTCAATCCAAAAAGAAGAAGAAAAACAACAATAATGCAAATAAAAACTCTGTCAATGATGATTTAGCATTTTTAGAATCTTTGATTAAGTCTAAGCAAGAAGAAGAAAATAAGCAAAGATAGGAAAAGAAAAACAAACCTATCTCTGAAGAAGAAGAAAAAAATGATTCCCCCTATGGAAAATTTGGTCCTGCATATAAGGAAGGATTGGAACTTAATAAATCCAGATTTTAAGATAACTCAATGATTAGATTACTTGGGTAAAAAATATATTTTAATTTATTATTGCGGATTTTTACGATCTGCCTTGCTCTTTCTACAAAATGCTCACAAGACAAAAAATTTATTTTTTATCAAAGCAAAAATAATTTGATAAAAGAATTATTTATCGTTTTGTATGAGTTTTGATGAATCGAAATATCGCTTTTCTTCAATGGGATATTTACTTATCATATATTATTTATTTTATAGAGATTGGAAAGAGGGTGAAACTAAATAAACTTAACCTCCTACTATCAGAGTTGATGAATAGTTCCCTAATCACGAATACCCTGCTGGTGAAATATAATACTATCAAAAAGATTAAGCTTTCAGAACATCTTCAGCTGAATTGAAGGAAAAGGATAAACTTATGGATCATTAGGTATGATAATTTTAGTTCATTTAACAAAAATGAATGATAATAATTTTTAATTAACTTATTAAATAAAGATTGAATGTTTAAGAAAGGCTGCTGAATGCCATAGATAAGTTCGTAAATATTGCCAACAATTAATTAGACCTGGTAAAAAATTGATTGAAATCTGTGAATCAATCGAAGAAATGAACAGATTCTTGGTTAGAGAAAAGGGTTTAGATGCTGGTATTGCTTTCCCTACTGGCTGCTCTCTTAATCACGTTGCTGCTCACTACACCCCTAATAATGGAGACTATACTACCATCGAATATGATGATGTTTGCAAAATTGATTTTGGTACTCAAGTTGAAGGAAGAATTATTGATTGTGCTTTCACTGTGGCTTTCAACCCTAGATATGACAAGGTAAGAACTTTAAATTTTAACCTCTACTTTAATTTGATAATCAATTCATTGAAAGCAAATTTTTTTAATGTAATTTTTCCTATTAATATAGCTTTTAGAAGCTGTTAAAGAAGCCACTAACACTGGTATTAAGGAAGCTGGTATTGATGTTAGAATTCCTGATGTTGGTGCTGCTATCTAAGAAGTTATGGAAAGTTACGAAGTCGAAATCGATGGAAGAACTTATCCTGTTAAGGCCATTAGAAATCTTAATGGTCATTCCATTGAAGCTTATTAAATTCATGCTGGTAAAAGTGTTCCTTGCATTCGTACTGGTCCAAATGTCAAAATGGAAGAAGGAGAATAATATGCTATTGAAACTTTCGGTGTTATTAATGGTAAAGCTTCCATTTTTGAAGATGGTGAATGCTCTCACTACATGAAAGATTTCAATAAAGAAATGGTTCCTCTTAGATAACCTAAAGCCAAAAACTTATTAAAGTTCATTGATAACAACTTCGGAACTCTTGCTTTCTGCAGAAGATGGTTAGATAGAGGTGGTTAAACTGGTCATATTTTATCTTTAAAACAATTATGTGATGCTGGTATTGTTGTACCATATCCTCCTCTTGTTGATGTTAGAGGTTCTTATGTTGCTCAATATGAACATACTATAGTTCTTAAACCATCTCATAAAGAAGTTATTTCTCGTGGTGATGATTATTGAAAGGAATATTTATTTTCAACATGAAAGATTTAAATTTACTAAAATATTGCTAGGATAAATCTATTTATTCTACTTCATTAAATTTTAATTAACTGTCAGATTGATTGATTGATTCATAAATAAAAGAATTTTATAAAATCATTATCCAAAATTAAAAGTTTCTTTATTCAAAAAATAATATTAAAAATTAAAAGTGCACCAATTTTATACCTCTATATGTAAATTATGTTCCTTCCTTATTCTTAAAAAAATATTAATACTTTTACATTAAAAATATCTCACAATTATTTTGTAGTTTTTCTTTTCTATCTAATATTTTAAAATGTTTAATCCCTAATATTATAAACTCTGATTTCGAGTAAAACAAAAACATTGCAAATAAAGGTAATAATAATGATGAAATACTTTTTAATTAATCTTTATCTGATGTCTTAAATATAAATATATTATTTTTTATTCTAAACTATTCATGATAAGTAAGTTTTATTAATTTTTTTATCTCATAAAGTTGATAAGAATTAAACTACCTATCAAAGTATAAATCTATAATACATCTTGTAAACACATAAGTTTTGTCATAAAAAATATAGTTTTGTTGATCAACACTTTATTTATTTAATTATTTTAGAATCTAAATTTGAAGTAAAAAAAAAATTTAATGATTGAATTATTAAAACTAATTTTCTTATTTATAAAAAACAATTGATTTTGTTTAAAAAAATTCCAAGTAGTTCAATAAACTATGATACATCAAATTTAACAAAAGTTCTACTTTAAAATTAAACTTTAATCTATCAAAAAAACTAAAAAATATATTTTAAATCTTTTAATTTTTTTAGAATCTAAATTAATAAAAAAAGTTAATGATTCAATTGTGATATATTAAAATTATCAGTTCATTTTTGATATTAGAAAAAGCAATTTATTTGTTTAAGAATTGTTTAAAATAAATAGTTAATAAACTATGAAAATATTTGTACTTTTTACAAAGACTTTAGACAATAATTTAATTATTTAATTTATAAACATTTATTTAATTAAGATAAATTTCGTTTCATTAATCAAATAGGAAACGTTTTTAGACCTATATTTTATTGCTGAGCCCACTCTATTTTTACTGAGTGAGTCCTGGTTTTTTTTATTTAGCTTCCTAAATGAAATTATTATGAACTGGAGATTGCTATGTTCTATTTAATTACTAAGTTTATTGAGCTGGAACGCTTTTTGTTGATTAAGGTAACTGAGGTGAAATGATCTTAGCTTCGCTTGTATTTATTGATAAATACTTTTTAAATATTTATGAATTTATTTAACTTAAACCATTTGAATATTAGTTTGTTAAGATCTTCATATTTTTTTAGCTTACTATTTTTTGACTGTTATTGTTTGATTTTTAGCTATTTTCTATTTAGCTAAAATTATTGCTTTTGGGTGAGCTCTTTTCAAATTTTTAAGTGAAATTTAAAGTTTCAAATGCATTTTTATTTGGATTTAAATTAACTTGAGCATAGGCTTAAGGGAATTTTACTTATTATTCATGCAGATTTTAATGGTTATGAATTGATACACTCAATTATTTATCATCAGAAGTGTTTAATCTGACTTCTTCACTAAACTTATTTTGAAGGTCATTGTATTAAATTGCTAAAATGCTTCCATCTTCACAAGTCGAGTTGGTGTTGTTTAAAAAAATTATTTTTTGCTGACTAAATTATGTGCTAGGTATCCCTATATTCGAATGCTAAGAATTTTTAATTTATAATTGATTCTATTAAAACTAATCTTAGATTTAGAATTGCTGCTATTCTATCTTTTTAGATGACTGAGTTTTAGAAATGTTGGTAATTTAATTTATTTTTTTGCTTATATTTTTGTTTTACTTTTTTTCAGATTAAAATAGCTAGCTGGTATTAGTACTTGCTTTTGTGGAAGACGAGTTTAATTGGATTTATTTTTTATGGATATTTTAGTAGAGATTTGATGCCTGGATATGAGAAGAGGAGTTGTTTGTTTGGCTGTGAAAGTATATACTATTAATATGTTTTTTATCTTTAGATTCGGATTTGTTAACACTATTATTAAAAATGAGTTGGAGTTTATTGCTTTTTTTATTAAGGTTTTATGCAAAGTCAGGATAATAAAGTAAATTATCTTTTTATTAGTTTAATAGTGATTGTGACTAGTTCTAATGATTTGTTTTTGATTTCAAATTAACTATTGGATTTCTTTCACTGTTCATAGCTTTAATCTACATGCTATCATTACCTTACCACACCATAGAAGGATTGACTGTTTTATAGGTTTTTTGACTCTTATTAGTAAACTATTTCTAACTACTAATATTATTTTAATTATTTTTAGATTCTTCAATCATTTACTACTACTTCGGCTAGCTTAGATTATTATTAATATTTTTTTTGTATGCATCATTTTGTGAAGAAGTGAATATGTCCTCTTTTTATGGGCTTAAGTACAAAGGAACACTTTTTCGTTTGGAAAAAATGTCATTTATTTAGTTAATATTATTGTTGCTATTTTAGATTTTACTTAAAATTTTCATTCTTGGTGTTATCTACTAAGTTGAATTGAAATTATTTTTTGTGCTTCTAACAGAATCTATTATTTTTTTTATAGTTTCTATTTTTTTATCGCCCTCATTATTTAGATAAAAGATTTGTTTTTGCATGATGTTATTATTGCCATTTGTATAGTTGATGCCATTACTTTTAATATGCTCTGAGTGCTTTTTCAGTAAATTTGCACTATCTTTTTTTTGTAAGCGATGTTAAGACTTTTAGTAAAGTGTTTCTGAAGATTTCTAGTAAAAAGCATCCTAAGAAACAGAAAATATTTAATGATCTTTAGGAGAAGGAGTTTAATCTTAATTGTTTGTATTATCTAGAGAATATTCATTCAAGAACAACAGGTTCCTTTTTTTGAGTTCGTATTTAAAATATTTTTATGTTGATATATCTACCTATGAAGTTTTTTTTGATTAAATATTAGATTAATAAGTGTGTTAAGGTAAATTTTAAATAGAATTTGCTAATTTTTATTGTAAAATATTGGCTTAAAACTTGCTTAAATCATCATTTTATTGTAGTTCTTATTGCTACTTATTCTCTGATTTTTAAATTTTATTATGTTTAGGGGTTTAGTTTTCCGAGTGTGCTGCTAAAGGATTTTAGTTTTATGAATTGCTTTTTTAGATTTAAACTGTTTTAATTAAAGATAAGTTAGTATTATATGGAGACTAGGCTTATTAGTTAGCGATTTAAGCTAAATGATTTAGGTTATAAGAATCCTAGTCAGATGAAATTTGTATTAGCTAACTTTAATAATTTTCTAATGCATTTACATAAGCACTTCTCATATGATGAACTCCACTTCCACTATAATACTCTTCATTTGAAGTATTTAGTTCTTATTGCTTTTATTACAATTCTGAATTATTTTTGATATATATTTTTTATATTTATTTGTTAGAATCACTTTGCTATAGCTCTGTTTTTATCACTTTAAAATGTTTCTCTTTGATTCCTTTTTTCGATTATTTTTCTCTCAAATTTTAAGCAGAATTACAAGAATTTTGTTAAATTTTTTAATTTGAGTTGCTTTCAGTTGGAGAAGAGTAGATTTACAAAGGAATTTAAGCTTTTAATGAAATTTCTTAACTCTGAACAATGCTATTTGGAGTTTCGTTTTGCTACTTTTGATTGCTCTGCTAAATGTTTAGTTATACCACGTTTTGGCAATCAGGAGTATTATCAGAAACAAATTAATTCTATTTTGGAGTACTTAATGCCTGTACTAGCTATTATTAATTTTATTTTTCCTTTTAGTTTGTTGTAGCTTATTCGTTAGCGTTATCTCCTTCTTTCTATTTTTTTATCTTAAAATACTTAACATTTCTTACAAACTAAATTTTTAACAAATAGTATGTAGCACTGATTGAATTATGATGGTTATTGATTATACTCTATCTTGCTTAAGATGGCTCAAAGCCAAACAATGATAGTTTTTCTATTATTGCTTCATCAACATATATTAGGTCCAATCCTAATTTAATTCCTGGTTTAACTAATGTGCCTTACATGTATTTTTAGTAAAAAGCTGATTTTTTTATATCTTGAAGAGATAAACGCCTAATTGGATCTTTTTATAGTAATCCTCTAATTAAATAAGATGCTTCTGGCGAAATATCTGTTGGAATGTAATACTCACAACTGATAATCTTAGCAAATAAAGATGCTTAGTTGTCATCATCAAATGGAAGATATCCACACAACATAGCAAATAAAATGATACCACAACTCCATAAATCTACAAATCTTCCAACATATGGTTGTGAAGAAATAGTTTCAGGGGAGGCATAACAAGGAGAGCCACAACAAGTAAATAATTATTGATCTGGCTCTTAGCATATTTTGCTTAATCCGAAATCAACAAGTTTGAGCTCATATTTATAATCAAATAATAAATTCTCAGGTTTTAAATCTCTATGACTGATTCCTAAATCATGTAAATATTCTAAAGCATTTATAATTTATGCAAAGACCAAAACAGCCTCTTATTCAGTCAACCTATTAAAAAATAAAAATTACTGAATAAAAATATCAATAAATTTTAATTTTTGTATATGTTTGTTATAAATAGAAGAAAATAAAATTTGTTTTTTGGAATATTTCATCAAAGAAAAGCAAAAACTTGCTTTATTTTATTTAAGATAGATAATAAAAAGGTATATTATTTTTTATTAAAATACAGATTGATTGATTAATTGATAAATTTTTGCCATTTACATTTATATTTAAAATTAAAAAGAAAAGTCCAGTAGTAAATTTAAGTAGGAATAATCAATCAATCATCTTTTATTTGTTGCTATTAAAATCAATTTAAATCTTTTTAATTTTGTAAACAATTAAATCCTACCTTCTTTTTCTAACAATAAAATCAAATAACTCTCCATTTTAGGCGTATTCTAATACCAAGTACAAACAATCATTAGTTTCTATTATCTTTTTAAAAAAATGTTAAGTATACATTGAAGCAAAGATTCAGATGAAGATTAATTAATTCAAAAAAATATTCATTTTTCTGATAATTTCAATGCTTCTTACCTAGTAGAGCTAACTTATGTTTGGATGAAAAACACTTTTCAAAATAGAAATCTCACTTTATACTGAAAGCATATCTTGATCTCCTTAAATCATTCTTTTTTCTAAAATCTTTATTGCAACCTTTGATGTTAAACATAATTATATTTATCCTTTTGCTAAAATATGTATTATTTACTTTCTCATTTGTAAGTGTATGAATACCTAATTTTACTTTCCCAAATGTCCCTCTCCCAATAGTCTTGCCTAATATTTAGAATTTTATGCTTAAGTTTAAAGAATACTCTATAAAACATAATATTGCAAAATTTATTAAGACTATCAATAGAAGAAGTAGATGTTAGTAGAGATAGTATTTTATGCATAAAAAAAGGGAATAAAATCTACTAAAGTATTACTTAAAATATAATTTCCTATCTATTTTATCTATTAAGATTCCCTGTTGGTGGGAGAATGGGAGAGAGAAAGTTGATGCCTTTGCTGATTTTATTTTTGTTGTTGTTCTATTTGTTGCATATTGTAAAAGATTAAAAAATTAAGATATTGAAATTATGCTTCTTTTTTTGCTACTACTTTTTTTACAATATTTTTGTTGATAGAGATAATAATTTGAATAAACAAAATTTTAGAGCTATTCAAATAGAATAAAGCATTCCTTAGAATTAATTATTTACAATTCAATATTTTATAAATGCAAATAAACAAGCAATAATCGATACAAAATGCGCTTTACAGAAATCTATTTATTATATTACCTTTAAAACTATTGTACTTGTTTTAGGTACTAACTCTTTTTATTTTCAGGGAAGTTTATCGTTAAAAATTAGTAAAATCACATGAGTTAAGATTATATTTTTGCCATAAATATTTTCAATTTTTGATAAACCAAATTTTGATAAATAATATTTACTATTCAATCTAAAATTATATCGACTTAAATTAATTAAAAATTTTATTTTGCATATTTTAAACCTAAAATATTATTCCAAATTAATTATATTAATTTCAAAGCAACTTTATGTAAGTAAATCACAACTAGAGTACCTAAAAACATATCAAATCTCTTTAATATTTAGTTTTTTCTTAAATAAATAAAAAATATAAGATACATTTTTATCATTTATTTAAATGGAGAATAAACACTAAAATATAATTAAGGATAGACTTAAAAATATTTGATTTAAAAATTTTAGTAAAATAATAGTGAATACCATTCAACCTATCTTATAAATTAGACTATTAATTTATTAAAAATTCATATGATAAGTCTAAATTATTTTTCAATAATACACAGCTGAGATTCTACTAAAATAGCTTCTAATTATTTTCATATAACTTAGAACTAAAGAAACCAAAGAATACCTAATAAATGAATAAAATTTTGCTTCTTTTTCCTTTTTTCTTTAATAAATAAAAAATGATAAAATTTTTTCAATTTGTTAATAAGGTTAGAATAAAATAAAAGTAAAGATTTATATTTTAAAGTACTGCCATTTTAGTTATTAATACTCTATGAGGTTTTTATTTTTTTATCCAACTTAAACTACTCATAGAAAGATTGTAGTTATTATTATTGAAAAAAAACATTTTAAGAATGGAGAATTTTGTAAAAATAAATTTATTATAAATTTTATCATTCAATATAAATAATATAAATCCTCTAAAAAAATCATTTTTTTTTATTTATTTCAAAATGAAAAAACAAAAGAAAATAAAATGATAAATTATCTTTTGAAAAATAACCCTAAAAAATTTACTAAATTAGTTCTAACATAAATTATGTTATTAAAAAACAAATACTTTATTTTTTTAATTTTAAAATATAAAATTTGTATTGTGTTGAGATTAGAAAAATAATCCAACTAATGAGTTTTTGTAATTTGTATTTATTATTTATTGGTTTGATCTAATTATGCTTGCATACTCTAATTTTAAATTAAAAATTTAAACATTAAACTTATTTTTAAATTATTAAACATTGGTCTTTAATTTTTAATATTAATTTGATATGTCTAATTAGATTGGTTTGTCGAATTTTCTATTATATTTTGGATTTAAAAATTTTTTAAAATGAATATATCTGAGTGCAACGCGCTCTAAAACTAACGATAAATTGAATTTGATTTCAAGCAAATCTTTACATAAATAATATTTTAGGGCTAATATTTTTCACAATTTTTGAAAACAAAAATCAACTTTATATCGAAATACCAGCAAATAAGGAAGATACTGTTGAGAGTGAGTATTGGCATAGTTATTGAAAATCAATAATAAATTAAAAAGAAAATACACACACATTCAGAATAAAAATCAAATAAAGAAACAATACTAAAAGAAAGAAATAATAATTAACTAGAAATAATAATAGCTATTAGGAGATATACAATATAATCAAATAAAAAAATAATTTATTTCTTTATTTCTTTCGCAGATGTATTTTGAAGACTAGAAGAAACAAGGTCGAAACAGATCATTTGCATAGGTAGAGAATTTCTCTAGCAAAAATAAAATTTGTTAGAATCCTACGTAGCATTAGGCCCAACCCAAGTAGATTCAAAGTACATCTAATAAAGGTACTTCAAATATATAGAGCTACACCTAGACTCATTTTTAACAAGACTAACAAGCTTTCTCTGTTCCTTCTCATCATCAGTACTCCTCTATAGCCTCATCAAACACGCTCATTAATGTATTATATCTCTTCAATTTTTATGTTTTTTTTTTTATAAATCGAGATCATAAATTATCTTTTAATAATTAAGACAAAAAGTTAAACACTCAACCACCATAGTTCTTTGAGTCTTTAAAATAACTAAGGGGCATTAAAATATAGCAGCTCTTAAAACAGTTAAAGCATTTAACTTAACAACCCTCAAAGTTACTAGCAAGTTTAGCACAGCTCTTCTTTACCATAATAATAAAATCCCCAAAAAACAGAAGCTTAAAATATACTGCAAGAACAACATATAAACACTTAGTAAAATAAACCTTAAATGTAAGGCTCTAATTCTAGTAAAACATCCTAGCTCAAAGGTTCAAACCCTTCAATATAAAATGTGTCAAATATGTTTAGTGTGAACTCAAGTAGTTAATAGATTTGCGGCAATTAGTATCCTAACAATCAACTTTACTGTCAAGAAATGAATTAGCAAAATAATGTGAAAAAAAGCATATAAGGTAATACCAAAAGTAAACCAAAGTTAGACAATGACCATTAGGAAAATTAAGGGATTAATCAATAATAAATGTAATAGTAGTTAGTAGCTCATTCAAGTTTACATCCCTATACTTCCAACAGCGAATTTATAGCTTAGTAAAGCAATACATCAAGCAATAATACCTAATAGCAGTTAATAAACTAGCAATATGCAAATAAAACAAAAAAGCATCAACGTCATCACTCAGAAATAGCTATTTCCAAGCACTCAAAGTAGTACAGCATTCTTGGAGTTAATTTACAACCAACAACTTAGATTTAATTTAATAATTATCAAGGTTTTTCTAAAGAATTTTAGAATAAAGAGAATCTTATTATTTATGATTCATCCAGCTCTAGTAATCGCAGCAATAATATAGAGTAAAATACGATTCAAACTAAGCCTAAAACAGTATCACCTCATAATATTGACACCTTTAAAAAGCTAGATAGTAAGAATGATTAAATTATTGCTCAAAACTAGAATCAATAAACTCAGTAATTATAAAATGAAAAGAACTTTGTCAATTCTGCTTCTTTGCGTTTTACAACAAGTAATCCAACAAGTTGCGGTATAAGTATAAATGGGGCAAATTTTCAGTCTAATAATTAAAAAATTGATCAGGGAATATAGAAAGATGGGATAAATAACTACATGTCGTTGAGATTAAAAAACTCTAGATAAAATTCAATAAGCATTTTACCAACACATGATTAGTATAAGATAAATGGTATTGAACACAATTAGATTGATGATAAAATAAATAATTCAAGTAGGTTATAAAAAGATTCAAAAATATCTACAATTTATGAAGAAAATAGCAGCATCTGCAACAACAACAACAACAACTTAAGATTACAAAGTAAAAAATAATTTTTATTTTTAAATTTAAAATTTTTCATTTGAATAATAACATAAATATTTCATTCAGAAAGCATTATAAAAATCGATGATTTTTTACTCTTTACTTTTCCTTAATTTTTCTACTTAGGATTATTTACAAATCAGAAAATCTTAATGAATTAAATCTTTTAGAGTTTGAAATTAAATTTTTTATTTCAAAAATATTCACAAACAAACACATCTCAAATCAATCAAAGATTTTTAATTAATTAAATATCTTAACAAATTGAATTATCTTAATTCAAAATTTTAACAGCAAAATTCAAAATCAATTTTTGTATTTTAAATTATCAGTTTTCTACCTACTTCACTTTATTATGATTTTTATATTTTAGTTTTGCCTCCAAATTATTGTTTGATTATTTAATGCTTCTTAATTATATCGAAAAAGCTAAATAACTTCTCTAAATACATTTCATCAACAATCTCATCTGTTAATGTAAAGAGAAAATAATGATTTTAAAGTAAAACAAAATCTAATCCATAAAATATTTATTTTGAATGAATAAAGCTTTGTTTTATAATTTTTTCAGAATTTTCAAAGTCTTTTTATTAAAATAAAATTTTTTTGAGAAAAATATTTCAACAGCAAAAATTGTTTTAATATTAATAGAAAATTTCTAAAAGTTTAAATGTTAAATTTATTTTATTTTATTAAAAATAGATATCGAATGCTTGAAAACAAAAATGAATCCAATAATTTAATCTCAAAAGGTTTGTTTTATTTTTTAAATAAAATCAATAACTAAAATTATTTTTTTTAAATTAGTAAATTGATTAAAAATTGGCAAAATAAAAAGAGTCAGATAAACAACAACATCAGCAAAACATTTGTTCTAGAACTGAATTATAAGAAAATAATCCTATTCTGAAAGCCGAGAATACTATTAAAAATACAAAGTTTCAGAATTACTCTATACTTGCAGACGATTTAATCCTATAGAACTTGAATTTATAAAATAGAAGAGTTTCTGCATTACTGAGTAATGAAACTACATAAAATTACTTGAGCTTAGCAGAAAACTAGAGCTATTAAAGTACTAATAGAAGTTTGAATAATAAGCATACTTCTATAAGTAATAAGCATGATTAGCAATTTAATTATGCGAACATACCTAATGTTTCATCTAACAATAGTAGTATTATAAATAAGTCAAATTCTTCTTCAATTCATCAAAATAACCTTTAATAAACATAACATTAGAAAGATGTTACAATAAATCCCTCCTTCACAAATGTTAAAAGTGGATTAGGATCTTAACAAAACTCAACATCTAATTTATCTTATAACCATTTAAATAATAACAGCAATAACATTAATAATTAACATCAATATAACTAAAATTCAATATTACCTAATTCTAATACTAACCCTTCTTTCTAAACCAAATTAAATAATAAGAATGATGTTAACAATAATGATATTAATTTTTAACTTTAGTCAAATGTTGGGTTGAACACCAAAGTATAGAATTTAATTTCTCATGAAGGAAAAAATAATTTAGGTACTTAAAATACTTCATAAGTGCAGTTGAATAAAAATAATAATATTATAAATCAAGCATGCTAAGGCTAATCTTAGTCTTCGCACCCTACATATAGAGAATAAGAATTCAATATTATTTAAGATTATAATCCTAAATCAATCATTGAAAAGCGTAGAAAATCCCACAGCATAGCAAATAATATCATAAACTCTAATACACATAATATGAAGTAAGCAGTGATTTAATCTACATAATAAAATGCATAAAAATAAGAGGTTTCAGCTTAGAATAACAATTCTCATTATACTAATTCTATGCTGAGCTCAAATATTTCTGACAACACCTCTTAAATTATTATTGGTTATAATAATTCAAACTTTAATCAGTAAATTGCAAATAAAGCTACACCTAACAACTAGCCCTCTCACTCTAATATGTAAATTAATAATATATCATAAATAGTAGGTAATTCCTATTCAGTAGTTACTTCTAATTAACCAACACCAACTAATATTACTGGAATTAATTATACATAAAACTAAAGCAATTATAATAGTGCTAACAGTAATATAAGCAGCAATAATGGATATAATAGTGGTTCAAAACAAAATAATTCCAATTAATAATCAAACTTACCTTAAACAAGTGCTTACTAAGATATTTAATAAGATCAATCAAAATTAAATGTTAAAAAAGTTAATTTAACTTTTGCTGAGCAATTAAAAATTGAGAAGCAGAAGAAATTAAAAGAGCCAGCTCTTAATTTCCTCAACTTAGGTATTAATAGTGAAAGAAATAGTAAATAAAACTTCGTCTCTAATACTGCAAATAACAGCTATAGTGTTTGTAGTAATAACAGCAATAACACTTCAGCAATAAGTACTCCATATGGTGTAACAAATATTACTGATGGCACACAGAAGAATAATATCACTTGCAACAATACAATAAATTCTAATAACAAAATAAACAAAAATAATGAGCCTCCTGTTTCTTATTCTGGTAAAAATTCAAACAGCTCGAGCTTGTAAAACACTTATGCCAAAAATAATAGTGAATTTTAGCAAAGTTATAGCAAAGTATATGAAAACTATACAAACCCCAACTCAAATAGAGGTAACTTATAGTCAACATCTTTACATGTAAACTAAGAACCTTCTTATAGAGAAATGTAATAAATAAATGAACTCTTGTAACAGGCCAAGTATTTAGCTCCATCTAGCACATAGAATGATTCTAAATACTATACACTTCAATACAATAAACTTAATAATTTTGAATCTGATTTCATGCTTCCAACTAGTGCACCAGCTTAACTAAACAATCTAGCTTTTTAAGATACAATTACTTAAAAATCTAATGATACATCTCAAATTATAAAATAAAATAGTTAAATAAGCAACAAAAAGAATAGCCCAGATTAACAAAATATAAATCAACTAAAGTAGACAGCTAAACCTTTTATCAGTAACAATAAAATACTTGATTAGGATCTTTATCTTTAAGGACTTCCTGTTAACAAAGAATAAGAAAAGCCCCAGATATCTTAAGTTTCTACATAATAATTAATAACAAATAAAAATCTTTCAAATAATAACTTAATTAACCAAGAAAAGATTAATTCTGTAGAAAATAATTAATAATATGATTGCATTAAGAATGTAAATTAAACTAGCAAAGTTAAAACAGAACACATATCCTTAATAAATGATAACAACAACAATCGTAATAATAATATGAATGTAAAGTAGGCATAAAATGATAAAAAGTAATAACTTTAGAATGTAAAATAAATTCAGCAAAAATTGTTATAGTTGTAGTAGCCTGTAAAATGGTACCTCCATGATTCTCAGGCCCAGTTTGAAGAGTAAAATAATCAGAGTAATATCAATTGTTATGGTTTATAAAAGAAGGAAGTTAAAATTCAAGAAGAAAAGTATTAAAAAGAAATTAAAGTAAATTTAATGTAATCTATTCCTATAGTTGATTAATATTTAAATTCAGAGTCTTCAAGCTTGACTTAAATATCTACCTATAGAGAGGAAAGTTCAAAATGCATAGTCAATCCATCAATTTTAAATAACTATAATTCTGAATCAGGAAAAGATATTTAAAATTAGGTTTTTAATTAGAATGCATAAAAGTAAAGCATGAAATTTAATAAAGACTTTACAATTAAAGATGCAAATATGAATTTACCTTATTAGATTGGCTAATAGGTTGAAAATTATAAAAATGATATAGAACACTTCTCTAATCTTTACAATATTAACTAGAGAAAGGACTCTTATTTGATGGATTTCGAAGACCTAGAAAAATATTTTAGCCAAAATAATGGAGCTAAACCTTCTAATAATACACCATAATCGGAAAAATAAAATAAAGTATAATGTAAAATATAATAAGATACTGATGAATACAAAGATTTATGTTCTTCTATTGAATCTTTACGTCTGTTAAATGTAAAAGACAATTCCTATATTAAAATTTAAAATCAAGAAGATAGCTCTGATATTTAGAAATTAAATTCAAAGAAAAAGGAATATGAACAACTAGAAACCTTAATTCAAAATGAGTTGCTTAAAAAAAATTAAGAAATATTATTAGAAGAAACAACTGAATTTAATAGATCAAATATTAGATAAGACAAGTTTTATTATCAATAAAATATGCTCAATGAAGATTCATATTCTACTAATTAATAAGATTTCTATAGCTAGACAAATCTTTAATAAAAATAACCTTCTAATTTAAAGAATTTAAATGATTTTGAATCTATTTATAAAATTGAGGAAGGTGAGTATGAACTTTAGGATAATGTTTATGATGAACAAGACTCTTAAAATAGCTCATAATATAGCTTAAAAGCTGTAGAAGAAGATGACAAATCAATAAGACATTAGTAAAACTAGGAAAATAGTAATTCATCTGATAAATCATAAGATTCCTAAGAAATAGCAAATCAATCTTTGGGCTTAAAATTGAATGAAGGTGAAGATGAAGAGATAGAAGACGATTAACTTATGTGTGATGAAGATTAGATAGATAATATGATGAAAAGTAAATTTTCTAATATATTAGATGAAATAAACAACGATGATCCTAATCAAGCCTTCTACTCCAATAATTACTATGACTAGCCTTGCTTTAATATCGAATCATACAGTAATTATAAAATAATCCCTTAGTCATACAGCAATGCAGCATCAAATTAGTAATTATTTTTACTTAAAAAAAATTTTTTTTTTTTTAATTTTTAACATTTTTAATATTAGAAAATAAGAGAGTCAACCCTAATTTTAATAGAATCCAATTATTAGTCCATTTGTAGACCCTGCTTAATATGAATCTAAATCTTCAAATAGCTAAAATAAATAAGTCTAAGATCCTGTTAAATCATAGCAAAATAAAAATGAGAAGGAAAATTAAAATTAAATTAAAACTGATAATAAATAGATGAAAGATTAGAGCAAGCAAGTTTAAGAATAAAAAGTTTAAAAAATTACAAAAGAAGTTCCTTAAAACAAAAGCAAATAAGCAGCTCAAACTTTATCTAAAGAAGAAAAACTTGCTCTCTTAAAGGAAGAGCTAGAAAATTTTGATAAAATTTAAAATTAATTCCCTATTTTTGGTGGAGATTAGTTGGGATATCTTCTTTCTAGAGAAATGGATTATTAACCTAATCCTTTCTACATGCAAAATCAGAAAAGTTTCAATCCTACAATGAGGGCTATTCTTTTAGATTGGATGATGGAAGTCAGTGAGGAATTCGGTTTAAAAAGAGAAACTTATTATATTGCAGTAAATATTGTTGATAGAATATTCTCTCTTCTTCATAATTTGCAAACAAAAGAATTCTAATTGATTGGTGTTACTTCTTTACTCATAGCTTCTAAACTTGAGGTATTTCTAATTTTTTTTTTTACGCAATAGTGACTGATTGGTCATAAAAAGATAATTCTTTTCAAATTTTTAAAAATTAAATATTAAAAATAATTCTAAAATTTGTTAATAATTAACCTTTTTATTGTTAAAGGAAATTTACCCTAAAAGAGTTGAACAATTTATCTTATCTACTGATAACGGATATACAGCATAGCTAATCTTTGAGACAGAATAAACTATTTTACAGGTAAACTTTTAAAGCTAAGATTAACTCAAATAATTAATTTTAACTTTTAAAATTAGCAACTTAATTTTATGGTAAACCCTCCTACAGTTTCTTTCTGGGGAAATTGGTTCATGTCTTAATGGGATATTTTTATTTAAACTTCTGAAATAGCCTAAAATAGCAATTTAATACTTTCAGTCTACTCCAAAAACAATAGTTCATTTGTATAGTTTAGATAAGCTCATAGTTAATCATATGATTTGTTTAGAGAATATATGTAGGTATTGGATTTCTCTGTTTTAGATATATAAACATTATAAATAAAAGCTACTTTTCTACACTGTAGTATCATGTATCTTATTTTAGCTAAGGCTCATGGAGTATATTCTTAAGACTACATTTTAAATCAAGTCAAATAGGGATAAATATTTGTAAAGCAAAGCTAAGAATTTAATGATATATACAATGAATTTGCAAGTGTTTCGTTTGGAGTAACTGTTTTTGATTTAGTGGAATGTGTTTCATATATCTCTTAATTCTTTGCACTACCTATTTCAAATACCTTACCTTTTGTAATTTAAGATATGAAGGAACCTATCCAAGTAAATATTTTATGATAATTGAAAATATAAATAATTTTTTATTAATTTTGAATAATAGGGAAACTATGAAGATTTTCTTTAATACTAAACTCATAATAAAAATTAGGTTCAAATATTTTAAAAGTTATAAAAAGATAATGAAAAAAGAAGAAAATGTAATCAATAATGAATGAATAAATTAATAAAACTGTTCATAATAAAAGATAAATAATAATAAATAAAAAATGATTGAAAAATACATACAGTTTAATTGTCTAATAAATAAAAATGCAAACAAATAAACAACATTTTGTGAATGAATTTATAAGCATAGTAAGCTATTAACAACCTACCAACCAACCAATTAATTATATAAAATAATAATCATTAATTAAAACTATCAATTCTAATTATATTAAAAGAAATATATTTATATAAATATTTATATTATTATTTTAATGAATAACCTAACAAACAACAACTAACCTACCATTTCATCTTTAATTTTATCATGTTTTACTTCTCCAAATTCATTATTTATATTAGTATTCTCCTAAAGATCATTGAATTTTTTATTTTATTACATCTATTTTTCTTTACTTTTTAAGTACATCTGTACACAAAAATGCTAATACCATAATTTTTCAATTTAGTTATTATCTTTAAAATATAAAATTACGAGTATTAATTACATGAATAAAATCATAATTTTCCATTTAAAAAATGTATTAAAATCATATAAAAAGAATTTTTTTGTTTGTTTATGTAATATAACCAAAAAACTAATGATCGTTTTTAGTTTTACTTCTCAAAATTTATTTGATAATATGGTAAATTTCTTTGAATTATTGATTTTATTAATTTCCTTGCACTTATTCCTTTAAAGGTTATCATAGTTTTTCTATTTAGATAAATAGAATTTATTTTTTATCCAATAATATAATATAGCTTATGCTTATGCTTATGCATAATATTAGTAAAAACTGCAATAAAAAAATAAATTTATTTGAATAGATAAACCAAATAAAATGATTTGAACTTCCTACTTTAGTATTTGCTTTACTTCTCCAAATTCCTTACAAATTTCTGTATGCATAATTCTAATAATAGAATTGTAAATATCTTTAAATTTATTAATCTGTTACAATATAAAAATTGAAGAATAAACTAAACTAATATTTAAGTTTTTTAAGATCAGATATTATAAAAAATATATTTTTCTTTTACTGTGAATTAAAAATTGTATTTTTGAGTAAAACTTTACTTCATAAATTTTGAATTTAAAAATGTCTATTATAACATCTTGATTATTTGTTAGAACTAATCATTTAAGATATTTTTCATAACTATTCATCAGATTAATTCCAAGCACTATTACATCAAGACTGTAAATGAGCAAAAATTTCTAAATTAATTTTTTTGATTATTTGTTAACCAATTACAAATAAATGTATCCAAAATTGAAAAATAATATTTTAAATTCATTTGAATATTGATTTTGATTTAGTTTGATTGATAATCTTTTACTTAAGAGATGTTAAGTTATATTTTAAGATTTATTTTTTTAAGTGGGATTTAGTTATAAGAATAATGATTTACAAAGGATTATCTTAAGATAATTTTAAATGATATACAATTATCTATCTTTAGAAATTTATCTCTTTTATGAGTGGAAAACTATCTTTACAACTATCTTATGATTTCATTAGAACAAAAAAACTCTATTTTGAGATTTAACCTTTTTTATTTTGACAAATTATTTAAAAAGGAAAAGAGCTTAGAGTAATAGAAATGATCATTTAGTGCTACTTTTCAACGAATATTTTATAAAGTCTTTAGTAATAAATAGGTAAAAACTTTCAAAAAATGTAATTTTTTTCTATTATAGTCATAGTTAGAGTGAAAAATTACTTAGATTTCAGATATTAATTTGTTTTTGATAGCAAGTTTAATTTCTGGTATAAAAATAATCCAAATTCATCAATCAATTTTCTATGTCTTGTCGATCAATAAAATTAGTCCTAAATCTTAGTACAGTAATTACTAACTTGATTATTGGTATATACTAATAATATTTTCATAATCTAAAACAAAAATATTTATTTAAAGTAGAAAAGTTTTTTGTTCTTAAAAATTTACTTCAAAAATATTCTAATTTTTACAATTTTATACTCAGAGGTGAAACATTTTTTATTTAAATATTTTACTTATCTTGTAAAAGATAAATAGCCATTTATTTAATTCACAAAAGGCTAGATTAAATATAAAGAAAATTAATAAATCAAAAAATTTATTGAGTTTATTTAGTAAATTATTTCAATTATCATCATTGAATAAAGTAAAATCTTGAAAATCATCAATAAACTGTTAGATCTTTAAATTAAATAAAAAAATAAAATAAATAGATTAAAAATTGTGAATAAAATTGATATATATGTTTAGACATTCAAATAAAATTTTTTTTGTTTTTAGATTAATATTAAAATGTAATTTATTAAGGTGTGATAAAAAATTTGATTAACGCTTTTTCACACAAAATGTTGAAATATTTTTTTTTGAGTATTATTGAAAATACTATTTCTAATAAATTGTCTAAAAAATAAAATAAAATAAATTTTTTTTAATTGAGAGGACAGTAATAATAATAATATCGACATTTATTTTTATAATTTTCATATTAATATATAAACTAATATTTGATTTAAAAATAAATATTTTTATTGATTGATCATATTTGTTGATAATGATTTAACTTTTGCATTAAAAAATTTAAAATATTTTTGAAAAATAGATAGCAAGCAATGGAATATCATGTCTTTTAATATCATCCACTAAACAATAGAAAAATATATTAATTTATATATTTTTAAAAAATGTTTGATTATTAAAGAAATTTGAAATTTTTTTATGATTTATGATATATTCGAAAAAACTATCTTCAAGAATCAAAAATCAAAAAATTATTTAGAATAAATACCCTTTAAAAAGCAATATAATAAAAGGCATTAAAAATGACCGAAAGTAGTGATCCAAAGGCATAAGGTTCATACCTTTAAAGCGGAATTAATAAAAGCTCTATGAATAGAGAATAAGTAGTTATTACATCAGTAGAAATAAGACCTCCAGTTGTAACATTTGCAGACATGAATACCGAAATGAAAGAATTTGCTTTTGAGAGAGCAGAATATGCATATAGTAAATAGTTATTCATAATAAAAGCATACTCGATGATGCCAATTTATTGATATAATATTTTTTAAAATATAGAAATGGTTTTTAAATAAGATTGGAAATATTATAAAGATGCAGCTTAATTTTTAAAAGATTAATTCGATGAAAAGTTTGGAGGAACTTGGCATGTTATAGTAGGTAATATAATTAATCAAGTTTAAAAAATTCAATGCTAATTAGCCAATAAAAGCAATAAAATGAATTCAAAATGTAGTTTAAAGTTTTTTTAAAAGATCATTATGATCAATATTTTAGATTTTAGTAAAGGAATTGATTTTAGTTTTCTCTTTTAAGAGATCATCTTATAAATTGATTTTAAGTTAGACATATTTTGTAGAAATATAAAGCAGAGTTAGAATCTTAATATAAATTAAGTTATACTTTCCTTCTAACTTTTATAAATTTTTTATTAAGCAAAATGAATAGAAAACAAAAAATAAATTAATTCAGCTTTCAAATGCCCTTATAAAAAAACAATTTTATGCAGTTAATTTGAAAATATTTAATAATATTAAAAATAGTAAAATGAGCAAAAATAATTTTTATTTAAAATACTTTAGAATTTACAAGATCAATTAGTTAATAAATTATCAATATTATATCATTAAGCTACACTCATTAAGAATTAAAGAATTTTTGTTAATTTAAAAATATTTATGATAATTTTTAATATTTAAAAAAATATTTTATAAAATCAAAAAAAGAAAATAAAAATAATTTTTGAGATTGTTTAAAATAAAACATTTAAAATTAGAAATTTACTTAATTTTAATTAACATTATTAAAAAGACTTAAAGTAGTCAATCAGTCAGTCTTCTTTTTTTAACTCTAGATTTTTATCAAAAATAAAATTTAAAATTAATAATTTAAATAAATGAAAACTTTTGATGATAATATGTAGAATGCTTGAAAGTTAACAAAAATATTAAAGCCTGTATGAAATTTCATAAAAATTCGAATTTTGGGTCTTTATTAATATTTAATTTAATTTAATTGATTACCTTCACAATTTAAGAATAATACATTTGGCAGTTTGAATAATAATTTTTAAACTAGTTAAAAGTAATTAAGGCTACTACCACTAAAGAGATAACTAAAATATTTCCCCTACTTATTTATCATAAAATTTTATGAAAAACTCTATTACAATAATTTTTAAAGAAAATTAAATGACCTTAAGAGGGTAAGATAAAAAAATGATATTACTTGAAAGTTGCATTCATTTTTTTAAAAAATTAATTGATTAGATTAATTCTAATAAAAAATTAATAATTAATTGCTTTTTTTTCAAACAAAATTACTCTAGCATATAGAACTTAATAATTTTTTCTTCATAATAGAAAATATTTAAAGCTTATTATTACTCTAAATACTTTACAATATGAATTTTTAGATGATCGCCATAGCATCTTACAATTAAGCCATTTTAAGAATTTCATTTACTTTTATGTTTTTTTTGAAGAGAATTAAAATATAGTAACAGCTGATTATAAACAGCTATCAGCGGAGTATATTTTATTTACTCAATATAAGAATCTACGTCGAATTTAGATGGTTTAAAATTAAAATGACTGACTAATTTTCTTATTCATTATTAAAATATAAAGGGAGACATTTTGGGTCATTCGTTAGCTATGAGTCAAAATGTATTATACTATTTTGGATAAATTAAATTGGATTCTTAATATACAAATTTGGTTGAATTAGAAGTAGTTTTAGGATAAATATATATTATGTGTGTAGATGCATTTTAGATTGAATTAATTTTGTTATGGTTTTAAAAGAATACGAAAGGAATAAATAAATAATGTAATGATACAGTCTTTTATAGAGAAATAAATAAATAAATAAATAAGGTTTATTTATCCATCAGTCAATTAAAAATATAAATTTATTAATTCAATTCTCCTCTCAAATTTAATTTATTGTTTCCAGTTAAATTTTATTTTGAATTCGCCTTATTTAAATTGGGACTTGAATCCTTCGACAATAAAATAACTCCAGATTTATTACGTTTTCTTTTTAATGATGGCTGTTATTTTATTTTCATCATTAAAAGCTCGAATAAATAGGTTCAACAAATTTTATTTTTGAGGAGATTTTGAATATTTTAATTTAAATTTTTACTAGTTATTTTTAATTAATTGTTAACTAGATTTATTTTTGTTAAAATGAGAACTATTCAGTTTTTTGTTATTTTTTATGAGATAATGGGAATGGCTACTTAAATTTATCATTTAAATGTTGGCATAGGAAAATGTTATGAATTTTCCTAAATCAAGCCTATGTTTGCTAAATTTCAGTATTTTGTAGATTTTCAAAGTACTCTATCATATTGTGTATCGCCTTAGAGCGATGAGAAATCTTATTTTTAACTTCTGGAGGCAACTCTTGATAAGTTTGAAAGTATCCGTCAGGCTAAAAAGGCCAGAAGTTATGCTTAAAAGCAAAACCTTAAATGGGAGCACTGGGTAGCTTGATCAAACCTGGTGTTCTTCCTATGAAGCATAGAGGATCTTCGAGTTCCTCGCTCATGTAGGCAATAATGCACTAAGCGTAAGCACTCTTATCCTCATAACCTGCTAGCATTTTTACAACGCCAGCTGGTGTTAGCTCCTTAAGGAACCATTTGATATATGGACCAGGTAGCCCATTTAAGGCATTGAAGCAAAGAGAGGCATCTTCTACTATTAAAGGTTTCTTAATGATGTTAAATGCAAATTTAGCTTTCATTTTAGCTATATCAAGGGGATTGCCTTGATACTCAGGTAAATCGATATTAATTGAAGTGAGACTAAGATTAGAGTTAGCCATAATATATTAGAACTCGTTTAGTTTGTCTTTGTTTCCAGTTATTAGGAGTATTTCTTTTGTAGCCGTTCTCATTTTGTTTACCTATTAAATATTAGGTTTTGTTAAAGTAGTTGTTTATTATTATTGTTATTAATTGTTTAAAAACTTAAAGATTTATTAAATTTTGACTTTGATCTATATTAAAAAGATTGGTATTAAGTAATATTTACTTGCAGCTTTGATATGTAATGGGCGGATTTTAATCAGAATTATTTGCTTAAATTAATGGAATTACATTTCCTTCTTATTAATTTATGAAATTACATTTTCTTCTTATCAATTATTTGAATCTTCCCTTTAATAAAAATAAGTAAACTAAGTGTGACAGCAATTTGATACAAATGTTCTTTGGGCAATTATTGAAATCTCAAGAGATTGCAGATAAAATTGCTATTCTCTGCTCAGAAATATTTTGGACTCCTTATTACAACGGATTCTCAAATTTTTTGCTGATCTAAAAAATTATCTTTTCATACAATTTAGTAATATCAACTATTGTTTATTTACACGCATTTTCTTAATTTAAATCTGTTGATTAATTTTCACTAGCTAAAAATCCAAAAATGAGGTGAATAATAAGAGTTTCACATTTTAAATATTAAGTGAGTTGAGAACTAACTGCTTTAAGTTTTTTTAAATATTTAAAAACAGGTAATTATTAATTAAAAGATTCCTAGACCTGAAGTTATTAGTCAGTATTTATTATATTGGGTATTTAAAAAATTTATATTTAAAACGAAAGTTAATTTATTAAATACATTTATTTAAAAATGGTGAATTTAGTGGTAAAAAAAATAAATCCAATTCATAAGATTAAGCGCTTAAACAAAAAATCCCTTGTATCAAAGTGTAAAGTAAATCATTTAATAAACACCAGCTGATATTATCAGATCTATTTGCTGATTTTACTTAGAATGTAAGGATCATTAGTATAGTCATAAAAATAAAAGACTAGTAGGAATGAAAAAACTAGTTAAAATTTTAGTTCTGAAAATTAACAAAATTTTTTATTATACAATGTTTTCTTAATTTAATTTTTTTTAAAACAACTTATAGTTTACTTAAAATATAATCATGTTATTAGAAAGCTATAATTTAATATTTTTTAATAATCTATTTTAAAGTACGATTTAATTTTATAGTCTATATCAAAATTATTGTTAATGTGCTTTAATTATTTCAAAATTTCTTTTCAAAGCCAAAGTTTCTTGTTTGAATAAATTAATAAAAAAAAGAGTTTTAATTTCTTAAAATAATAAAAGAAAATAATAAATTAATTATAATAAAACTAATAAATAAAATCAAAGTATTTTATGAAATATTTTTAATATTCTCTATTTTAATTCTAGCAATCCTCAAATCTATGTTAGCCATCTTTAAGTTTTGTATTTAAGTAAAGAGATACATGAATTGAAGTTAGTGTAGATAGAAGAGAAGCTATAAATTGATCTAGAAGCATTACTTGAGTCGATTATAATAAGAAAATCAAAAAACGAAGTTCTAATTTTCTAAATATTTGATTTCGAAAATATTCACCAACTAATAAATTTCCAAAATAAAATATGCCATACTAATAAAAAGTGTCTTACTAATAAAATGTCTATTTTGGAAATAAAAAGGGTCTGAAAAATTTTTAGAGGGATAAAAGTAGATTTTTAGAGATATAATTAAGGGTGATAAATTTATTAGAAGGCTAGACAGAGTTAAAAATGAAAGATGCCAATTTTATTACAGTAGATAGTTAGATGAATGAATAAAGCTGATTTATCTTTTTAGCTTTAAATGGATTAACTTTACTGATTTTAAAATCCAAGAGTGAAATTAGAAATAGAGATCAGGTTATGGTTAATTAAAAAATTACTTTTAATTTGATCAAATCAGCCTAAGGCGGAATAAATAAAATTTTTTTTTTGAAGAATGTAGGCTTGAGAAAGAAATTGTGTAAATCAATGGAAGGATAGATAGAAAGAAAAGAATTTTATTTTCATACATAAGGAATGAAAAATTTATAATTTTATCAAAAATAGAAGAATGGAGCAGGCAGACACAGGATAAGAAAGAATAATTAATAAAAGAGAAACTCACTCAATTTAGGGGTCTCTAACTCCGTTTTACTCTACATTAATGAATGATTCAAGTCTAATTAGTTTTTTTAAAAATTAAATAGAGAAAATCTATTTAATAAATTAATGAAAGAATTGTGCGAAGAAGAAGAAGAAATAGAATACGACAAATAATTTAAAAGCCTTTCATTCGAATGATAGAAAAATTAATTATTAATTTAATTAACAAAAAAATTAATAAACAATAATAAAAAAAAAGAGGTCACTATATATAATAGACCTTCTCTATTATAATAAATAATTAATAAAAATTTTAAAATTATTTACTCAATCACCACCATTAAAATATATTCTCTCCTAAAATGAACGACTTTATTACTGTTAACAATAAATCCAACAAGTTAAACAAAAAATCCAACAAAAAAAGCAACTATTTGGCTAATAGCTCAGCTGCTTCCAGCTCTGATGAAGAGAAGCGCATAAATGCTAAGGTTAAGATTATCGATGCTTAAATGCTCCATGCTGAAAATAGTTAGTATTATGCTGATAATACTGAATTTGACGGTCCTGACAGCAAAGTTTTATTGGCTCCCGTCTTCTTCTTCTGAACAAAAACTCTGACAGAAGAAAATAATTTAGAATGAAATTGATATATATATATATAAAGAATAGAAAATATATTATTTTAATATAAATTATAATAACAATATAACTAATAATAATATCCTGATATAAAATAATTACATACTCTACTATCTAAAAAATATACTCTCCTTTGTACAAAAACTTTGATGACTTTCCTTAAGTATAACAAATATTCCTAAAACGATATAAATAAATCCTCTCTGCTTAAAGGTATTGACTTAATGATGAATGACTCTATTATCACTACTTACTTACCTACACACACATATACTATGATTAATTTCTAATAAGTATCAAAGATTTTAATAATTAGCTTTTTTTAAATATAAAAAATGACTGATATCATCAATCCTCTATATAAAATAATAATAATACTAATTAGTTTCAATCTACTCTATATTATCAAAATTCATTTTTATAACTTTATATTAATTAATCTCTGCAAATAAATCTTAACTAGTTTGAATTGCTTTCTTTCAATTATTTATAAATATCTTCAATTGCCTTTCTATCGCAGATTAGGTAATAAATTCGTAATTAATTGCTCTTATGACCACTCTTTGTCATTTAATTACCTTTCAAGAAGAACTATTGTTAATTAAATTACTAATTAATGACGCCATAGGTGTAAAGAATTAGATATAACAATATAATAACAAATAATAGAAAAATCCTCAGTTAAATTTAAATACATCTATTCATACAGCCTAAATAACAATCAAGCTACAACAAAATGAAAACCCGCTATCCAAGCGACATCCAAATAGAGTAATACCATATGAAATTAATAAGAATTAACCCACCATATATTAGTTTAATAACAATTATCATTAATTCATTTCAATTCTAATTTACTTAAATTAATGTATGTAAATAATATATTTATTTATTCTTTGTACATAACATTCATAAATCCTTTCATTCTAAACTTCAATAAAAAATTTTATTTTTTTTATTTTTCATATTAGGAAATTAAAACACTTTTTTACTTTATGATTTTTATTTTATGACTTTTATTTTCAATATACTAACATCTCAGATCAGCATCTTCTTTTTTCATATTCTAATAAAAAGATTGCTCACTCTGAAATCAATATGTCATCTATAATTATGTAAAGAAATCTTTTATTGCTATGCGGGGTTCATTTTTTCTTTTTAAAATTTTAATTGATTTTCAAAAAAACAGAAATAAATGTAAATTAACCGACTCAGTAACACTTTTAATTGTTAATATTCAACTGCAGCATGAATTTAGGTTATTTGTTAAAAAAGAACTAGTAAATATTAAAAGTTGAGAGATTTAGTGGCTATTGTTAATTATTGTTGTTATATTTTCTATTTTTGGACGTTTTTTTAAAAATACTTAATTAAAAGCATTTACTTATACTCTACAAGTTATTTAAAAATTCAAAAAAATTAGACAGTAATTTGAATCTTACAAATCTATTACCTTTTTATTCTTTTAGTGTAATAGTCTATTATTTATGTCTGATAGAAAGCTTAAGCTTAGATATTTATTGCATGATGAGAAAATTAGTTTATAATGACTACCTTATCTTAATTTTTTATACTTTTATAAAATATTTAAATTTAATTCTATCTATTTGACAGTCAAAATTATAATAAATACAGAATTATAATTAACAAAAAGAACAAATTTATTTCATTGATTCATAATTCATTAGGTAGAAAAAATATAATAAATGTTAGCTTTATTTGTTAAGTATTTGAATTCATGCAAATTTGTTAAGTGTGAAGGTTAAGCCCACCTTTTTTAACTTCCTCCTTTATTTCTTTTGATTACAAAGGTGCAGATTAGATTTAAGCTCAAGCTTAAGTTACCATAGCTTTGTAAATAAAATTAGTAAAAGCATAACGATATATTGTACAAATTTATATGATGGGTAGGGAAGCCAAAAGTTAAGTTTTTTATTAAATTTACTTGTTATTTAGATACAAAGAATACTCTAATCTATTTTTATGATGAAATATTAATGCTTTTATAATTAGAATAAATCTGGAAAATATAAGGTATAAAATTTTCTATTTTGTAAGTGTTTATTTAGTCTTTCCATTAGCTAAAAATAATTAGCTTATTTTTATGTTTAAGTAAGACAATTTTTTCATTTACTTTCTTTCTTTTGTTTAGAGAAAGTGGAGTATTTTATTGCAAAAGAAAATGTATTAATAAAAGATTATTGCTAACCTTCAATAGTAATTAATTATTGTTTGATTATTGATATTTAATAGCCAGTCTATTGATTTATTTTCCTTTTGTTAGTTTTAATTTGCTTCTTGTGCTATCAATTTTGAAAAAATAAAAAGAGTTAGAATTCCATCCAATTCTTTATATAATTTTGATAATGATATTTTTGTCTAAATACAGGACAATTCAATATAATCTTGTATAAAAATTTTAATGCTTTTATTTTGAACATTCTATTCATTTGTTATTTATATATATATTTTTAATCTTAAAGTGATTGTAAGCCTTCCATTTTTATGTGGTTTTTCTTTGAAGTGATTGGATTAAAATAAAAGAATTCATTTGCACTTATATCTGAAATTTTCAAGAATGAATGGAGATATTAAAATATTTTTAATAGTGAATTAACAAGGCTAAACAAAGCAGGAAAATAAAAAAGAGACTCTTTATGAGAAATTGGAAAGGAATCAGTCATTTTATGGTAACATAGAGTTGAGAATATTTTAAATTTTAAGATGAGTCAGAATTTAAGAATTTAAATTTGTTGGATATTTGTGGAACCAAAGTTAAAAATAAAAGCAAAGCTTCGATTAGCTGAATAGTACAGACGTTGGTGATAAATATAATTGGGTTAGTATTAAATATTTATTTGTGGACAATTAATTACCATATCAAAATTTTGATATTTAAGTCATTTAATGATGCTAGTTTTCATATGTGGGGATAAAATATATTGATTTTAATTTCTAAGAATAATCTCTTAACCAAGCAAGTATTTTATTTATTTGATTTTTTCATTACACATCTACTATCTTTAATTACCTCAATTTGAAATCTGTTAAGGCTTTAATACTCTGTTTTTTTTGCCATAACTTTTTTTATTTGTCTGCCAAATTGAAAGAAAACCAAGAATTTTAAATTGCAGCCACAACTTACTTTAATTTTAATTTACAAATTTCATGTGTTTCATTTTCCATATTTTTTGGTAAACAATCAAATATTTTGATAAATTAACAAGGCTACTCCAACGATGAAAAAAAAGTTAGAATAGAAAGAAAATTAAATGAAAGAGACAAAATTTATCATTTAGAAAAATGTAGATTGTTCTATTAAAAAGCTAGATGCCTTAGATATGCTCTCGGTATTTCTTAGGAAGTATAAATTTAATTAGAAAGTTGAAATATATATTTAATTAAGCTAAAGTACATAGGGTTGATTTATAATTTTTAGGTTCTTTTTATTATCTTAATAGATAATTAAGATTTTTATATTTAATAGGTTAAATAATAGATAAATTTACATCTCTTTTTCTTACTTTTTTTGTTCTTTTATTTTAAGAGTCCAAAGACAATAATATGTTTGCATTTTTTTTTTAAATTCTCCACATATCCACATAGAATTATTTATTAGCTTTGTGATCATTTTGGACTTTAAATTTTACCTTTTATTTTTGAAATACTTCAGAAATACAGTTTTCAACAAATATTTTGCTTAACATTCTCTCAAAAGACTCACCAAAATTTTTTCATATGTGTTAAAGTTTTAAATATCCAAGAGAGAGGATTTTTTTAAAAAAGTGAGTCAGAAAAAGTGAAATCAAAGATTAAAGTGACAACATAATTATATTATTTAGTTTTTTATAGAATTTGAAGAGAAATTTTAATTTGTTAATTGAAGTAATATGGAAAGGAATTTAAACAATATAAAAATATAAACATTCAGGGAGTATAAACAGTTAAGAAAATTAAAAGATAGTATTTAGTATGTATTATAAAGTATTTGATTAAAATTGGGTTTTTATCAGACAAATCTTCGTTTTTTATTTGCACACTCAATTCTTCGTAGTAGAGAAAAAGAAGTTTTGAGTGAGGGTTGTGTTATTAGTTTGATAGGAATTTTGGTTGTTAGTTATTAAAATTTAATTTTATAAAAGAAAATGTTTGAATTAGAAAGATGTAAAAGATTACCGCTTTCTAAACGATTTAAAAGTTTTTAATTTAAATTTTTAGATGTATCTTTTTTTTGTTAGTTCAAGCAAGATACTTTCAAATGATTATTATTGTTATATATAAGGATATCTTAGTAATTATTCAAGGAAGGTAGGAAGTATATTTTTATTTTAAATAGATGTTTTTAGCTTTAAGAGTTATTATATATGTTTGGAAGTGTATCTTAGTAGAAGCTAAAGATAACTCAAATTTATATTTGTATTTAATGTTTTTCAAAGGCTGTAAATAGTCATTTTTCTTCTTCTTTTAATGGGAGCTGATTCCTTTAATTCAGCGAATAATTAGTTTAATTCACCAGCCAAGGCATTCATTTTTCTTATTCTGCTCTTATCAAGAGGCTTTTTGAAGTTGTATTTGGGCTATTCATTTTATTATGGTTCAGCATTCATTTTTTATTATTCTCCATTGAAGTTGGAGGAGTAGAAGCATTCAGAGTCTTCTTCTTCAATTCTTTCAAAGACCATGCCATCCTTTCCTTCTTTAGTAATTGATTTCTTGATAGCTATAAAGATCTTATTTTTCATGATGAGTTCAGCTTGTTAGTTGCAGGAGTCAGAAACACGAGTCATTTTATGTGAGTTTATATATTTAGTACTTATATAATTTTGAATATATTGTTGTTGATATTAAAGAGTTTTTTGATTAGTTATTTTTTTAATATTATTGCTTTTTTTGATTTTTTTGTATTTTTTTAATTTATAGTGAAATCAACTTCTTGATTTTCAGATATATTAAAATACTGAAAGGCCCCCTCCCCTCTTTTTCTCCTCCAAATGAAATTTAATTAAAAAAGAAAGAAGAATCTTTAAGAAAAATAATAGTAAGAAAAGGAAAAATTAATTAATTTTCATGTAAATTAAAATTAAAACTGAATGGGGGTCAGCTTGTGTTTAATTAAGGCTTGAATAAGTAAAATTTGCTTATATAAACCCCCATAATTTAAATGGTTTGCCTTGATTTTTATAGCATCCACCTGAATTCATAAACCCCCACAAATCATATGCAAATCTCTTAAAGTACCTAAAATAAGAATTTCAACATAATTTGATTTTTTGTAGGCTCATATCAGAAAATTGCGATCTGTATCGTGGGTATACACAAATTTAGCAAAAAAGAGAGAAAATTGAAGAGAAATTAAAAGCTATTTTTATCTCAACATTTTTAATATTTAATTTCATAAATTTAGTTTTATTTTCCATTTATCATAAAAAGTCTGTTTCCTAAAATTACACCAGCTGGTGCTAAGTGAAAAATCGACTTTATATCAAAAAACGAAAATTTAACACACAGCGTTGTCATAAATTATTTTAGCATAGAAATAATGAGAGAGGAATTTTTATCCTAATAAAATTATATCTTTTTATTAAACAGATAGTAGCAGGTATCTTGTTAAAAGTAATAGTATCTTTTTCAACTCCTAAATTTGATTTCTAGTATCTTTTAAGATAAAATGCTAAAAACTATCAGAAATGAATAGGTGTTAAGAAAGAAATACACATTAAAAGTTAATTCTTGTGAGAGAAAATAATAATTATAATTTCAAAACATAAGTATTAACATTATATATAATATTAGATATAAAATTAATTAAGTAGTTTGCAATAAAAAGAATTTGGTTATTAATAACAAATGCTTATTTCCTTTTTCAGACATTTTTTATGCTCTTAGTTCAAATATATTAAATAATTCACTGATTAAATTATTTAAATCTTGTATCTTTTTAGAAATTTAAAGATTATTCTTACAATAAAGAAACGCGTATCTTTAATTCAAATAAATATCTTTGAATTTTTGATTTAGATGCACCTAGTAATAAAATTTAAATTTAACAAGACCGACACATAGATTCTGATAATATTTAAACTATATTTATTTAACTTAAAACATACTCGTAATAAAAAAGTTCAACAAACCTGGGTTCTTCTCAGATCAAAAAAAAATGCTTATTTGTGATAAATTCTATAAGTAGAAATTAGCTTGAACGTATTGAACCAAATAAGAATTCAAAATGATAAGTCTTGTTTATAATTTTCTACCTATCAGTTCCTACTTAATTTATACCCAACGCAATTAATGAATTTAAAAATAAATAAAAAATAATCCACTTAAAATATTGAATATGAAACTATTTTTTTCATATTCTTAAAATTTATTGCTTAAATTGACAATATAATTCATATTTTAAGAAGAAATCTACTTACAAATAGACAAAATTTTGAAATCGTATCTTATCAATAAGAAAAGATATAATCATTCATGCTATTTTAATTTATTTAATGTATTACATTCAAATTTCTTTTTTATTAATATACTTCTAGGAGTTTTGTGGCTTCTGACTACTTTATTACTTAATTTAACGCTGTGCAAATATCTTGTCAGTTTAATTTTTTTCTCTCTTAAAGTTTTTTGTATTCAGTTAAGCTTTTTCTTTAACTTTTGGTTCAGTAATAAGGTTCATGTATAGATGAAAATAAGAAAGAAAGAATTAATTAATATAATAAATCACATTATAATTGTATTTTTTATATTTTCTATATTTTTTTTCTATTCTTTGTAATTCTATCAATATTTTATATTTCTTATGTTTTCTTCTAAATGCATATTTTTAGCTCAACAATTTTAGTTAAATTTTAATTGCTCTTGTTTACTACTTAAGGTGTAGAGTATAAATTTAATTGAATTGATTGAGAAGAGTTGAAGAAAATATTTATACAAATTTTTGCTTTTTTTAATTTAAAAACTTCTGCAATCAATCCTTACTATTAAATAAAATATTTTTCCAATAAGAGTATTTATGGAGAAAAATATTAATTAAAATGATTATTTAGGTTAATTTTATGAATATTTTAAAAAAGCTATTACTATTTTATCCTTTCTCTAAATTAATTTGGATTCTTCATTTCGATTAAATGATTTAGATTAAATTGAAAATATATTATAGTGCGTGGCTAAAATTATATCTTACTTTTTGAAGATATTAATTTACACTAAGAAATATTCCGAATTATTCTATACTTTTAATCTATGTTTGGATCTGAGAAAAAATCTAATTTAATTTTGATTACAAATGCTTAAAAATTTTTTGCATTACATTTTTTACTAGAATATTATTAACTCATTCTAATTGTTAGCAATTTAACTTGGTATTAAATAATAAAAGAAATCAATATACAAAAAATACAAAGAGTTAATAAGAAAAAAAGATATCTTCTAGTATTAAATTTAAGTAACTGTTCTAAATTAAATTAACAACAATCAGTTAGCTTTCATATTATGAAGCATATTAATTTACTCCAACAATTTTAGCTCTCTTGTTCAATTTTTGCTAATTTATTTTTCTACTTATATAAATTTTATTGTCTAATTCTATCAAAAAATTTTCTTTTATTTTTCTAAGAATATTTTCAGAGTGTAATGAAAAATGAAAAATAAAAGATCAAGTATAAATAAGGCATAGCATGTAATAAAAGAATTATTTATGTATTGTAAGAGATACAATATAGTTTATTAGTATTTACTTTTTACTGAGGAATGAATAGATTACGATAATACTAGGTAGTAACGTAAGTGAAATCAGAGGTGATTGATCAAATTTGATAGCAAAACTTTTTTGATGTGATGTTTTTTACAGAAATTTCATGGGAAAAAAGTTCTATTTTCTGAATTGATTGAATTGATGATTAATTTCCATTAGAAAGCAAAAAATTAAAAAGGTTACAAAGTTTTAAATTTTGCATATGATATCTTCTCTTAAATAAATTAAATATTATTTGAATAGAAATTGAAAGAAATTTGACAGATAATCTTCAGCTTATTTATCCCCAAAAATAAAAATTAGATCATAATAGACTAGCTTTTTTGCTTACTTAGTAGGCTTGATTTACAGTCATCACAAGTAACAAGCTATAAAAGTTACATGTAAAAATATTCTTTTCCGAGACAAAAATAACTAATCATTTTGTGTTGGATAAAAAAAATAATATATTTTTAACATTTTTATTGGTTTTTAGATCTTGATTGCTCTGTTGAGAAAATAAAAAAATAAAATTTTATGTTTTTAATTTTTATTGGGTTGTTGTGTTGGCAAAGGTATTTATATGTAAACAGAAGAAATCTCAAATAATTTAAAATTTTACTTGAGGAAAAGCAAAGAAAAGCAAAAAGTTATAAATCTGTATAATGCTTGCTATCCAAAAAAAAATTTATTTGTCCTTTTTTGAAGGAACTAAGTAAGTGTATATAATATTAAAGATAAGTTTTTAAAGATCGTAATATTTAGGAGGGGACTAATATTTTCTGAAAAGGGGAGGGATTATATCAAATTAGCGATAAATATCATTACTTACACTTTCCAAATATTTCGAGATTTTACATATTAGCTGAAAGCCATAAATTTTTACACTCACTTAACTATTGTCACTAAGTCTTTATCCGAGTCATTTATTATATCATTACAAAAAACTTTTTTATAGGCTGGCTCGTTTATTTCTTAAATATTTTAAATGTACTTCGTAATTTAAAAAGACTGGTATTCGGACAACATAGCTTTTATTATTATGTTGTTAATTGTGGATTATTAATAAAGTGCTCACTTATATTTTAACTTTCGTATTTAATTAATGGATTTTTACAAAATTAAATAGCTATTGATTAATATTGCTTAATAAAATTTCTTTTATCTATGTTTTATTTTGATTGGATATGCTTGATTTTTATCTAATCATCTAAAGATATTGTGAGAAGTATCTATAATTTATCTTAATAAAAAAAAAGATATTTATTAACTGAATTCAAGTACTTAATATTCAAACACTCCTTAAAAAATTAAATCAAACTGCAACAGTAAACATAATTTGCCATCCACAGTGTAAAGTTACAATTTGATTACGAAAATGATTGTATTATCTTGGATAGAAATTGCGTCTTTCCTTCTATTATTTCTATGATCTAAAAGATATTTCCAACTATTACAAAAAAAAGGCAAGTAAATTAAAATGCTCTACTCTTTTCTTTATATACCCAATCCAAAATTAAATTTTGCTAAAAAATATTCTATATACTTAGTCATGCATTGATTTATAACAAACTTTCTAATTAATTGTTACTTGTTCAAATTCTTATATTATCCTTAATAATTGAGGATTTAACTCTATAGTATGCAGAGAAGTGAATAAGTGTTACTTTATGCAATAAAAACCAACAATTTTTAGATAATTTTTATTTTGTAAAAATGAATTTTAGCCATATTTTTTGCATATATTTATTCAAAATAGAAGGAATCTAAATCTAAATTCTTAATTTTTTTAAGTTACTTTAATTAAGGAGAATTTAGTCCTTCAAAAATAGACTTGATAAAGAGAGTTGGCTATCAACTTTAAGGTATTACGGTTACAAATAATTGAAATTGTGATGTAAAATAACTCTTTAATAATAATAATTGGAATTAATAAAGATATAGCTCAAATTTTTACATTACATTATTACTTCTTTTTGGAGATCATTTAAATAAGATCTACTTAATTATTTTTAAATTATTTCTGGGGATTGTAAGCTGATAACAAGTGCATAAAGACCATGTCATTTGAATGCAATAATAAACTTTTGCATAGGTCTTTTTAATTTAAAGATGCCTCTATTTTTGATTAATTAGCCTTACAATTTATTAGATTTTAAGAATATTTGAAATCCGCCAAAAGAGATTTTTTTGCTTCTTTACAAGTTTTTATCTTTCATCAGAGAAAATGTAAAGAATTGCATGAAATTTTCTATGCTTATAGTTCTGACTAATTAGAAAAAAATTTTGATTGATCATTTTATAGACAAATAAAGCAAATATATTGTCGTTTGGATGATAAAAAATATTTAATAATATCTAATAGTGTTTTCTATTGTAAATTTATTTATTTAAATTAGATCAAAAAATTAGCTCTTAGTAAGGGCTTTTCATTTTATTAACATCGGTTCGCTCCCAATTTGAGAAGTTTTAAAAAACTTTAGTTATTCTTGAAAACAATTTTGCTTATTTGTGATAGTATGTATGATTAAGCTAGCATATGTAAGCTAATTAGTTCTATAATTTTTCAAGGATTATTTAGAAGTCATTTATTAATTGATTTTTTTGAGTTCGAATGATAAATATTAATTGTTACTGCTTCTTTGTTTTGTTTACTCTTCTTTTTGAGAGTAAAGATTATATCTTTACTACCATTCAGAAAGGAAATAGATAAGACGATAAATTCTTAATTTGTATCCTCAAGACTAAGGATATTTGCTATTTTTGCAGATTATTTTAAATTTTAATAGGGCTTTATTTTACTTAATCACTCTTGAGTAAAAATCCTAAGGTTACTTTTAATAAAAACACTCGGAAAATAATTGTATTTTATCATATATGATTTGATTGATATCACTTTTTAATGTATCCCTAAACATCAAAATAGAAAATAAAATTCTCCCATCAACAAAAATACTAAGAAATTTAAGTGAATGAAATTCAACTTACCACTTCATATTATTAAAAGTTAAATATTTCGGGAATACTAAGGCTGATTAAAAGAAATAGAATAAATATGATTTTTCTTCAAAAACTGCTGCTTCTGCTAGAAGGAAATTTATTTGAGAAGATTATTCTGATTTTTCAATTTTTTATGAATTTAAATGTAATTTAAGATTATTTTTCAAAACATAATTTTTTTTTTAATTTGAAGCATATTATTACGAATGTTAAAATTGTAATTAAAATTTTTGCAATTAGTTGATTATGAAATTAAAGTTACAATTTATTTTATAAAAAAGCATGAATATTTTAAAAGGAACTCGTAGCCTATTTTTTAATACTGCTTTACCTTTTTGTTTTCTTAATTTATTTCTACCTTTTTTTCTCTTAAAGTAAAAAGGAAATAATAAATTAAAGCCTTCAAATTTTTTGTTACTCTCATCTAAATGTGAGGTAAATATTTTTACATTTAATTATTCTAAAATTAATAAAACTGAGGAGTCCATCAGTACATACTGACAAACTCTTATGCAAAAACCAATTGATTGATAGAGATAATATTTAGAGTGAGACTTGAAAAGAAAAATTATAGTTCAGACAAATACTATGAATATATGGAGAATGGCTAAGATACAGAAGGATGATTGAAATAGAATAATTATATAATAAATTATAATTTGATATATTGGAATATTTAGTTTGTGTATTTAATTATGGTTGGATTGGTTTATCTTGTAAAGAATAGTTTAGTTGTTTTTTTTTTGGGGGGGTTTGGTTTGACTTTTAGAGTCATTTTTATTTTGCTCATAATAATGAAAATCTTCTAAAACTTTACTCTTTAACTCTCTTGAGAAATATCTGCAGATTGAAATCATTTAGTAGATAGTGGCTGATTTATTTGCATTCATATTTCTCTGGATTCAAGTAGTGTGTTAAAAGAAAATTAAATTGCGATTACATTATTTTTTAGTAGGTCATTATATTATGCATTTTTATTTTATTTAATCAAATAATCAATAAATTATTTAGGCTGGTCCCAAAAATAAAAATAAGCTTGATTATTTATTAAGTTTGAAAAAGCTTCCAACTTATGAGCAAAAGAAAAATTAGTTATTGGTTAATATTAGTTTTGATATATCTAAAAATGAATTGCTTATCAAAAAATGATAGGTTGGGTGACCCATCACAATCTGTTTGTTATTAAATTATTAATATGTGTTTTACATGATTTGGTTAGTATTTATATACTTGATTAGAAAAGGATTTGATATTTATTATTTTATTATTTGTTTGTTTGATTGTTTTTTGTTTATTAAGTTTTAATAATGGATTTTGATTACTATTATTTGTCAAAGTAAATTTATTTAAATTAAGTGAATTCATTCATTTATTTATAATTTATAATTTATCTATTTGTTAGTTAGTTATTAATTAATTAGATGATTTATCACTTTACGAAAGTAAAGTAGGAATTAGACAAGATAAGCGCTTATATTATTATTAAACTGAACTAGGTATAGACAGCAATAAATCAGATTTGATGAATATAAAAATAGCATCAACGAACTCTGACAATCAACTAGATTCTATTACAAAAGTTCAATTTAAATGTTTTAATTTATTTTATTCATTCAAGATCAAAAGATGAATAGATAGGTTCATCATCATCTTCATCATTTTAGAGAGAAAGACATTTATCTTCAGGGCATTTATCGAAACTTTCGATAGAGCTCTTAGTAGAGAGACAAGTAAAGCTCTAGTTAGAGCAAATCATTGATTTGTATATTTCTTCTAATTCTTGAGCAACGATTTCTAATTTTTAGAATCTCTTTTTGTTTAAAGGAATAGCAAAGCCGTCCTTCTTTGAAATGAATTTTTGTAAGCCATATTGTTTGGGTTTTTCTTCAGAAGAAGAATGAAAAATAAGTTGTTATTTACCCATTTTTAAATAAATTATTGTTTGAAGATATGAATTGATTATGTTATTATTTTTTTTTTTATTTGGGTAGTAAAAATATTAATAATTTTTATGAATTAAATAATTATTATTTTCGAATGCCAATGCGAAGGTTTGATATCAAGTGATTTTTAGGATTGTTATTTACTTTCCCATTATTAATTAATGAATTACAAAAAACAGAGGCAGAAAATCTATAAATGAATTAAAATATCAAATAACAAATAAGTTAACACTTTATTAATTTTACCCAAGCGGTTTAAAAAAATATATCCTATTTTAATTTAATTGTTAAAAATCAAAACAAATAAAATTTCTACCCCTTCCTCTTTTTTCAAAAAAAAAAATTTTAATTTGATTTACTCCTTGCTATTTTTTTATTGATTACTCGCTTTCTTATATGATTGCCAGAAAGGTATGAATAAATAAACTCTAAAAAAAGATTGATTTGACACATACAAAAACTCTGTATGAAGCATCAAAATTAATAATAAAATACATGACTTCGACTCTATTTGGAAATTTTAACTATTGCTTATATCAAATCACTTCTGTAAAATAAAAAGGTTAGAGTTTTACTATTTTTAGAGAGATAATGAGGTAAATAACAAATGGAGACGCTAAATGCTAATTTCACACATTTACTGATTCGATTGTAAGATTCTACTGAAGAAATTTATATGGCTAAATATAAAAAATAAGAATATTAATTCTAATTATTCTGTAAAATACAATACAGATATTCTAAGCAGATTTTATATATTAGATCTGTAAAAATCAATCGTATTGAGTAATTTATTTATTTTCCACCACGAAATATAATTTACCCTACCACTTTCTTTATTTTTCAAATTATTATTCAAAGAGTTTTTTGAAGTTTTTTCCTTTAAATTTTCTCCCCGCCCCTTCTTTTTTCCTTATCAATAGCTCTATTAACTCCCAAGTAGATCATCTTATGACGGCAGGACTTGTTGCTTTGAGTTTTTGGACCTGCAGCTTGTTCATCTTTGAAGAGTATTTGTCAATTTTGATAATAAAAAAAAAATTAATTGTTGATTTATTGAAACAATAAAAATACTGATCAATTAAAAGTAATTAATTCATCAACTTTTCAAGCTTTCGAATAATTAAAAAATTTAATTAATTGAGTTTTTTGACAAAACTAAATACTTTTGTAAATAATTACTGGACAATAAGAACTTCGCGTTTTAGCAAATAATATTTCACTGTAAATATTTTTGAAATAGAAAATATTTATTAAGCGCATAAGATGCCAGATACGATGTCATATGACCAAGCAGAAAAAGGAAAAAAAAGAGGCTTAAGGGTGATTAGATCAAATATAATTCTACAATAATAGATCTCAATTAAAAGCTTTATCATTTGATATAAATTTAGCATGTAATTAATTTAATTTCTGTAGAACACAAAGGCAGTAATTAGAAATACTACAGATACTTATAAGGTCCTGTCAGAATATCAGAGAGGAACGCAATTTTTAAAAAATTGCTTGAATAGCAATAAATAGTGTGTTTAGCACCACAGAACACCCTTACCCTTCCAAAGGTTTAAATTACTAAGAAAATGTTTTATGTATCAAGTTATTTATACTCAAAATTTTATTAATAATTTTCTCACATTTAAGATTTGCCATTTTCCTCAAAATATTTTTGAAATTAATTACAAAAAAGAAAGAACGTCTTTTTTATTTATTTATTTATTTTTATTATTTGAGATAGACATCACTGCATACAAAATCTGAAGTAAGGTTTTTAAATATATTTGATATCTAAAATAAGATACAATCAGCTTTCATAAATAATTTAAAAATGCGTGAGACAAAATGTAAAGCTTGAAACATACTAAGCTTAATCAAAGTAGAAATAAATTTGAGGTTATTTTAAGTAACAAGCGATACTTTTTGGAGGTTTGAAAATGTACTTACTTTAAGATTTGGAAATTTATGAAATTTGAAAATGAAAAAAGATATTTGTTTTGCTGAACATATATTATTTACAATGATGTTAGGCATGTCAATAAATAAAATAATCAAAGAATGAATAATATTAATTTTTAAATATGTGTAATCTCAAGAAATATAATCAAATAAACACGCATTTAACCAACCAGCAATAGAATATTTCAGTAATTAGATTTTGGGAAATTAAGAACTAGCTAGCTAGCTATTTTTTTAAAATTTATACAATCTCATTTGAATTGACTTCTTTCTGATGATTCGAAGCCTAAAACAAAACAAACAGAAATTTAACTTTAAGTATGGTTAGTTCGATCTAAGCAAAGTTAAAAAAAACATAGAATAAAATTATTAATTTTATTTATTTTCATTTTGAAATATATTTGTAATAAATAAAATTTGCAGAATGTTCTGGCTTTTCCTTGTTTCCCATTTAAATAAATGATATTTTCTTCAAATTCTTCAGAAGAAATTTAAATTGCACATCTCATATTTATTCTCCTTAAGATTAGAATGAAGTGAGTTCAAAAACTTACTTAATTATTATATTTGTAAGCCTATATTATCTGATATGTGTTACTTCTAAAAAATTTATTGTCTCTTTAAGTATTTTACTAACTTTTTTTCTTCTAATTTAAGTTATTTTTAAGTTTTTTCTAATAGTTTAAAGGAGTCATTTTTAAAAAAACTCAAATAGAGATTACGATAAAGCTCTCTCTCAAATACTCTGAATCATTTTACCTCAAAATAAAAACTAAAAATTATAAAACAAAAAGGATATTTTATTATCTTATTTTCTTTTACTTGAATTAATAAATATTGAACAGTAGAATAAATAAGCTTTTCTTACTTTTCGTAATTTAAATGCAACTTTTTAAATAATTGAAAAGGCTAAGAAATATTTTAAGTGTACAATATATTGCCTTCAACACAAACAGAATCCTTCTCATTTCTATAATATCTAAATGAAAAGATTTTTCTTGTAATAGAAAGTGTTTATTATTTTCATAATAGAAAGGATTAAAGGATAAGGACAGCATAAGAAATTTTTGATAAAATAGACTAAAAAATTTCTTCTTTTAATTTATTATTTATTAGGATATAATAAGTATTTTCGTCACATTTGATATTACTTTTTACTTACAAATTCAGAACATCAAAAATCTAACACTAACTATCTGCAATTAAAATCATTTTTAACATAAAGAGATCTTTGAATAGAATAAGTATTTTTGTCTTCTTAATCTTTTTAAAAGAATTTTTCGTTTGATTTGAATTTTTAAATGTATTAGCCATAAAATATCAAAACATTTAAACAATAACAATTTAGACTAACAAATGGAGTAGGAACTTGTAACTGAAATTAATATAGATTAAGGATCAGGTAAGGATAAAAACACAAGGAATAGTGAGAAAAGAAAAGAAAAGACACATTATGATACATACAAATCAACAAAAGAGCAAACAAACAAGAAAAATTTAGAAGCAAACAAAAAATTAGACTTAGAAAATAATGAATCTAATGAAGATGATTATTCCTTAGATTCAACAGCTGCTCCAAATTAGTCTCATAAGAAAAAGCATTATGAAAAATTAGGATCTTTGAAAAATAAAGAAAGCGCAAGAAGTACATCAGCAACATTATTTGCCTTAGACTCAAGTCGTGTAGACACATAACTTTTGAAGAACGAATAAAATATATTCCCCATTTATTTAGGCCTTCACAAGCCTATCCTTTGGTATAAAAACAAACCTATCCTAACTATTGGACCACAATGTAAGATTAATCAAAAATATTAAATTCAATTTATTTTTCAAAACTGGTTTTTTATGGCTTAAAACTGGGGTTAGCTGCAACTAAATTGGAATAACAAATATATCATATATCTATCTATATACTACTTTATTCAAAAGTCAAAAAAAGTGAGAATAATGAAATAGTTATTTTTACATCTAAGCAACCTTTTGATTATCTCTTACTTTATAAAAAATTATTTGTATATTCAAGTGGTACTTTTGATGGATAATTTTTGGTTAGTTAGTTATTAAGTTATTTAGTTTATTATATGGATAGATAGATAGATTAAAAATTCTAAATCAAAATAAAAATAATTAAGATAATTTATTTTTATATTATGTGATGGATCGATGACCAGAAAGAGAGCAGCATTTAAAATATAAATAAAAAACTTTATTTTCAAAATTTTCCATTTTTTGATAGTGCAAATCAATATGGTGCATTAAAAATCATCTAAACTTCATTATTTATCAATAATATTTTATAAATAAATATTTGAGCTTTCAGCTGGCCTCCTATCGAATTATTAATCAAATAAATAAATAATATACCTTACTATTTTACTTTAATTAATTTTATATTACATTACATTCATTAATTCCTTCAAATAAATATCTAACTCTGTGAGTAAACGTGGTTATAGAAATCACTCTCAAACACTTAAAAAAGATGATAATTTCATATTCATCAACATTATTTTAAGAGATATTTTATTCTTTCACTCGATCAAAAAAATATTCTAAAATACATAGTAAATCAGCTTTTAATTTGATTGATTAATATGTGGAAACCGAATCAATTAATAATTAAAGAAAGAATTAGCAAAAAAATTTATCTTTTAATACTGAATTACTTTTGTTAGTCTTTTACAATAATAAAATGAGATGGCTACAACACAGAACCTACGAGAATTAAAATATACAAGATAAACAAACAAAAGAATAAAAAATAAATAAATTTATTTTATAAACACTCAAATTTTATTCTAACTTGTCTTAGCCATTGTTATAGAGTCAAATTTAGATGACAAAATACTTAGCCGTATGATATATTTTAAAATTCTTGTAGATAAACAGTATTAATTAGATTTTATCTAAAAAGCAATATCAGAGGGGGAGGGAGGAAAGTGTTATCCTAGAGAAATATCTTTTAAATAATAGGAATTATTAGTTTTTAGAATCCCCACTGTAATCAATATTACTAATTAGATAATTGTAAAGAGTAACATATAGCAAAAAATCTAATTTCTTATTAATTTCAGAAATTTTAACATACATAAAAACTAACATACAAAGATATTCTTTTTTGTTTTCTTGATTGCTTGATTATAATTTATTTTAGATTTATTATTTTTAAATAATTTTGTAACAAAATTTAAATTACAGAAAGAGATATATCTCACTAAATTACTAACTAACTAACAAGCTAACTCGCTATCTTTATCTCATAGCAACCTAAAAAATGATTTAAATAAAATATATAAATTCATATGAAGAAGTTAATTTTTATTTTATATCGATCTATTTTAGAGAAGATTCTTTTTACTTTTCTTTTTTTTTATTTCAAGTTTAATCTTTGATTTAAGCAATAGTTAGCAAATATTATATTTGAAATACGTATCACTTAATATCTTAAGTATTATTTGGCTGCGCTAATCACCAGAATTTAATCAAAGCTATCTTACAAATTTTTCTCTTCTTTAGAGAGTATTTTTTGTTAGATTTTTTGTAACTAGCAAAATAAATATTATTCCAAAGAAATATAATATTCTATATTACTTTTTAGCATAGACAAAATTTTCTTTATCCTTAATTAAATTTAATAGGGTATTTTACATTATGCTTGCAGACTGTCATTTCAATTACTGCCTATATAATTGGAGAAAATATTGCAAGTTCCTTTGAAACTAAACTTTGGTACTACATCTTTTATTCAATTACAGGACTCCTTTTGTTTTTCTTTACACTTACAGCACTTTTAAATCCAGGAATAGCTACCGAAAAAGAAACTGACATCGAAAATAGCTAGTATTTAGGGTAATAAATAAAATTGATTTTTTCTTAATCTTTTTTAATTCTGAGAAGTGGATATGATAAATACTCATTTTTGTTAAACTATTAATTGATGAATCTATTGTTTTCCCTTAATCCTTAAATTTATAAGATTAATTATATGCAATTAGATGAAATAATCTAAGTATGCATGTAAAAAGATTGAAATTTCGAAGTTAATTTTCTTTAAATTAAATTTTAAGAGGTTGTAAAAGAATTAATAAATAAAATATGAATAGAAATCTTCAGAAAAAGTTACAAAATAGAATGAGCAATTTAGCTATTAAATTCTTAAAAATGAAAAAAGCAAAAAAAAATCAATAGAAAAGAAATATAAAATATATGGAGAAGAATATAAAGTATATTTTTATATTTTTTAATTTTTTAAAGATCCTCAATATTTTTTTAATTTTCATCAAGTAATACTACTTAACCTGTCTTATTTACCATAGGACTCTGACCATATTTTCAAACTTCCATAATATTGAAAATATTATTTATGAAATGGTTGTAGCTGTAAGTTAATACAGTTATTTTAAAGTGTTACTGGTTGTTAAAATTACATAAGAAACCATTAAATCAGCTAAAAGCAACCAGTTAGTTATTGAAATAAATTTAAATAGATAACCAGCTTGTATAAATTCTAAATATAAACGTCTAAGCACTCAAAAATTCTTAATGGGTGATAAATTTTACCTTAATTTTTACACTGCATCTAATTTGCTGATAAAAAATAACAATAGATGAATACATTTAGATAAATGCAACCTAAAATCAATATTTGTTCTTAATCAATAAATTCATGCATCTAAGATATAAAGTTAAGTTATTACATTCTTCCCCATCAAAGAATTTCATATTAAATTTAATGATTGCACAAAAATATAATTTAATTAGTTGACATAATTTGATGACGTGAACTAACGTTTTATTTTATTTCATTTTTAAAATTGAGAAATTTTCTATTTTTTTTAATATTGAGTTACATAAGCACAATAAGCACAAGCATTAAGGTGATGATCTATTTCTTTTATTCATTTAGTCATTGAAATATTGAATGCATTCTTTTTTACTAGACTAAAAAATTAAATTACAAATTGAATATTTTATTTCTAGCTCAAACTAAATTAACGTTTTTAGATATTTTTTAAGGTTAGATGCTAGCTTAAATCCATTTTTTCAATTTACATTCCACCTTTAATTCTTTAAGCAGAAAGTAGCTTTAGCTAAAGCATTTTTATTTTAAATTTGTTCTAACATTTTCTCAAGAGCTGCCTTAGCTTTCATTGACTTTAATTATATAAAAAAATAAGTTAAACAGCTCCATAAATTTTAATACTAGCAAAAGCTATAAAAAATTTAATTTCTAAAGCCAACTCACTAAATTTACAATTTTTGAATGATTCTGTTTGGGATTACTCAAAAAAATTACGACACTAACATATTGCTTTTTAAAATCCACTATGACGATTCAGTTTTTATAGAAAAATAAAAGACTAAATTTTTTTACATACAATCAAAATCAGGAAATGTTATCTTTTAGGTATACACAATCAAAATTAAGAATATCACATAAATTTTAACACTTGAACATAACAAAAGAAATGAAAGGATATTTTAAATTACTAAAAAAGAAAATCCAGTATTTTTCTTCAAAATATCTAATACGATATATAAAGTGTCACCCCAGTAAGATTTTTGTGATTTTGTCGTAATCGTTCAGAATTAATGATGGTTTTTTTCTAAGATTAAAAATTTTAAAAATATAGAACAATAACCTTTGATTTAGCTATTCTAATTTATATAATTTTTAACTTTGATTTGATGGTCAATTAAATTTAATTTTATCTTAAATATTTGTCCTAAATAAAATTTGATTCTAACTTAAAATGAAAAAAGAATTTTAATAGAAGCTGCTTTCGAGTAAATTAATAACTAAATTTTGATGTTTCAAATTTTGGATAAACTGCACTTACATTTTTCTTAGTAAATTAATTGTATTATTCAATATTTTGAATTGTAAAAATAAAATATAGCTCGATTGTAACATTTAATAAAAATAATGCTAAGCAAAATACTTTTCTTATTTAGATACCTTAATAATAGCTTTGAATGAGTTGATCAGAATATCTACCAAATAGTGAAAATGTAAGCTTAGCTATATGAAAAACCATAAAATTATCTTTAAAAATGAAAATATTTCAATTTACATTACAAGTGAAGCTACTATGATTAAATACTTATTAGAATACACAAATTTAGATATCAATTAATAACAAACATTCAAAATTATTAATTTTTTATAGAACTAAAAAATAAAATTTGAAGTAATTCAAAATATAAACTTTTAACTAGCGTTAAACCTGTTTCCTTAAAATACAATTAGTTGTATAGTTTACTAACTAGCATTTCTATCAATTTAATGGGCGTTTAGATTATTAGCCCTCAATAAATTTATATTTTAAATGAAAGGAAGCTTACATCTAGAATTAAAATAATTTAACAAATTTACAAGCAAAAAAGAATAACAATCAAAAGAAACACCTATAACAACTTGATATTGATTTATTATAAGGAGATAAAAGAAGTTTTTAACATTTTGATTTCAGTCTGATTATTTATATAGCTTACTTTTTAGAGGTTGATTGAGTTTTACTTTACAATTTATGCGTTAGTGCTAATAATTAGAATGTGTAATTTTTTTCCATGAAATTAATCAATAGAGGTTTTAATTATTCATAGCAAATATATTACTTTCTTTTTATATCCTTTAATTTTACATTCTTACCCCAAATGTTTCTTAAATTACTTCATTTGGTTGGATTTAAGTCAATTAAGAAATAGAATAACTACTCTATATAAATGTAAACTAAATTTATTGATATTCACTACACCATTTACTAATTTTAAAGTCATAGTTAATATATTTGCATTTTCAAATGAATACTTTTCCTGTTACCACTAGAATCTTTTATAAGCAAAGTATTTACTGAATCGAAAAAATTTCTTTGACTTTAGTTCATTTTTAAATAAATAATTTATGAATGCATTTGAAAGCATTCAATGGAGTTTTATCGAAAATTTTAGAATTTTTTGTATTACCGAGTGAGTAACTTTTAAGCATATCCACAAATATTTATTTATAGACTTGCCTTCGCTATATAAAGATATTTTTTGATTTAATTTTTATAACATAAATAAATTTTAGGACATGCCCCTTGTGTGAAATTGTTTTGGATAATACCACCTTTCATTGTTTAGATTGCAGAGTGTGTATTAGAGGATTTGATCATCACTGTCCTTGGACAAGCAAATGTATTGGAGCAAATAATATACATGTTTTCTATGCTTTTATAGGTTTCTTCTTAATATACTTTGTTTATTCTCTATTTTTATGTATTATGTATGCAGTTTGAAATATATTTGAGGAAAGGATTATTCTCATCCCCTCAAATATCTAATCTAAAAAGGTTTCAAAAATGTATTTTTGTTTCATTTTTTATTTTTTTGATCATCTGTTGCTAGAGAAAATAAAATCTATGCCATATAAAAAATTTAGGATATTTGAGGTGTGTATTTGATTAAAAATAATAAAAGTAAAGCAAATATTATAATTTGAATTAAATTGAGTAAAAAAGTAAAGTATTCTGCATCAAATTCTTTCAGATAAAAAGATTTGAGATAGAAAAATTAAGAAAAAAAATATTTATAAGTGAGAGTATATCTAAGAATAAATATCCTTTGAACAGAACTTACATATCTTTATTAATAGTAATAATAAATAATAAACTTCTTAATTATGTAAGCACTTATATTACACCTGCTTGCTAACCGTATGTTTGCCTAATTATAAGAATAAGTTTTATAAAATAATCTATTGCTTTAAAAGCAAATAATTAAATAAAATAAGCACTCGAATTAAGGTACTTTATTATTTAGCAACAATTTAAATTTTTTGATTTGGATTAAATTCCATTTATTTGGTTTGAAAAATACTTTTGGTCTCATGATTCTTAAAGAATTGAATATTAAATTTATCCTACTGTTTTTTTTGATAGGAATTTATTTATTTCATTAAATTATTCTATTTCGGAAAATATATCTCATAATTTAGTACAAATTTATTTCAATTCACTTTTCAATCTAGAGATGCTAATAGCTTTTTCTTATTGCTCAATGCTCAAACAGCATATACCTGATTAAAACATGGTTTCCTTTTAATATAACGTTTAAATCATTTTTTCTCACATAGACAAAACAGGTTATAAGAATCAAAAGCAAACAAAATTTACTTGTCAATAATTTTATTGAGGATGAATAAATAATTTAATATTTACATTACTTTTTGTGAAATACAAATTGTTATAAAAACCTTCTATCTATCTCTTTTTAATTTATTTAGGGAGGGGTATCTTTGAAAATCTCTACGGGTATTTATTTATTTGCAGCTTTTTAATAAAGCTCAAGAGGATTATTTTCAAAAGATATGAATTTTTTTGAAATATTTAATTTGTAATTATGATACATATTGTATAGGCGGCTGTGATTAATCTTCTAAAACTTGAAAATACGAATCACATCCTATTACATACACATCAGAATTACTTAAGCTAATCAAACAATCAAAATCCATTACAAAAAGAATACAAAAATCAAATCAAGTAAGAATATTGTCTATACCCATTAATTTGTATTAATACTTATTGGTAAAAATGTAATCCTAATTCAAATTTTTACCATCAAACACTAAATACTTCACATTTATTTATTCTGAAATTAGTGGTCTGTAAGCATTACTATTATTTCAAATATTTAGATGGCTTCAAACAAAATATAATTTTTTCTCAAACTCGTATTTAGTTCTCTCTAAATAATATTTGATGGTATGGAGTCCTTGTCACTTACCTTATTATTTACATTATGCTTAAAATTTTTTGATTGCTAAATATTACTATCGCTTAAGTTTTTTCCAATATGATCTTAGTGTGTATTCTGCTAGTCTGATTGATTCAGTGATTAATAAAAAAGTAAATAAGTATTAAAAAAATATCCTCTGCTCTGGGATGTAAGTAATCAAATAAATTAGAATTCCTTACAAAACTAAAATCTCTTTAATTTTAGGCAAGAAATTAAAGACTAAAATGCCATGATATAGTTAAAATAATTAAATGTTATTCTATTAGATAATCATATTTTACTCTAATTACTCTAATAATTTGTCATTTGAGGTCTGACATTAATTGGTACTAAATAAAAATATTTAGTTAATTCAAAAAGCGTATAGTTTACAATTAATTCAAATAGACTTACAAGAAAATAAAAAAGAGGATGGTAAAAATGTTCTTTTTCTTTTTTTGATAAAAACAAAAACCATTTTTTTATTAGTTCAAAAAAGTGTCAAATTTTTTATGATTTTTTCCTGTTTAAATTTTTTCAGTATTTTGATGAAGTTTTCCATGCACGCAATATTAATAATATCATAATTTCAAACTAAAAAGATATTCGCGAGTAATATAAATCCTTCTATTATTTTTTTAACTTTTTTTCTAAAACTCTACTAATTAAATAGATTAGAAAACTCTAAATTATAACTAAATTACACTTTTCTGACTCACCATGTCAAAAAATAAGGAAAATTAAGATACTCCTTAGGAAAAGGAGAAGCTATTTCTTTAAAAAATGCAAATTTTGGAAGCAATTGATACCGAAATAAGCTAGTTAAATAAATATTATTCTGAAGGATAGCTCTAAATGGGGCTTTCCAGCTTTTAGAATGAAAATCTATACCACCATCTATAGCCAAAATCCTTTTCAGTAGGACCAGCTAGCACTTTAGTAAATTATGACTCTAAAAAAAAATAATTTTCCTTAGTTGAAGTGCCAAAAGAATAATTGAAATTCATATACAAAGAAGAGATAGAGAAAAAAGATGCAAAAAAAAAATAAGCAATTAGTTATTTAGTAGAGGAAGAAGACGATGAAGAATATATAAAGGAAGAGTAAGAGTAACTAGAAAAAGAATATTAATAAAAGGGAAATGATCCCTTAAAATAGCTTGGTATTCAATACCCTCCTCCTTCACTAGAGAGTGCTTAGAGTAATATGAAGAAAGCATTGTAATCTGCTCTAAATATAGTAAATTTGATAGAAAATTTAAAATGAACATCTAGGTAAAAACCTGTGTTACAGCTCAGTCAAATCTGAGCTAGTTATTAAAAAATAACACTAGAAAAAAAAGAAAAGATGCATACATAACAATCCTTACACTAAAATAATTATAAATGTCAAGAAAAACCAGTCGTAAGTCAGTCAATTAAGCCGAATTTTAAATATCTATTTCAAATAATTATAAACTGTAAAAAATTTTATATTAATTTTTCTTTTCGTCGTTTACATTTACTTAAATTGCAAATTTTATAATAATAAATGTGCTTTATTATATTACTTTATTTTCTTACATGAGACTGGAACCTCTTTTTTCACAAATACTTTGAGTGCTTAAAGAAGAAATCTTCTTTATTATCCTCATAAATATTACTAATGATGCACTTGCATTAAAATATTAATGATTGGTTAATCTCATTACATATTTAAGTGAGTGCAGATATTCATTTCTAATCATGTTACATTTAGCTTGAATAGCACACATCTATCTATCTATTTCTCATTAAAACTTAATTATAATTAAAAAAAATAAATAGGATAAAATCAGAATAATATAATATCCACCTTTAAACCCAAATCACTTTTATCTATTCTTTTCACAAAATCAATTTATTTACTCTGAAGATTCATCAATCTAAAATCTTTTTAAGATTTAACACTTTCCCTAGGAATAAAATTCCTTTTTTAACATCAATGAATCTTTGTTTTTTATTTCTCTTTTATCTTACAAAGAAATAGCTTGTTATTTTATTCGAAAGTTCTTACAATAGAAAATGAAAATAAAAGCTTATTTACCCAAATCTCTAAAAAAAATTTGTAGTCTAAAATAATTATATAAGAATATCGAATAATTAAAAGTAAAATGGCTGGCTTATTTTTCTAATTTACGAGTGATTTTATGAAGTTTTAAATTTAGAAAAGAAAACAAATGTAAGAAATGAATCAAAAATTTTGCATGAGATTTTAAATGTGAAAATCCTTCCGCCTTTTAAAATTTTAAAATGCTTGACGTGATCTTTTTTAAGCAATTTAAAAGAACTTTCTTTTTTGAATTTAAGAAGGAAAATTTAAAATATTCTTTTATAACTCCCCCTCAATAATTATTTTGAAAGTTCTATTCATTTTTAAATAATTACTGGATAGTTTTGATATAAAAATTCAAAAAATACAAAATCTCCTAATCAAAAACACTATTTTTGAATTTATTTTCTTCTACCCCTAAGCAGATTTTTTTAAAATCCAAATACAAAAATAGAGTTTGTATTTTTAAAAATGTATTTTTCCCCTCAAATAATAAATTTCATCGATACTGTAACGACATCTTAGATAAAAATAGGAGACATTTATATTTAAGATGACAATCTTTTTATCATTTAAACAAAACAAAAACAATTTTTGTTTTTATTTATTTCAACCTTTAATTATCAAATAAAAAATTAGTTGTTGGCTAAATGATTGTTTACAATAAACTTACAAAAGATGATTTGAAAGATTTTAAATTCAAATTTACATAACATAAAAGAAATTTAAATTTTTTGATCTCAAAATACATTAAAAAAGTATGTATTAATATTTAAATCGAAAATATAATACGTAATTTAATCAAATCAAGTAAAATTTTTGCAGAAAAAATATTAAATTTAGAAAATAAATTAAAACTTCTGTAATCTTACTTAAGTTGTATCTATTATTTCTACCACTTACTTACTTTTAAAAAAATCTTAAAAAATTTCTTTCCTTTTTTTCTTTACACTAGTATTGTCCTCAGTTTCTATTTTAGAGCTATCGACCCATCTATTTGTTTTTGGGAAAAAAAGATTATTTATTTTGCTTCTTTCTATTTGATAACTTTTCTTATTCCCTAAAAATTGGATTACCAGATCAAATTCCCAAATTATTCTCTTTGTTTTAAATATTATTCCATTCATGTATTATATTATTTAAAAGTTTTGCGAGATAGATGAATGATACTTTAAGGTTAATTAGTAACATCTGAATTTATAAAGACATTATTAATTTCTAAAAATACAAAATAAATAGCACAAAATGTAAACCAATAACATATGCGTTAAAATTTTTTAATTTAAATTTGTAAGAATTTTTTATATTAGTAACTTACGCAAATACTCTCAAATACGAACCTAGTTAAAACCATCCAATTTTAATTAATCATAATAATACCAAACCTTAAAAAATAATTGGTTATGCTAATAAATGTAACCTCTAATTTTTTCTTCTTTAATTATTTTTGGTAGTTCACTTCAAAAAAATTAGAAACAAAATAATATTATCTCAGTTTTATTAAATATTTTTTTTAAACGAAATAAGATTTATAATTATTTTTTTTAGGAGTGCAATTATAATTAGAAAATCAATATAATTTAAGTCCTTCCTTTCTTATATTCTTTTAATTTATAATTTATTTTTTTATTAGAATGTCTTCTATTAAATTATTTATTCTTTTATTATATACATAAATACAAAATATAAATATAGATTTTAATATAATGCTTTAACAAGCTAAAAAATAATTATATAACTATCAAATGATAAAATCATTAAATTTCAGGCGAAATTTTAATATATTATCTTGAATGAGAGAGATCAATAGAGAATAATTTGATAGACATTAATAAAGTTCTTCTCTTTATTTGATCCAATCACGAGAGTTTTAATTCAATATCACCTTAAATATATATATACATATAGTTAAATAAAATTATTAATAAATGGTCTATTCATTGATTTAAAAATTCTATGAAGTAAAAATTTCTCTATAAATAAATAGAGTAGAGATGCTTAATATATAATTTACTTATGTTTTGTCATATAATAAATATAATTTAATAAAAGAAGATAAATTCTAAATTTATTCACTTTATACCTAAATATGGTAAATATAATAAGCAAAATGTTATACTCTATATTAAATTATCACACAAAATTTTATTTAAGTCTCCTAAATTAATATTAGTATTAACATAAACTTAGGATCAACAACTATTTATACTTTCTGTTATTTATTTCTAAGTTGCTTGATTGTATATTTTACTTTTAGAATCTCATATTTTATAAAAATGTTTTAAATTTAAGTAGAATATGAAATCTTTATTTTAAGCTTTATTTTGTTAATCGTTTTTAATTTATTAAATTTTCAAGTGAAATATTAAAATTAGTTATTTTATTTGTAAAAAAATCTAGAAGATATTTATTAAGTTAAAAGTACCTGTATTAAGTAAAAAATCTAGCCAAATGAATAACTCAATTTACAAGTTTTAGCCCACTTCAAACTACCCTGATATATTGGATAGGAATAACATTTTATAGTCAAGAGAAAAAAACAAAAGTTAGACATTTAAAAATAATTAAAAAAATAATTCTTGCCAATTAAATTATGGAGCTACCAATTTTACAAACTAAAATGAAGTAACAAGCTCTACTTAAAAGGATTAATTAAATACATTAAAGCAAGAAGAATGCGAATAAGGATAGGAGTTGAATTTATAAAAACAGTGTGCCACTTCGATCCAGTTAAATGATTAAGCTGATTATAATAAAAATTAGAACGTTAGTTAATAAAACTTAAATATTTCAAGAAATAACTCAATCAACTTATAAAATAAAAATGCAGTTAAAAAGCTATTAATTCCTTAAAATTTAAGTAGGATACAGCAGTTTCCCTAAAACAACTATTACTTTTAGTCATATAAAAACACACCATAAACTAGTTAAGATAAAAGGGATTTCTACTTAAATTACAAAAGTAAATCTGAAATTAATAAGTCTCTCGTAAGAAATAAAAGTGACTTAAATCTAAAAAACTAACAACAAAAACTTAACAGCATGCTAAACTCTCCAGTTTATAGTGATTTATCTACACCGAAATGGCATTAAAATTAAATCAGTGGATAACTCAACTCAGTTAACTAGTCTGACTCATTTTATTCATAAAAGCAAAGCTTAGAAATAGTAAAAAATCAAAATCTTAAAATGCAACAAAGTAAATACTACTTACTTACTTATAATTTTATTAAATTTTGTTATAATAATTACATATTTTTTATAAACTAATTTAATTTTTTTACTTTTGTAAAGATTATGAGCAAATCAAGAACTAAATTTTACAAACTCTGGTATTACTTGAAGAGGAATTGAGAAGCACTGGAAAAAAAGAAGCAGATTTCAAAAAACCCATGGAAATAGTACATCAGCTAACTGAGCTACTAAGTGAATCAGCAAAGAATGAACTAAAGTTGTCACTTATAAACTCTAAATAATAAGAAAAATAGGAGCAAATTTCTTTCTTCAAAATGCAAATAGAAAATTTTTAAACTTAATTGCATCACATTTAGTTAGAAAATAGAAAGCTGCTTTAACTCAAAAAAGACAATGAAATAGAAATAAATAAACTAAACAGAAAAATTCTATAGTAAGAAAAATAAATAAAGGTAGATAAAAAGGCTATAAAATAGTTAGAGAAGAGATTGGAATTAATTTTAGAGACAAATTTTGTTGAGTATGCCAACGAAAGAGCTTCAGCAAGTAATCTTAATTTAGTAGGTACGCCAAAGGGAACAAATAATTAACAACAGTCAAATAACACAACAAATTAAGTTTAAATTTAATAAATTGGTGGTAACTAGCAAAATTCACTTCATAACCTTCGTATTCTTCTTTCAGATTTAGTCAAAGATAATGAAAGCTTAAAAAAAGATAATGTAGCTTTAGAAATAGATATTTTAAGATTAAATGAAAATGAATAAAAATTAAATAAAAAAATAGCTACTCTATCACAAAAAGTTGAGAGTATGAAAAAAAAAATATCTGCAAAAGATCTTGAGTAACTTTAGCAAGAAGAAAACAGTGCATAAAATCATTAAAAATAATAATTTTAAGAGCAAAACTCTCAGAATTCATTAAAACGATTGATCATCCCTTCAGATACTGATTTTAGAATTAATTGCTTAAAATTTGAATATTCTCAAATTCTAGTAGAAAATTATTCTCTATTTTTCTTATTTCTTTGCAATAAAATTTGTCTTCAAACTTCTAAATTAAATTAAATTCATATCAAACCTTAATAATTTTTTTTATTTTTACTTTGTTTAGATGGATATCATAGAGCATGGATCAAATAACTTTGCCTTTCACATAAGCAGAAATAAGAATATGGAAAAAAGAAATAAATTGGTTTCACTAATGGCTAATTAGTTTGTCTCTTATAGAGATTTCTCAAATAGGTTTGTTTAAATAGTGAAACTGCTTCACGAATTTGATCATTTAGAAGATCTCACTTAAATTTAATAAAATGTTGCTTAGCAATTTCCAAATTTATTCAAATCCGAGGTAGTGAGGCTGTGGATTATAGAATCTGTTTCAGGTATTTTATACACATACGATAGTGAGAAAAAAAAGTAAAATTGTATTCCAGCAAAAGGTAAATTCTAAAAAGTTCAATAATTTTAAATTAAATTTGATATTTCTGTCTAGGTATTTTCTAAGATGTTATTAGAGGAAAGCTACCAATTAATATGAAAAACCAGATTTCAAATAAATACTTATATATACAAATGAAAGAAAATGATGAAGATATGTCTCATCAGCTTATTTAAACAGCTTCTTAAAATATGGTTAATTCATAATTAGGCTAGTAGGTTACCCAGTTTAACTGTTTATCTTCCTTTTGCTTACCAATAATTATTGATGATGATGTAGTTGGAGTTTTAGAAATATCAGATAATAGTAAAGTAGAAGGATTTGGCTATGATGAGGAATTATATGGTGTTATAAGTGCGAACTATTTAAATTAAATGATTAAAAAGATAAGAATTAATAGGGAATAAAAAATACAACTAAAGTATAATGGCTATTTGACTGACTATTTCTTATAATGTTTAGAATCAGAAAATCTCATTTCTCTGGAAAAAAAAGTTCATTCTTAGGTCAAAGAATTGTTTGGAGTTGATATTTGTAAATTTTATTTTGTAAAAGAAGCTCCTTAAATAAGATAAACTAAATAAATTGCATAGCCTACAGAAAAAGAAGCAAATTTCTCTTCCTTCTACTCGCTTGTAGCAAATTAAGCATACAGCTACAAAAAAGGTGTTATTGGAGAAGCAATAACAACTATGAAACCAATTTTAATAAACTCTATGTAAAGTTCTACTAATTATGATCCTTTTGTAGATGTCAATACCCTTTTACCTGCATATACTACACCCCTTTTTATCAATATTGAAAATGACAATACAGTTGAATGTTTAGGAGTCTTATAAGTCCCTCTTAAAAAAAGAACTAAAATAGCTAGAGAAAAAGATTAATTTCTCCTTGGAACAACTCCAATAATGGGTATAGATCATTCAATGGAAAATCAAATTAGATACTATTCGTCTCTACTTGCATATGCAATAAAGATGGTAAAGCTAAAATGTGAAACAAAAGAAAAGAAATGACATTCCTTATTTCTTAAAATTTAAATAGTAAGATTAGATATGTAGGTTGGTCAGCAATAAATACTAATATAATAATTAAGTTTTTTCAATGAATTAATTACAATTCCACTAAAAAATAAAATATATTTCTATGAATAATCAATGATAACAAAAATCTTATTCCTCTCATGAATTAATAATAAAATTGAGTTCCAAAAAAATTTAATAGATTTAAATATTCTATTATTAATCAAAACATAGAAACACTTTTCATAAATATATATTGTTTTATAAAAAAAATAAATGTCTATTGAGTAGTCATTTCAAAACGACATCAATTAATTTTATTTTGTAAATCTAAAATTTAAAGAAAATGAAATCAATTTTTATAAAAATTCACTTTCCATAAGTAGTATTTTTTTTGTCCACTCAACTCATAAAATATTTCAAATTATTATTGTATTAAACCTAAATAACAAATAGTTTTAACACAAAGTATAAAGAAGGAAAAAAGAAGCACTTTCAAATTAATATTTAAAAATAAGGAAAGGCTAAACATATCTCTATTTTTCTAGTGAAAATTTAATTATATTAAAAAAATAATTTTACTTTTAATTTAGTAATGAAAGAAACTTAAAGTTAAAATTACTTTAGGTTATTTATTATCAAATCTAAATTGAAAAATTGATGAATAAAATAGACAAATTTTTTCATATTTTAAAAACAAATTTGCTTAATTTTTTGTTTATTTCATATAAAATAGATAATATTTAATTAATCTATAACCATTTTACATAATTGATCATATTTAATAAGCAAGTAAGATAAATAATTTTTGCAGGCCTATATTTTTATTGATTCTTTAAAAAAAATATCTTTTATCTTTTAAATAATAGAATACTTTATACTCCGAAGACTGAAAAACTATTAAAAAAATTATCTTTTCATAATTTTTCTAATAGAAAATTTAATGGTAAATTTTTGTTTTTTATTTGAGATAGACAAAAAATTTATATTTAATAATTTAAGAGTACTTTTCAGAGTAATAATCTTCTATTATTAGTAATATTTTTATTTAATAAGTAAATAACCGGTTTCTACTTTTTATCATTCTAATTGTCTATCTTTTGTTAAAAATCATATTATGATATAACTAATTTACAATAAGTTACAGCTTTTTTTGGAAGATAAAATTTTTATTGTACTTTTTAAAAAGAAAATATTACTATTTTGGCTAGTTTAAAGGGCATTATTTCTAACTTGTTTTAGTAAAAGGTTAGCTTATTTAGTCAAAAAAAATTTGAATACTTTTCATAGAGTAACTTAAAATAGAATCAAACACTAATTCTTGAGATAAGTAATTTTATTTTCTTTAAAAATATTATTTTATTTATTTTTCTTTTGATTTCTTCATTTGTGAAAATAATATTTATCTTTTACAATATTTAAAAAAATTGTATTTTAAATTGGCCAATCATATTATTTGAGTAAACTCATCAGTATAGATTAGATGCGAGATAAAAAGTGTTTTACATTCTAAGTAATTAATAAAAATTTTAGGTAAAAAATATATTGATTTTTTGTAAAAAATTGTGTAATTTTATTAAGTTAAGGTAATTAATCAGAATATAGATAAAATCAACAATCCCTCAAATTCACAAAATAATTCATAACTTTTTAATAATTAATAAATTTTAAAATTAAATACTAAAGGAAACTAAAATTCTTAAAATAACTTTATCATGAATATTCTAAATACAGAAGCAGTCAACATAATTGAATAATCGCAAAATGCTTAAGAAGCAGTTCTTACATTTGAAAAATTAGAGTTAATATATACTTCAAAGAAGTTTGCTAATAAAAATAAATCAGAGCTAACTACTTCTAACTCAAACTCAAGAGTTATTTTAAATAACCTAAGCGGGTATTTTGGAAAAGGTTTAAATGCCATCTTAGGTAGCTCTGGAGCTGGCAAAACCTCTTTTTTGAACATTTTAGCAAAAAGAATTTAGTAAAAATATACTCTAATTTTATTCATTATCTAAAAATAAATATTTAAAAATAGAAACACCAAAGAAATGCAATTAAATGGAAATGTGAAAGTCAATGGTATCTAATACACATATCAATTTTTCAATAAATTTGCAGGTTATGTCATGTAGGATGACTACCTTTTACCTTCTCTTACTGTTAAAGAATACTTTTAATTCGCTGCTGATTTAAGATTAACTTGTTCAGAATTAGAAAAGAAATTTAAAGTACATTAAATCATAAAGTAATTGAATTTAGGACGCTGTTAAAACTCTAGGATAGGTGACATTCTCTCTAAAGGAATTTCTGGTAAATTTTTTTTGATAATTAAAATATATTTTTCTAAATATTATTTTAATTTAAATAGGTGGTGAAAGAAAGAGAGTTTCTATTGGTCTTGAATTACTTGGAGAACCTTAAGTTCTATTTTTAGATGAACCTACAAGTGGTTTAGACTCTTTTACTTCATATCTTATCATAAAAAACTTAAAGGATTTGTCAATTCAATTCAACAAAACTATTGTTTTTACTATTCACTAGCCTTCCTCTGATATTTGGAATCTTTTTGATAAGATCACTTTGCTAGCTGAAGGTCAGTTTATTTATTAAGGTCCTCGCGAGTAGATAATAGATTATTTCTCAGCAATAGGACTCCCTTGTCCAGTTTATAATAATCCTGCTGATTATTTAATGGCGCAAATGAGTAGTTAAGATAAAAATAAAATTTCAAAGATGATTACTGAGTGTAAGCATCGAATCTTACCAGAAATTGAATAATAAATGCAAGTTATTTTTGCCACACATTAATAACCTATTGTTACTTAAAGTAGAATCATATTAGATGAGAAAAAATAATAGCAAAAAGTAAGTGGTTTCTATATGCTTAAAAAGCTGATATAAAGATAGTTGAAATAGCTAAGCAGAAACAGAATTATGATCAACACACGTTTTATTTAAATTTGCACAATGGGATTGTTTGTAGGCATTCTCTTTTGGTAAGTTAGTGATGCCGATACTTATGAAGACACTTACTAAAAAGCTAAAATTTTATATATTTTTAATCTTGGTATGTTTGCTTAGAGCATGAATCCATAGGTTATCACTTTTGTCCAAGAACGTCCAGTTTTTCTTAAAGAAGAAGGATCAAATCTATACACTGCATGGTCTTATTTCCTTTCTAAAGTCTTACTAGAAATAATCTCATGTTCATTTTTTGCTTGCTTTAATTCTTGCATTATCTACTGGATGGTTGGATTCTCTTAAACAGCATATTAGTTCTTTTTCTTTATGCTAGTCTTAGTTTTATAATCCAACATAGGTAATGCTTTTGGTATTCTTGCTGGATCCTTATTTAAGTAAGCAAAAGTTGGTATGGCCTTCTCCTTAACTTTCATAGCACCACAAATTCTTTTCGGAGGTGTGTTTAAGAATAGAAAAGATCTTCCTTCATGGATTGGATGGGCATAATATATGACTCCTACTATGTATGCCTTTGATGCAATGATTTAAAATGAATTTTCCGATACTGACTATAAATATAATCCTATTGATTATCTTAGTCTTGATATTAATAAATGGACTTGTGTAGGAATAATGATAGCTCTTTACTTTATTTATACTGGTATTGCTTACTTATGTCTTCTTCTTAAAAGACAAAGATTGCAATGATACTCCAAAACACAAATAATACAAATTTTATTCAATAACAATTTTCAATAAAAAATAAGAACTAATCAAAGAAAATATTAACCAAACTATTAAAATAAACAGTTATATTATGCCAATTTTTGATAAATTAATTAAATTTTAATCTAATTAACTAATTAGCTATAAATAATACTATATATATTATAATTAATATCTTTTCATATTTATTTCCTATAAACTTAATCTGATTCATTCACAATAAATAATATCCCTTTCTACTTCTGTTTTTTTTATTATATTTTCATAATTTAATAGCATTTTATAATCTTAAAACAAGTTCTTAATCTCCAGCTTTCAAGGCTAAAGCAAGAGCATCATGTAAGCCTTTTTTAGATTCAATTAGCTAGTTCTCTATTTTTTCAAATTTTTAATTTAATACTTGCATTTATTACTTTAAAAATGCATTATCTTAATCGATTTTCTCCCATTTACCCTAATTTAAAAATAAATTTAATTTGTTTACACTTATTAAGATTGTCAAATGTAAGAAATTTATTAAAAAAATTAATTCGAACTAAAAAATCTTTAATTTTTCTAAAAGAAAAATTAAATTTAAAAAGAAAAGATTATAAATTTCTCTTCTAGAAAAACCAAATTATATTTACAGTTTCTTCTGATGTTTGTTTATCAGAATTTTGAGTTTTAGCTGTCAGTTTATTTCTTTAATCTTCATTTCTATTAGAGTATTTTTATTTTGAATCAACTTTTTATGAATTTTGGAATTCTAATTCATTTTATGAAATCTATTCTTTTTAGATAACTTTGAGGATACACTAAGTGTCTTATTCTTTATCTGTTTGATATTTTTTCATTTATTTTTCAAACGAGTTTTCTTCTTTCGCTTCAGATAATATGCTTTTTGATTTTATTTCTTAAAACATACTTTTTTAATTAGCATTTTAGTATAGTTCACTTTTTTCAAGATAATCATCAAAATCTTAAACTATGCAGCTGTGGAATTCGATTTAAGTGTTAGAAATAAAACTCTTCATATTCATTGATTAGTTATTTTACTAAATAATTTAGGATGGTTTATCTAAAAATGAGACAAATTAATCTTATTCAATATTATTATTATTCAATTCCTCTACTTTATTTCTCAAATATTCTTTTTTATAAAATATTCATAAGAAATCATTTAAACCAAAATAAAAAGTAAGAATTACATATTTCATCATTCGAAACTATTGCTTATTATTTAAGTTTTGAGTTTATTTCTTTTAAATCTTTAATTTCTGCAACGAAATTTGAAATTTCTTCTTCTTTCCTCTTTTTGTTATATTCTAACCTTTAAATATTTTCTTATGACTGCTTTAATAGTGATTACAATCTTTCAATTTCTGTGTTTAATTAATTAATACTAGAGCTATTACTATGATTTATTTAAGTAGACTAATAGTTTACAGTATCTAACTACTCCTAAAGTTATTTAATAATGCTTTCATTTTTTAAGATTCTTTCACTACATGTTTTATTATCATTAATAAGTTCATTGACTTTAGAATTCAAGTTTTAATTCTAATTTTTAAAGTTTAATAATTATTTTAATTGAATTAATAATTTAAATAAAAAGAATTTATTTAAAAGTTTTTTGATGTGTGTTTAAGTACCTGAGATTAATAAGATTCAACTTCTCTTTACTTCTCTTAAAGTTGTTTACAGAAATCTTCTCTCATCAACTCGATTTTACCAAAAACTTAGTTTTCAATTTTTTCTGTTTCTTTTTTTACTTCATCTAATTTAAACTTGATATCATCTCTTTAATTTTTAATATCTTCATATCTTTGTTTATATTCATTACATTCTTCTGTTTTCTATTATTATATTTTAATCAGCTTTATTAATTAATATATTTCAATAGAATTACTATTTTAAAATTTTCATTTATCAATTATAAGCTTTATTTTAGCAGCAGAACCTCCTGCTTTAATTAATCTTTGTCTTACATCATAGTCTTGACATGTTATTCCAATATAAAAACTTTCTATCCATCACTTAAAATAGAAAATTTGTTGTAATCCAAATTTTATTTCTAATTTTAATTAATACAAGCTTTTTGTTAATTAGCTAAAGAATTTTCGTTATTTTATTATAAACACCTTTATTAAAATATAAAAAAGCTTATTTAAAATAATAATATATAAATATATTTACTTTTCGAGTGGTTTATCTTATTGAATATCATTTATCTTTTGCATTTTTTCTTTAGAATAATTTCTTTAGATATTATTGGAAGACATTAAAATTTATGTTTGCTGATTCTACTACATATTTATTTAGTTTTGAGAACCAAAGCTTGTTTCAAATTTCATACTTGGCTGGTTTGAAGGATTAAAATCAATGCTTTATTAAGATCTATCAGATAAAATACTCTTATTTGAAGAACTTTAGAAAGTAATGTCATGAAAATCATCAACTTGATCTGAAATTAAACTGATTTATGAACTAATTTAAATTTATTTTTTTTATTTATTTACATTTAAAAACAATTTATTTTTTAAATAATTACCTTTATGAATCAATTTCTCCTAATTCTTTAATTAGACTTTAACTAAACTTTAGATATAGCTTTGCAGATGGATCAGGGCATTTATTGAGCTTTAGAACTTCATAAGCAGCTATTATAATTTATATTTAAAATTTTCAGGCTGAATTTTGCGTAAAGTACTATTACTTTGAGTGTTTGAATTGAGAAAAGTAGCTAAATTATAGTTTGCTATACCAGCTAATTTGTTTCCATTTTAAGATTCAATCACAAGAGTAAAACTAATCTAAACATTAAAAGTACTTCAAATAAATTTATGTCAGAAAATAGGTTTTTTAATTTACTTTTTTATCCCAAAATGTGTTATTTGATAAATCTCTATAAACATTTGTTTTTAAATCAATAATTTCATCAAAGTAGCATCCTTTTTAAGCTGGATCAATTGCTGGCGTATTCTAAAGCTTGATTTTTTGCTATCCTAAAATCATAAATCAACAATATAATTGAAAAATAGATCAAAGCTAAAATATATATAACCTCTTTTGATAAGAACACATAGCTTACAAGGCACTCCTATATTGATAACAGCCTTTTCAACTAAAATGCTAAACTTATAGAGATATCCAAGAGTTCTCTAGTTATTTTAATCAAAACTCATTTGAAAGATTTAACGTATTAATAATGAATAATTATTATTATTTTTGAAATTTTGATAATTAACTACAGTTAATAGTCTTTCAAATATTTACTTCAATTAAATATTCTTTCAATAAACTAGTTCTTATTCATTTAAAAATCTCAAATAATATGATACATTTTTAAAAATTTAGATTTTTATTAATTCTTTACAAAAATTGTCTACAAATTAAATAAAAATTTTAATTAAATATTTTCTATTTTACAAAAAAAATCATTACTTTTTTATTAATTTTAATCTTTTTTTATCAAATATTTAAATTTTATTTAGATAGAGATTTGATAGAATATTTAAGAATAAATTTAAATTCCATAGGCAGTAATATAGAAATTATCATTGCACATTTGTTTCATTCTTTGATGATAGAAATTATTTAAATATTTATTTTTATCCTTAATGTGAAATACCTTTGCAATTAATCTTTTTTAAAAAACGTTGAGATTTCTATTGAATGAAATCTAAAAGAAATGTTTAAGATTATATTTAAGTGTTTTACAAACTAGAAAATGGTAAATAAAAATTACCATTTTAATTTTGATTAGGATATTTTTAATAAAGAAAAAACTGTAGAAATTATTTAATGTTTATTTTAATGTAGAAAAAACTTTTGAATAATTATTTTAAATTGTTGTTTTATTTCAAATACGACTTAAAAAATTGATAATATTAATCAGCATAAATATTTTTAAGCTTAAGTAAAAAAACCTACTCAATAAGTAGATAGATAGAATTTTATGGCTTATTTTTATATGTACTGTTTGATTAGATCTCACTTATAACCCACACTAAATTGCTCTGTATGATTACAATTTTCTTTTTAAGGAGTTTTAAATGCACTAATTTTAATAGCCACAAACAAAAATTATTGATAAAGAAATCTAAAAAATTTCTGAAGAAGTTTTCATAAAATTAATACTGTTTAATTGGTTTTTTTTTTCAAAATTCAAAATTGATCTCTTAATAAACTTTAACTGATAAGTACAAAACATATACTCTTCTGGAGTGAATTTTGAATTTTAGAAAATTGGAAAAATATTTTTGAGTAGATTTTAAAAATGGTTTATTTTATTAAATATTAATACATAATTCCAAGTTTAATTTTAAGTCTTTACAATGTTTCCAGTGAGATTGAAAAAATCTATTTGATATATTTAACTTCTTTCAGTGAAGAATTGGAAGTAATTCATAATCTATTGGTTCTGTTTTAATAATAATTGCCAAATTTTTATCAGCCAATAAAAGATCAAAACATATTTAACAAAGAAGAAATAAAGAGTAAGAAAAAAGAAGCTCATTTATTCAAATTTATGAATTTTAGAATGATATTTACTTTAATTAATTTTTAAATTAAGAATAATAAAATATCTGGATGAGTTAAAGTGTTGCACACTCAAGATAGCAATCAAAAAATTAGAAGTAGCTTTAAACACTAAAAAAGGATAAATCTAAAGGAGATCTAGATAGTAAAGATAATTGCTACTCTCCTCAAAACAAATGCTACTCATTAATTAAAAGATTTCATAAAAAATAACCTGAAAATTTTGAAAATTCTCATCTCAAATATTTATAGAATGGTATTAAGGATGTAGGCAAAAGAAACACTATTTTTTAAATGAAAGCTCATCAAAATAATTAAACTCAACATTAAGATAGGATTAATATGCATAAAAGATTCACTGATCCTTATCTTAAAGAAGATTATGTTGAGCAACCTATGAGCAATACAAGTAAAAATAGAATAAAAGATTAATGTAGCAACTACAATTTAATATCATCTTAGAATGCAAATTCATCTTACTCAAAGCAAGGATCCGTCAAGCCTATAAGAACTATTTGCTTGAATTTATATGAAACCTAAGAATAATTAGATTAAAGTCCATAATTAACAAGTAGAAGAGAGAAGAATTAGTCAGAGAGTGCTTTACAATCCAGTAAATTAGATTTAAATCTATTGAATAAAAGTGCCTAAAATCAGCAAATCATAAGTAACCAATAAATAAATCAAGGGAAAGTATAATATATAACAAATTCATCTGCTACATAGCTATCTAACTCAACCAGATTTAGTCCAAGGTAGGGTATTAATTTAGCTTCTTAAAATAGCTAATAGAGTATTAAATTAGTATCTAAAGATCAAACAGAGAATTAAGTTGTTTGTGGTTCTAATTTATTTGGGTTTCCTGAAAGTAGTGAATCTGATTTGAATTAAAATGACTCCACAATTACAACACCAACTAAATACTAATAATTTTATGAAGGCTAGTATAACATAGGAAAGAATATTCCTTAGTACTCTAAGTATTCATAAAATTTTCATCAAAATAATGCCTCTTCTAATTCTTCTTTTAACAAAAATAATTATCAAATATCTACAACAACCCCTAAAATCTACAAAAAAAATTAAGATAAATCTACAAACTAAAGCTCGATAAAAGAAAAATCAAATAATGTTAGTAATATAGAAATTTCTACTAATGCAAACAACAGTCTCAATTCATCTAAAGTAAATTTATGTTTCTTTTTGAAAGGTGTAGGAGGAAAGTAAGCATGCTCTTCTAACTAATTCTCACTTATAAATAGCAACTTAAATTCAAGAAAGAGCTCTAACTAAATAAATAGCTGTGATTCTCACTAATTATTTAGTGCTGATTTAACAATCCAAGAAAACGTTTAAGACAATAAAATTAAGAATTCAAATAAAAACTCAAGGGGAAATAGCATAAGTAAAAATAAGAATAACTATTTAAATGAGCTTTAAGCAACTCCAAAATAATAGTAAAATAATCAATTTAACAATAATTATCAATAGTAAAATGGGATTGCATTGATAAAAAAACTAAATAGAAGCAATCAAAATAGCCAAAATACATCTTTTACTTAATTATAAAATAAAATTAAATCATTTGAAGTTCAGCCTACTGATTTTATGAATAGTAAAAACGCCCAGTAGACAACTTAAATTATTCCTAACTCATAAAAAAATTTAATTTCAAATAAAATACTGCCTCAAACAAACCAGCAATCGACTAACTGTTTAAATAATGTAAATTATACCTAAATAAATTTAATGACTTCTGGCCTTGTTTAATCATGTAATATGAATTCTTTAAAGACTACAAATTTATCTAATGCAGAACAAAATAATTAAAATGTAAATAATTTTATTTAAAAAAATTATTCAAAAAAACTTTATCAATTTAAAATTTTATTTATTTAAATAGTTTAGATAGCTCTAAAAAGACAAGAAAGAAAGGGATAGAAGCCAAACATACACTTTGGATACTCATATTAGAAAGAGATCAACATCAAAGGGTTAAATATCAATTTCAAACAATAAGACTGCAAGCTAAAATCAGATTTCAAATAAAAGCTAATTGAAATTAAATTAATCAAGCAGCCAAATAAATTTATCATCAATTAATGCATAATCTATAATTCCTTCATAGAACAGTGCTTTTAATTTTTAGCCATCATTCTTCACACCAATCGATAATGATTCTATAAAAGGATATATATAAAAGCAAACATCAAGAAATAATTCCCAAGTCAATGAATAACATTAATAACTAAACTAAATATTTACTAAGTAAAAATCTTGCACTTAATTTGAGTTATATACCATTACAAGTTTTGTGCAATTAGAAGAAGAGCTAGAAAAAAATGCTAAATAATAAAAATAACAAGAGATAAAAAGGAAAACTTAATACCTCTTTTGAGATAAAATTTTAAATAGTGTTTTAGATTATTTAAAAAAAACATATAAATAAATAATATCATTAATCTAATTCAATAAGATATTCCAAATAATTAATTGTCTTATCAAAAAAAATCTTATTTAATGAAATCTTTATTTTCTAAATTTATAAATAATTTTGTCTTTCATTTAAAAAAGTAAACATAAATTTAAAAAAACTTTTAAAATTCTAATTTCTCAAAGAAAAAAAGAAAGCTTTTCCCTTTATAAAAATGAAAACATTTTCATAAAATAAAGGTGTTTAATTATTAATTTTTACAACTAAAATAAAATAAGAAAATCAACAGAATAATTTTGTTATTTGAATAAATTAAAGAAATTTAAAGGGGTTTAAAAATGATTTTAATTTATCTTTTTTGAAATATTTATGCTATTTTAATTACTTGAAAACATATCACAAATAAACATCTTCTTTTAAAACATGATATTTAGTAAAGTATCCCTTTTTTGATAATTAGTTAGGAATTGCTTGTTCGAAAAAGGTCTTTAAAATAATTGACCATGTTGACAATATCAATAAACAACCAAGAGTATTTTAGGAATATCGAACTATTCTATAGGGACTTCTCTTAGAAAAACGATTATAAAAAAGAGCATGCTTTTTAAATCCCAAGAAATAAACTCCATATGTAAAAAGACTCATACCTACTACCCAATTACCCATTCTAGCATTTTCATTTACAATAATATTTTATATGTCTTAATGGTCTTAGACAGTTAATCTTGGATTTTTTTAAATCAAAGACAAAAGATCAGTTTAAGTAATATCAAGCCATTGACACCAATATTCAGTTATGAGCATTTTTTCATTAAGAATTTTATTATTTGAGATTAATCCTTGTTAAATCTTCTACTATATTGATTATTTCAACTACTCTTTAACTTATGGTTAATTCCATCTGTTTTTTAAAAACAATTTTATAAAAAATAAACAAAAATCTAATTTAGAAATTTCAAAATCAGAAAAAGGGAATAAATTTATTTTATCCACTACCTTTCTTAATAAAATTCGTGTTTTTGTTAATACAATTTTTTAAATTTAATTACAATTTCAAATAAGATAAAGGATTGGACTAACTCACATCAACTTATGTGTAATTATATCTTTGATTGTTTTATTTAAACATTTCAGGGATAGTAGTTTTCCTCTATCTATCAATAAAACTCTCTATCTAAGAATTCATGTCTAGCTTGTTTTTGTTTAGTATTAATCAGGTTTAGTAAATAATAAATAATACTTTTTGTATTAATAATTAATTGAATATTGATCGTATCTTCTAATTTTAATATAATATTTATCTATCTAAAATTACTCTATAAATGGCAACTAAAATAATTTAAAAAGAAAGAATATAAATTAATAATAGATTAAATTTTTTTAAAAATTTGTCAGAATTTAAAATAATAAACACTGAAAAAGCATTGATGGCTTTTTAGTTCATTCTTTAATAGAAATTTCTAGAAATGAAAATAAAAATAAATATTAAGAACAAACATAGATATTAAATTTCATTTTAAAACCAATCTTTATCTTAAAAAGGAAATTCTTTCAACAAAAATGTAACAAAAAAATATTTTATTTCAATTTATTCACTTTTCTTTTGATCTTCCAAATTAAATCTTTGAGTCAATCATGTCAATCTTGCTTTTAATAAAACTGAGGTGGCTTTCAGTGTTTGTTTCATTTTTAAAGAGTAAATTCTTTCTAGTTGGTTTAAAAGATTTTTCAAATAGATTAACTTAATTAAAACTTTAACGGTGCTTGATAAAATGGTATAAAACGAAAGCTTCACTTCCCAATCCAAGTACATAACTAACTGGTTCAGCAAAATCCCAACCATAGAGCCCATAAGTTAAATAAAATAAGAAACCAAATTAGGCAATTTATAATCCAATCAACTATTTAATTTTAGAGAGAGATTAAGATCTTGAATCATCTTCAATTTTTTGTAATTTATCTTATCCTTCTCTATATTGTAATTGAAGATTATTGACTAGTTAAGCATTTTTCTCAAAATTGCTGGAAAAGTTATGTTCAGCAAATGTTTGAACAGATTTTAATAAGGCATCATTCATTTACTTTTCAGAATAAGCTTAAGAAGAAGGATTTTACTTTTCAAGTATTTGCTTAAAATTCTTTTGTTTAAAAAATGAATTTAAAAAAAAATTATTTTTTTTAAATAAAAGATTAAATTTAATTTTTAACAGCAGCAAAAAACATCGTTTTTTGTATCAAAAAATTTTTATAAATCTTGTTTCTTTCAAACAATCTTTTTTAAGTAAATAAATGAATATTTACTTTGATAAATCCTTGAATAACATAAGCATCTTAATAAGGAACTTCATGTTAAGCCAACTCTCCCTCTAATTTAGTTGATTCAAAATAGTTTGCTGTGTTAAGTTAATCTGCAAATTCAAAAGTAGTTTGAACATCATCAATAATAATCTTCAAATCATTATTTATTGATAAATTTAAGAACAATTATTCATCTTTGTTTTCTATTTCTTGATCACCTACTACAAACTTAACATTTTAAATATCAGGGTTATCATCCTTCAACAAATTTTCAATTTGCTTAAGATTTTGATTCTGATTGACTATAAATTACTTAACTTAATCTTATGAATAATATAAGTCCATCTTAACTTTTAAAACTATTAAATTTTATGTTAAAAACATCAAATTAGTTGTAGAATATCATTTTTAGAATAAACAATTTAACAATAGAATACCTTCACGAGTTAGAGAGTTAAACTTATAGTACTTAGTATTATAAAAGCTCTTAGGCATTCTCTAAGAGAGCTTAAAAAGAGAATTTAAAGAAGTGACAAACATAAGCCTTGTTTGAATATAAAAATGTGTATGAATTTTATTTTAAATAAATTATTGATTTGTTTTAATTTATAATGAATATTTATTTAGAAATTTTCAAATCTTATTTTACGATTTCACATATAAAAATGAAAACAAATAATTTGCTGAAAATTAATTAATTAATTTTTTGTTATCTATCATTTAATCCTTACAATAAACGACAGATATTTTTATTTAAAATTAATAAATTTTTATTCAAAACAGATAAGCAAGCATAAATTAACTGAAGTAAATTCCTTCATTTTTTAAGAATTTCCAATGAAACTAAAATGAGATTAATATTAAAAAAGAGTATCTTTTAAAGCTTTTAATTATTGGAAGAAATTATTTTTCAAAACTTTTTACTAATGTAGCTTGCCCATATATTATTACTGTAGCTTTATTCCATAATGTTTGAAAAATGAAATTTTGATTCCTCACAGTTGTCAGATACATTTTCAGATATTTCTAAATGAGCATTTGAATTACTTCTTGAAAGTTGAAGATTTTTTGATTCATTAATTTAGAGTTTGTTTACGTTTTTAAATTAAGAAAGAACTATTTATTTATCTTCCTTTTGCCATTACTTTGCATCTACATCTACACTTATTGATTTACGTTTCATTTATTTTAACTTTTAAGCATGATCATTCAACAGTTCAGTTGTTAAAAATTATTTTTGATCATTCTAACTGTTATTCTGCTTTCTAAACACTATAAATTTATCATTGATGCTCTGGTGAGTAAATTTAAGTGCTGCTAATTATTGGTTCTATTCTTATATTGTTGGAATTACTACTGTATTACCTTTACGTTGGTTTCTTATTATAGCTGGAATAGCAGGGAAATTCAAGCTATTCTCATCTCTTGTAATACTTTCCTCTATCCCTTGCTTTCCTACATAGTTTAAGTTTATTAGCACATCCTACACTTTTCTATCATTTGCATTTTAATAAGCCACTTAAGTTATTCTTTTGTTTGCTATTGCAGAATCTTTATTTTTATTTTGATTTTTTCTAGTATTAACTGTACTGCGTCTTTGATATTATTATATTATTTCAGAAGAGTTTACAGATAATCCATTATCTAAATTAATTTACTAAAGTACACTATCAGCATTCCATTCAGGAAAGTAATATATGAATAATTTCATTTTACTGTCATCTTCATAACCCTCATTCATTTAATTATTATTTAATTTTTAAAGTAGAATCATCTTATCTCCTTATTCCATATGCTAAGCTTAATTCTAAGATATTTGCTTATTTCTAGATAGTTAAGTAGCTTGTTTTAATAAATCATTGGTTGTAATAGTAGTTTAAGTTTTATAAAAATTTGCAAATAACTCGGTCTACTATTATATGGGCTATGGTGATTAAATAAAAGGCATATTAAAATTGATATTGTTTTATACAGAAGGAGATTGGTTATTATTGTAATTGTAAGACGCTCTTCTCTTAATTAAATTTTGTTACAAATTATTTCCATTGCTAATTTAGTTTAAACCTGAACTACAAGTAGATTATTAAAGGCCATTTTAAAGTACTTAAACTATTTACTAAATTTACTAATTTATTGATTACTATTAAACTTAAAATAAATGTAACAATTACTACTAGTATTTATGAAGAGATTATTGTCTCGAAAGCTACTAATTTTAACCTAATGGACTATTTGTATTATTATTATTGTTGTTATTATTTGATACAGCTGCTAGTTGAGAATAACTGGATTGTTTTTGAGCTTATTATTATTAAAACTAAGAACATTGCTAGTTTATCATTGATTAAATCTTATCAATATCTGATAAACTTTAATTCTCTATTGATTTTTTTTTTTACTTATACGGTTGTAAAAAAGAATTTAAACTTATGTCTTAGTCATTTGTGTAAATGTTAATATGCATAGAAGTAAGCTAGTCTTGTTTGGTAGAATTTTCAATTTAGTTAGAATTTTATTTAATTAAATTTGATGAGCTAGGCAACGCAGAATTCTGCTATAAAAACTATATACCTGCATTATTTTATTCATCTGTTTGAGTAGTTGAAGAATTTTTTATTTTAGTTAAGCTAGAGGTTCGAGATTTCTTATTTTGGTTTATGAAAAAATTACCTTATTTGTTATTATTTTAAAGTTAGTTCACTATTTTTTCAGTTAAATCTTTTGATTTTTAATCTGGTATGTAAACCAAAGATGCTATAGCTTATTTTCCTTAGTCTAAAGGAACCAAATTTATTTTATTCTCTTAATTATTTCGTTTTTTTATTGATGATTCTTCAAGAGCTGTAAAAGAATGGGTTTGATCATTTTTTTTCTAGATCTCTTGAATCAATGAGATTTTATCATTAGATTCTTAAATATTTCCATCATCTTCATCCTCATCATCATCGTCTTCATCTAAACTTTCAAACCAACTATCAAATTAACTTATAAAAAGTTAATGATAGGCTTATATATAAAATAATTGATTCTATATAAAAGTATTTGCTATATTTTCATTCATCAAAGGATGCCACCTTTTTCTTATTCTTACGAATTCAGTGTCTCTCAGTTGTTTCATATCTCTTTAACTTAACTCAATCTTTTATATATGAATAAAATAAGCTTATGTAAAGAAATACCTAATTTTATTTACCTTATCCACAACAAGATGGATTTTAGGGCAATCAGTAATTAAATGATCATTATATTAACAACAGTAACAGTCACTATGCACCTATTAATATAAATAGCCAGTAAATAGATTGTCACATATTGTGCAGAATATTTCATAATCTTATTAGTACTCTAAATGAAAAAAAAATAAATAAAATAAGATTTTAATTAAAAATTTTACATTTTATTAATTTTATAAATGGCCCTCTTTCTATGTAAAGAAGACTTGTAAATCCAGAACTTTTAATTGAAAGCTGTCTTGGTTGTCCTGTAAAAAAGCTGTAAAAACCAAATGTTTCACCTTTATTTAACTCTCTAAATTCAACACTTGTATCATTTTTACCGAGATGATTTGTTTACCCTTAAAAATACATAATAACCTATTTTTATGGATCTTAAATAAATTAATTTGTTATTTCAAAAATCTTACACTTCCTTATTCAACAAAAAATATTGAACAATCATCCACATCACCTTAAAATGTAATGATTTCATCTGGATAGCATCTGTATTCTTTTAAAAGTATTAAATTTTAGATAAGTGAACAAACTATTTTAGTATATTTACCTTTAATAAGTGTTGAGGCTTTTTAGAGAAATTCATCTGTGAAATTTTATCTAAAAATAGGGCATTAATTTAAAACTTTTCTTGTTGCTTAAATTTAGAGTTTCTATTTTAAACCTTCTGAAAGAGAACCGATAATGTGCTCTAAAACTTTATTTTCAGTTGAGCTTAATTAATAGTAAAAAATGAATGATATTGATTGGTTAATAATTAAAATAATATGAAGTGTTACTTATTTTAGCTCCAATAGTATGTAAGATATTCTCTGACTTAAAATTAGAGATCTTTTTAAATATCTTTCCTTGCCATGTATTAGTTTACAATGAACAAATTTTTTATAATTTTTTTTTCTTGTTCTTCCATTTCACTAAAGATTGTACCAATCTAATTAAAAAATAATAATTTAATGAGAATAAGTAATTTATATTAAAATTAAACCTTGTTAAGTGAATAACCAAAGAAGATACAGCCAATTAAGATTGTGCAAATAACTATCCCATATTCTACATTATTTACTGGAGTAACATCTCCGTAGCCAACTGTAAGCATAGTTACTGTAGAATAGTAAAAAGCTCTAATATATACAGAATATTATTAAGTTCCAATATCTAAACCTTACTTGGCTATCCAATTATTAGCTATTTCAAAATAATTTGCCATAGATATATAAATGCAGGCAAAAAAATGAGCAGAAAAAATAATAACGCAAATAACTTTGAAAAATGATTCTATATCTCGAAATATTGGCTTAATATGAAGAACTTCTTTCAGAATTTTACTAATCTTAGTAAAATATTTCAGTTTAAGAAAAAATAATATGATAAAATATTGTAACTCAGAAGAAAATAGCTATCCTATCAGACTTATTGTAGATAAAAAGTCAAAGATAAAATATTACTTTAAATAGTTTAATGCAGCAGCCTTTCTATTGTTTATCAGTAATCCTTAAGAATAAAACCCTGTGTTTAAGTCAATTAATATACCCAAAATAAATATTGCGATAAATACTAATAAGTGTTAAAGTAAGAGAGGTTAGCCAAATGATAGACTAATTGATATTGCGAAAAACAGGTACAAGGTAGAAGTTCCAACAAATATATCCCATATTATTCTAAACTAACCCAAAGGATTTATTTTTGGTAAATAATTCCAAAGATTGAATTTAAGGAAATCAAAAGCTTTTTTTTCTATAAACCGTCTTGTTTTCATTCCTGTTTTAAATGATTTAGTTGAGTTTATTGTTGTTTCATATTTGTATGTATTTTTTGAAGAGTACCTGCTTTCTTTCTTTCTCTCAATATTATCTCGAGTTGAATAATCTTTAAGTAATCTGGCATAATAGCTTATATTTTCCATTTATATCTCCATTTGAATTGAACTCTATTAACTTATTATTAGTGTACAGAGAGGAATGAAAGTAAAATCTAAAGTGTTTTTTCACTATGAATGAAGAAGTTAAAATAAATGGTTTTTTTTATAATTAATAAAAAGCTTTAATAATTAAAACAAATTTGTTTGCTTTTCTTTATTTGTTTGTTCTACTTTAAAAACTAAATAGGATTAATTAAAGTTTGTTTTATTTAGCATTTACAAATAACAATTTTATTATTATTGTTTTTAACAAAATATGAAAAAAATTTACAGGAAAAAATCTCACAAAATAGCATAATAATTATTTAACCCAATAAAATATTTACTTTTTGATCAAAAGATATTTCAAATTTTTATTATTATTAAAATTAATAACAGTAATAGAAATTCATTCATTTTTATCTATGTTTACTTTTAACGACATTTTATTTATCTTTTAAAAGTCAAATCATTCAAAATTTATTTAAAAATTGTAAATTTATTAAAAAAGTTAGTTAGTTAGTTAATTATTTAATCTGAAATAATTAAGTACCAAAAAGATTAATTATCAGAAATATTTTTTATCAAAACAAAGATCATTAATAAATATAATAATAGCTAGTAACCTATTACATTTGCTATATTTTTAAATTGATAAAGATTAATAAACTAGTAGAAATGTTACATGATTAAAAAGATGAAGTTTCTTTTAATTTAAACAGTCCAGGATAAGATAGATAAATTTAAGAACTAACCTTGGATGACCTGAATGATGAAGACTTAAAAATTAAGGATTAGTATTGGAAGAATAACAACAATAAAATTGAAATAAAAAATAATCTAAATATGGATAATATAGACAACAAGTTGAATTACTAAAAAAATTAATAAATTCCTCCTAGAACACAAGGAAAATACTCTTAAGATTTTTCATATCCCACCAATTCTGATTTTCAAAAATATTACCCAAATGAAAATCAACCGAGAACAATTAATTTTGATACTGCTACTTTTGAAAATAGCTTAGAAGGAGAAGAATCAGATAGTGGATTGGGGTTTGCTGATTCAAACAAAAGCAGGCCACCTATAGGAAAATAAACTTAAAAACAAAATGAAAAAATAAATTAATTTTCTCATAGTCAAGACAGCGATTTTGATCTTTCAGACACCAAATTGAGAAGATTAGGGATCATTAATTCTTTAAAGAAAGATGCTTAAGAATACTCAAATTTGCTTCACAATTATTCTAAATAGTTTAAAGATACAAACTCTGATTCAACTCGTCTTTCAGAATAGCATACAACTCATAATGCTGCTAGTTATAATCTCAATAATAATAGTTTTTCTAACAATAATTATTTCTCTAGAGAAAACTCTCGTAACGCTTTTGATAAATATGGGTATATGCTTTAAAGGGAAGGTTTATAATAGTAATCTGCAAGCTTTTTAACTTCTAATCCTCCTGCTAACCCTCACTGCACAAACAATAAAGATATTTAAGATAGAATGTCTTCTATCAACAACAGAATTAGAGAAGCTTACTAAGAATTTTCTAATACAAAAGATCCTACAGGATTTGCTCCAACATCATCTCAAAATTCGGCAACAGATCCATATAGAATATCAATAAATTCATTTAAAAACTCTCTATTCAGTGCTCAAAAAGAAAATAACTCTTATAATATAAATTAGCATCATTAATCAACAGTAGGTGCTTTAGTTAAAGAAAATTAATTGAATAATCTCAGTAGTTACAATTAATTTCGTAACTCATCAAACTACAATAATATTGATCATATAAATAAAATAGATTCTGATGCAATTCTCAGAAGCGCTTTACAAGCTCATCATTTAGCTACTAGTGGTTATAAACAATCAGATTTGCAATAATAAGCTAAGCCCCCTAGAAACAACCCTGTAAGTAATTTAAATAGAGTTTTTGGGGAAACTAGCACTATGTTTAATGAATTCAAGAAAAGATCAGCTTCTATAAATATAACTGGAGAAGAAGATTCAAGATCAACAAATAAGCAAACGACTCTAACCAATACAGTTTAGCCAAGTTCTACTTTAAATAATGAATCAAATAATACCTTTTAAAAGTATATGAATTTAAAGAAAAAATATTATGACACATTCTTACCAGAAAAAGATAAAATAATGAATAATCCCCTAAAACTCTTAAAATATAAAATTCATTAAAGGGACACCTAAACGCTCGATAACTGTAAAAACACTCTTAAATTCATAGACTAAGAGATATCTTAAAATATAGATCCCTCATTATCAAACTCAATATACTAAAAATCTGTCTAATAAAGCTTTTCAATGACTAATGAATTTAAATTTTGAATTCAATTAATCCTTACAAAATAGAAGAAATTTGCAATTTAAATCCATAAATTAATTAATTTATTCATCAAATAATTCAACTAAAATATAAAATGAATTCATTTATTTGTATAAATTTAAGAGTTTATATATATTTTACTAAAATAATAATTCTGAGATTTTTTAATCCTCTTTTGTTTATGTACCGTAGCTTACTTTCATGTCTAATCTAAATTTTGATATCAAATAAAAATTATCTAAAATTTATTTGATAATTTTATTTACTTGCTTTTCAATGCATTATGAAATTTATTTCAATTAATTGAAAAGTTAATAAAATTTTATAAAATGTATTTTACTTAAATAATAACCAAAAGGTTTTTTAACTTGGTTTAGTTTTATATAAAAAGTGTTTAACTTTATTTTAGTAGATTAGTTTTAATTAAATTTTTATTTGAAATAAAAATTATTTAGAGTTTATTTGTGAATTTAATTTACTTTTTAATTATTTTTAAAAAAATAAATAAAATATTTGTTGATTAGGAAAATTTCACAAAATAAATTAGATTGTTGATGCATAATTTACAAGATCTATTGAAACACTTATTATCAGAATTTTAAATTGATATGAAAAATTAGAATCTAAAAAAGCTAATTTGTTAATAATATATATATATAAATAAATTTAACATAAAATATATTTTTTCAAATTTTAATTTATTTTATTTTAATGTTAGATTTTGATGCCTTTTTCATCATTGGTGGTAGTAGTAATTTTATTTTTAACATTATCAATCATACATGTGCTTAAGTTTTATTTTTTATTCCTTAGCAGCTAACAAATTAAATTCTTTAATTTCATCCATTCTTTATCTATGTTATCTATTTTTTTATCTTTCTAAATTGATCAACATAAATCTATTGTGCTTTTAAAATAAATTATTTTTATTTTAACATTATTTAAAATTATATATATAAATGCTTACTTCAGTTTAGTTTGAAAAAGCTTTATCTTCGTCTTTCTCTAAATTTTTCAAAATCTATTAGTTAAGTAACATAAATTTATAAATTTCAGCATAAATAATCTCCTTTAATATATATACCTCTTTTTCATGGCGTTGTTAATCTTATTCAAGGATGATATCTTTTCTTTGTGCAGGATTCATACCTTTCCAATGATAAGGAACAACTCTATGAGGTCCAAATGCACTAGTACAAGTATTAGTATTTTCTGTTTGGAAATTATTTGTGTTGCAATAAGTAATGTGGTATTAATTTTAAGCTTAATTATCTTGGTGAGAAGATCTTTCATAATCCAACTTTTCATTTCTCTAATTATTATAAGTAAAATTGTTAGACTTTGAATTAGATTAAATGTTTGAAATTGAATAAAATAATCAATCTCTCTCTCAATAAGTTGATCATAAAATAATTGAATTAAAATCAATGCTTTATTTTGTTTTAATTATTAGAGATTATATCAATAATATCAAGTTTTATTAATGAAATAATAAATTTATAAAACAGTTAGTTACTTGCTAAACGTTAAATTCTTTTGTGTTCTTTTCCCAATTTCTTCTTTTTTAATTTAATTTATCTTCTAGATCACCTCTCATCATGTTTATATGCAAAGTTTGTTATTCAAAAGCTCTAAAATTATTATTTATTTTAAAAATCATTATTTTTTTCTTATTATTAAAAGTTGTTTCAATAATCTTCAATGAAGCTAATACACAATCTAATTAAAATTCTTGAAAATCAAATAATTTTAATAAAAATTTAATCCAAATCTTACTTCTTTTCCTCTTCTTCTTAGCGCTTTCTCTCTTCTTTTTCTCTTATCTACTACTCAATCCAATCTCTTTGTTAAAGTTACTACATTCTTCTTCTATTGCCTTAATCTTTAAATAATTTAGTATTTGTAAAACTTATTCGAGTTGCAAAATAATTAATCAATAAAATGTAAAAATGCCAATCATCAACAATGCTATTTACTCAAATCTTCACCATCTAAACATTTAAGAGAAGATATACCACATCTAATAATTTATTCTTTATGCTAGTAGTTAGTTCTTTGGAAATCGCTATTAGTATTATTTCTGCTCATTTATATATTAATTATTTTCTTCTTTTTTTTGATTTTTCCAAACAAATTTAATTATGAGATTTGCTTATCAATTATTTAACTTAATTCCTTTCATGTATTTGAATTCTAATTGCTGTCTCACTCAGTAAATTATCATTAAAATATGTTGTTGCAAATAAACATCAAAATTCATAATTAAAAAAATTATCTCAAAACCAAGAAAAAAATTAAATTAAAATTCTTTGTAAAAAAATAAAATATTTCTTAATTTAAAAAATCTATCATAAAAACATAAATATATAATAATAGAAAGAAAGATATTCTTGCTTGATTAATTTTATTTATTAAAATTTGAAAAAATTATCAAATGTCTTCTTAGAGGTTGTCATCCAAATTCTAAATCAAATCAGATTATGTATTAAATTAAAATCCATTTTCATTAAATATCTAACTGATGATCACTTCTTTTTCTTTCTTTAAATTCTCTTCTATGGACTGTTGGTTGAGCTTTCTGATCTTTTCTTTTTGTTCTTCTTCTTCCATGTTATCAAATATCTTTTTGTAATTCTTAACTTGATTTTTTTGACTGATTTCTAATTTCTTTTGGCAATATTTTATATATTCTTCAAAAACAGATTTATTTTGTTCATCTTCAGGGAACATTTTTATGTATTCCTAGAGTTTATCAAGAGCCTTATCGAAATATGAAAGTTTGAATAGACACTTAGCTTAGGTATATAACATCTTTTAGTTCATAGGGTCCACAGTAAGTATTTCTATTGCACCATCATAAGCTTGTTAGAAAAGATTTGATCTTATAGCAGAAACTATTTTGTTTGAGGAAATCAAAGTTTTTAAATTCTTTAAATTGATCATATCTTCTTAAGTTTCTTCTATATTTTTAGCATATTTATTGATAATATTTAATGTATTTAACTCAAGCTTAGAATATTTGCGAAAAGCCTCTACAAATTTTTGCTACTTAAATAATTGTTCAGTGATATCTTTCTTTTTATCTAAAAGGTTTTAATATTCTAATTTCATTCCCTCGATTTCTTCTTGTCTTATAATTGCTCTATCTTCTTAAGTGATCTCCTATCCCTCTTTGAATTCTCTTTTCTTATACTAAAGCTTTAGTTTTTCTAATTTTATTTTGTAAATCTTATTTATAGATTAGATCTATATATTTGTTTAATAAGAAAGAAGTGTTTTTGCAAAGCAAAATGGGGAAGTGTATCCATCATCAAATATAAAATAAGCCTCTTCTCCCTCTATTTATAAAAAATTTATATTAATTTTTAAATTTAAAATTCTCATTTATTTACCTTCTAAAAATAGGCAAGCATAGTGATACCCAGCAAAGTGGTTTGAATCTTCATTAAATAGATTTATCCTGATTGCCTTGTCTTTGGTCTCATTATTCTATATAACACCTTCATCGTTTCTTACTTCAACAATAATATGAGCAGTACCATCTAAATATCTCTTGAATTTTTATTCTACCAGTCCTGAATCTATCTTATAGTATTCTTCACTTTACTTCTCAAATAATTGCAATGGTACAAATTTTCTAAAGTTTTAAGCTATTTCCACGGGTTGGAGGTTCTCTAAAATGGTATAATCGAAAGGATCTTCAACTTTTTTTTTCTTAATCTAGCTTTTGAGTGCTTCATCAATAATCTATTCAGGTTATTTGACAAAGATAATTGAAGGTTTAGAACTCTACATTTTAATTAACAATTTTTATAATTTGTTTGATTATTTTAATTTTTAATATCTTTATAAATTTTTAAGGTTTTTGATGACAATTATACTAACTCACTCATTGGTATCAAATTTAAGTAAAAATTTCTGTTAAAAGTGTTTTTTTATTAAAAAAAATATTTTTATTTTTGAAAATTTATCTTTCTTTATTAAAAAAAGCTTAGAAATAAGATTAATAAAGCTTAGAAATAAGATTAATAAAGCTTATTTATCTCACATTTTCACTTTGATAAGATCTAAAAAGCCAGCACAAAGCTTTTTTGTCTCACAATTCCAAACCCAATTCAAAATATTAATTTCTCAAATTTTTAACTAATTCTACTTACAAAATTTATTTTAAAATAGAACTGAGAAAAATATTTTTTTCTACCAAGTAAGTTTTTAGGATAAAAAAGCAGATAATAATGTTTTGTGAAGATAATGAGTTTATACCATAAATTAATTTTTTCTTCAGAATAAATACTAACTATTAAAAAAAGTTTATTTTAATTATATTCAGATATTTTTACAAAGTAATTTCCTCCCATACATAATAAAATATTTTTATTTTTGTAAAATATCTTTTTGATTCTTTTCTTAATATGATTAAAATATTTTTCGCCAATATATAAATAAATTTAATACTCATTCAATTTTATTTACAATAAGAAAAGATATAGTCACTATAAATTATTTACTTGTATTAATTTTCAAATTTTTCCCATTTTAATATCTTGACAATGTATTTCTTATTACCTTTTCTAAAAAACTATCTATCATCTGTCAACTTTCTACTTCTTTTCTTTTTAAGTAGGAAAAATTAGATCATTTTTTGAATAGGATTTAGGAGGGAGCTAGTAGATCATTTAAGATGAGAAAATAGTATCCTACAAAAAAATTAAATTAAGACATGATGTAATTTGAGGATAATAATGTTTTTTATTAATTTAAATTTTCAGATAAAAAGATAGTTTATTCAAAAAACATTAATAATTATGATAAAATAGAAAATCAATCAAAAGATAAAAAGAAAATAAAAGAAAAAATTAGAAATTCTGATTAAATTCTATTTCCATATTTAATAAATCTTGAAAGAAAACTAGTTGAGAAATTAATAACATCATAAGGATATTACAAATAACTATTTACAATTTTTTTTTTGATATTTCAAACAAACTTTTAAAGATAAAAACGTTCAAATTAAAAATGCAATATTTTTTCTTAATATAGTTTTATTGAAACCATTTTGTTTTCTAAAAAAAAAGTCATAAAAATTTTTAGCATGTTTTATGATGGTAAATAAAGACATCAAAACACCTTTTAGAATATTAAACATTTTCTAGTTTAACTAATTTATTTTTTAATTCAGATGATTTATATTAAATTTTTTTGTTTTCTAACTATTAAAATATTTGTTTATGTTGTATTACTAATTTTGAAAATACATTCATAAACAGAAAATACAAATAACAAATTTTAATAGATGCCATTCATTCAAAAATTATGGTAGGTATTTGTAAATATATTCATTGAATAACATACAATCTAATATATAAACGTAAGTAAAATTAGGATTTAAAACATCAATATTTTATTTTTGAGTTGGTTTCATAAATGAAATTAAGAACAAATTAAATGTTATCTGAAGAAAATGTTTATAAATAAAACAATTATAAATAAGCATCATCCACAATTTATGATAATTAGATTTTTTCCTTTCATTTACTTTTCCATATTTCAAGAAGAGAATTTTTAAATCCACTACCTAATGTACCACAGATACTCCATCCATCTAATTCTTTCTTTTTAAACTCTTATTATGTTGGGATTACTAGATTATTTTTTATAGGATTGTAGTATTTAGGTGCTATTTAATACATAACTGATGATCCAATAGCAGCGCCCCAAAGAAAAGAGCAAAAGGACATTATTATTAGTTTTTTTTATGAGATTTTTGAGATTTATGTTTATATTTATAGAAACTTTTAGATATTTTTAATTAATAAAAATAGTATCTATTAAAATAAACAAAGGAAATAAATAATAAAATAGAAAATCCTCTCAGAACTTATCAGTTTAATTTTAAGAAAATATTAGAAACTTCTAAAAATATTCTATAACAACAAAGCTGTTTTTGGAATTTAAAAATAAATTTTATGTTTCTATTTTTGTCTATTTTATATATTATTACTCAATAAAGAACTAATCTTTAGCTATTCCTTAAAGATTTAGCAAAATTATTTTCAAAATACTTTGGCATTAAAAGCTAAGAGATGATAAACAATAAATATAATAATTACTATTAGAAAGCAGCTAAAAATTTTATTTTTTTTAGTACTTAGAAGTAGGTTAAATTAAATATAATATCTAATTTATGAAGTATTTGATTATAAAGATAATTAAAGATGTTAAGAATTTACAAAAAAATATTCATAAGATTATGATTGCATGAAAATATTTATCGACTTATGATAATATTTTGATATAATTGTTTTCATGACTTTTATTTTTTTTCAAGATAAACAATTAAGTTATTAGAAAGAAATTTAGTTGGTGATATTGTGATAGTGATTAAAAACTACAAAATAAAATGTCAACAGAAAAAATAAATATTTCAATAGATTAATCCTTATTTTTTAATACATAATTAATTCTAAAACTATTGAAAATTGTTTAATATTTACTGAAATGTATTCTTTATAAAAATTAAAATTTTTAATATATGAAAATTTTCGATTGATTGATGATAATTTAAATGGATAATTCTAAGAGTTTAATTGGCGAGCTTGATTTAAAGATTAAATTATTATAAATGAAGAGTAAGAGTAATAAAATATTCAAAAATAAATTTGTTGAAAAATATAACATGAGTTATAATATTTTAATTCATATTAAATTTCTCTAAAGTGATTACTAAGATTTCTCTCATCATAATAATTATTTCAATCCTCAATTTAGTTTTAAATAATTTTTCTTTGCCAAAATTATTTTATTAAATTTATTAAGTTATTTAATAGATAAACTAAGTTTAACTAATAAATATTTTTGGAAAATATTTCAAATTTTTAAAACAGTTAAAAATTTTGTAGATTAATTTCTTGTATTGAATTTAATTGTAATTTGTAAATTATAAATATTATATATTAATTTATAATCAATAGAAAATATGAATTGATGATAATTATTGATTTTTTTTTCAGATAATAAAATTTATAAAATCGCTGGTAATAAATAAATCTTTTTAATTCAAAAATTTTGATAAAAATAATTAATCAATATCTTTTAGTTTGGAGTAAAATAATAGAATAGCCTAGCATTCATTACTGATACATTTTAAATGAATTACTCATCTAATGTAATAAATATTAGCTCTTATAAAATAAAGTATATATCTCATTTCTGATATTTTTTCAAAAATATCAATAGAAAAAGGGATCTTCTTTTAACTTAAGCCCTTCATAAGGTATTTTATATTTTTTCAGTAGAGATTATTAATTTTCTTTATCAATAAAAAGATTAACATGCCTATTCATCTGATGAATTCAGCTCCCCATAAGGACTATAGCATTTAGGAAACAATACTTTTAAATAAAATGATTCTTTTGATTCTCCTATTCCAGTATTTAATTTTATTTCTTTTCTTATTATTAATGACAAGTATGTTTTTATAAAGATTAAAAAGCCTGTTAACTAGAAAAAAAGAGTAAGTTACAATCAACTAGAAAGCTTAAATGATAAAGAATAATTACCATAGAAGAACTAATAAAAAAGTAGTTTAGTTAACAATAAATAAACATAAAATCAGCAAGGTTACTTTTTTATTTTTGATTTTAAATATAAATTATAATGGAGCATCTATAAAACTAGATTAATATAACATGAGCTTCAGAAACACTAACTAATAAGGATAGTAGGAGAAAAAAACTTACACTCTAGAAGAGGTTTAGTAATGTAATGGAAAATATTGAAAACTTTTATTTTATGCCTTCTTTATTATAAAATAGTATTAGCCTAGGAGACTGAAAAATATGATGAATAGCAAAACCGTTTAGTAGGATAATTATATAGTTTGAAGTAAATAAAATACTAGTATTTGAAAATATAAGCATTAACACTTTTTTGATAGTGAATAAAATAAATCTCTCTAAAAAGAACTATTAATTTCAAAGAAATAGTAAGAAGGCTTAATGTATTAAATAGAGTAAATCCGTGAGGCAGGAAATAATTAAAATTCTTCTCAAAACAGAAGTGTATCGAATGATGATTTTTTAAAAAGAGAGTAAGAATTTAGAGAGGCAATTAAACACTAAGATGACACTGTAAGGTTAGATAAATGGATTGATGCACTGTAACATTATTTTTATTTTAAATGAAGTTATTTTAGAAGTTTTTTAGTAAAAAAGTAGAAAAAATGAGGAAAGAATTAAAAGAAAAAATAAAAAAATTATGCAATAACAGCAATTAGTCAATATTGTAAATTTTTGAACCTACAATTTAATTATTTATTAATAAATAAATCATTAAAGAAGAACCAATACAAGAGACTAAACATATGTAAGTAAGGGTAGTTATTCTCCATAAAAATGCCAAATAGTTTATCCAGTTTAGATAAAGTAATAGCAGAAATATACTAAAAGCACACCATTTGGGAAAAACTATGATTAATACCTTAAAAGCAAGCATTAAAAGTACATTTTATGAATTTATTAAATAAGAAAAATTTTCGTTCATGAAATTGAAAAAAAAAAATTTAAAAAATTTTACAAATTTTTTGAAACAAATTAAATTAAATTTAAAACAATTATTTTCATAACAGAATAGATATATAAGGATAGATAAATAACTCAGTGTTGTTATAAAAAGGTTAACCAACTTAAACTATTTTGAAAAATTTTATTTGAGTAAAAGAAAGATAGAAATCAAAAATTAACTTGAAATTTGAAAATAAAAATTGGATATCGAAATGAAAAAATTCAATTTTTAGAATATTAATGTCATGATTAATTTTTTATGTTAAATATGCGTTCATATCATCTTTTTCATTAATTTGAGTTCTGAATTGATTGAATCTTTTAATATTATTAAATTTATTTTTTGTTAAATATGTTAATAAAAAAATTATTCACTATTAATTTATTAATATCTTTTTAGTTTAATAGAAAAAATTTATTTATTTTATGATATTTTTTATAGATGAATTTTTTTTGGATTATAATTAAATTCATCTGTAAATTCAAAAAAAATAATTAGCTTTAATGCTAATTCTTAAATAACCTTTAACTGTTGTAGTTAATAAATAATTTTCTTTTTTGAATTAATATTTAAGGTAAAATTAGGTTATATCATTAAATGATATTTTAGAAATAAAGCAGAATTTTATTTATTGCTGAGAAATTAATTTCTTAAAATTTTTAGCAATTTAAGATACCTTAAAATACCCAATAAATAGGTAGCAAAAAATTGATTTAGATTTTTTTTAAGAAATTTTGCTATCAAATTATAACTCATAAAATTTTTACTCCTCGTCAATTAGCTAGTTAATGAGTAATAAGTGGTAAATATTTTCAAATATTTTAGTAATTTTTATTTTAAAATGTACAATTTTTAATCCCAGAAAAAATAATGATCATTTCATCAAGCAATAAATAATATTATTGTCTGATAATATGTTTGTTTGTTGCCTTCTTCTATATAACATATTATATAAATACATATAAACTATTTAGAGCAACTAAAAAATGGTTTTATATTTATTTGTGAAAACTAATTTATTTCTAAATATTTAAATGCTTAAATAAGTAATTGAAGATAGTATAGATAGATAGGTTATTTTGTTTATTGCCTGTTTTTTAGCTAGCTTTTGAAGTTATTCATTTATTTATTGATTTGCTTACTTGTTTTTTCAAGATTTTCTTACAGGATTTGAAGATATTTTATGGGATGCATGAGTTTTTGTTTCCTTTTAATGAGGTTAGTAAATAAATGTTTATGAAGCTAAACTTGTGTCATATCCTATAGTTTCTGCAATCCATGTTTATATTTTTGATTTAGCAGATGACTTTGATTTTGAAGAATCTTTTATCCATAGTTGTATAATATCTTGCTCTTGCTTAATTTATAGAACAAATCCATTAAGTAAATCTTTTTCTTCACATGTTTCTCCTAAAAAGCCCATAATTAAATCTTCCCATATTTTATTTACATATCCCTTTTTCATTCTAATGTTGAATCTACCACCACCTTTATTGGCTGGATCTTCCCACATAGGTTAGATATCTTTTAGAAAGAGATAAAAAGATCCAGATTACAAATCTTGGGGTCTATAAATATGACAATAGTAATTAAAAAAATCTTCTATGGTCTCTATATCTCCAATAGGTATAATTGACTTTTCATAATTTAGATTAGTAATATTATCATTTGGGTTCATAAATGACAAATGAAATTTATTTCTCAATTAGTAAGGTTATTTCTGAATATTATCTTTAGGTGTATAATCTTTACTGTCATTATAGTTATTTCCTTGAGACTATCCTTACCATCTATTAAATTTTCCATCTTTATTATTGTTATTCTAACCATAGCTACTACTATTATTTGAATTGCTATTTCCCTTATTTTATGGGTTGTTATTAATCCTTTCTGCCATTTTATTTAGCTAAATTATTGTTGCCTTAAAACTATTTATTGAAAATTTAAGTAATTAATCAATTAATTTCCTTTCAATTAATTATTTTTCTTTATCAAAATGAGATAATTTTTCATCTAATATGATTTCAAATAAATACATTCAGATTAAATTTTCCTTCTTTTTAGGTTAAACTCTACTTAGTTGATAGACAGGCAGGCATGTGTTTTTATTAAAAATAAAAATATTTATTTGAAGTTTTTTAGCGAGTTAAATTTTAATATATTTTAAAATAGAAGAGACTCCTTTTAAAAATAATTATTTCTTAAATCATAATTAAAATACTCATTGATTTTTTGAAAGAGAACATTAAAATGTGTGTTTAAGCATATGATACAAATATGCAATTATAGAGAGAGAGAGAGAGAGAGAGAGAGAGAGAGATAGAAAATACTTAATTATTTGCAAGAATGTATAAAATATTAATTAGTTGTATTAATTAAGTTTTTATATAATATTAATTTAATGTATGTATGAATGAATGAACAATCGTTTTTTATCAATAATTCTAATAAGAAGCATCAATCAATAGGTTTTTAAGTTCCAGCAATTTCTCATCATGATTTCAAAATATTAGTCATCTTCAATGCATTAACTTGTAATATGATAAAATTCGAAGAATTCATTGAAATGAACTATTCCTTTATTCAAGTTGTTGGGATTCTTTTCATATAAATAGTAAGATTAAAATTTATTTATTAGTTTTATAGGATTTACAAAGGTTTGCATGTGTAGCTCAAATGAATCTATGAAATCTTATAAAGCTTCTTCGTCTGATACTTTTCCTAATTTGACATTTGGATGGCCTCTGCTATCGTATGTCTCTATTTTAAATTAAAAAAATGAATTTAAATGTTTGTTTTTTTTGTTAATTTTTACATTTAATAAGTTCCAAAGGGACTTCTCCACATCTGGTTCTATCCATTCCAGTAAATGAATGAACGATTAATTGTTATCTGTGCTCAGCAATTTTACCTTTAAGGGATTTGAAAAGGTCTTCAAGATCAAGAGATCCTTATCTTTCAAATTAATTAAATATATCTTAAGGATTGTCAATCTATAAACGAAGCTCATTCAAAGCTTAAGCAAATGATTAATAAGAAATAACACTCTAATTATCTCTCATAACATTTCTAAATTTTTAATACAATTTGATAAACCCTCTCACACCTCTTTGAGCCAATTTAGATCTGAAATCATTAAAAGGATTTTTTTGAGGTTATTGTTATGGTTGTTCTCTTTAATAAAAAATATTTAACAATTTAATAAAATGTTTATCTACTTCTTTAAAAAATTACTATGTTTAGGCACGACGAGGAGGATAGAAATTAGGTTACTTAACTGGAGATCCTCTCATAGAGCCAACTTATGAATTACTAGTGAAAGGTCTGAGTTATGTTGAATAGTGTGTAGGTTCCTAAGAAGTACCAAAAGGAGCATTAGATGATACTGTACCACCATTTACTATAAATCTGTGATGATCTTATAAAAATCCTTTCTTTTCAGGATCAAAAGCATTTCTTTAACCTTAATTTATTTAGAAAAAAATTAGAATTAATTAATAAAGTTAAATTTTGTTTAATTTATTTTATTTACCTGCATATTTATTAATAAGAGAATTCTATTGAGATAATCTGTAAGTGTTGACTAAAATTGATTCAAATAGCTAATCATCTTATATGGAAGCACTCACATTATTGTAATAGTCTATAAACTATTCTCTAGAAATTTCATTGTTTGGAACATCGCTCTTTTATTTATTTAATTAATATCAAATTTTTAAAAAATTTATCTATTTACATATAATTTGTTATGAAGTTCGAGGGTAGAAAACAGCTCTTGAGCAATATCTTCTTCATGACACTTTGCAGTTTTGACATCAGGATGAGCCCTTGGGTAGAATTCTCTTTATATATCTGCAAAGGTGATGATGTTTTCACCATACTAATCGATTTTATTAAATACTTCATTGACTATGTTAAATCTGAATTAATTCATTTATCCTTTAAGCGCATTCAAGAAATCAAATAAACTTATTTGGCCAGATTCTTGGGGATCAAACAAATTGAAGATGATTGTTACTTCTGTTTCAGTGACTTCAATTTTAAAATTACTTATGGATTTTTTAAATTCAGATAAATTTAATCTTCCATCATTATCTACATCGGTTATTTTTAGTTATCTTTCTAATGTTAAGAATCCTCTTGGACCTTTGCTTGCTAATCTATTTTTGATTCTTATCAATATTAATTCTATTTATCTTTAAGAGACATTGTTTTCTTGCATGAAACGAGTGCTTGTGGCTTAAGAACATATACTTTAAGTATCTTAATCTACTTTCTATGATCCTGGACCATATTATTATTTCTATCTCTATTAGGATTACTAAGATTGTTAAGATTATCTATCGAATTCTACTTATTTAATGTTATTTCCTATTGCTCCATATTAATTTTTTCCTTGTGCCTAACTTTATCTTGATTGCTATGACTGCTAATCAAAAGATCTTCCGTTATTTATTTGTTGCTATGATTGTTAAGATTGTCTGTCATCTTCAAAGTTTCCATATTATCTTCTTCTATCTTATTATTCGAATGCTGAAACCTAATTTGCTTATTAACTTAGATGATCACCACCCATCATAGTATTTTTGATTGGAGGTGAAAATTAGTTTCTGTCAGGTGTAAAATTATTTTGGTTATACTTGTTGCTCTTGTTATTATTTAAATCTGGTTTCCAGACATTTATGATATATGACTTAAAGGATTCATCATTATCCCATAAGTGATTTAAGAAAGTATAATAATCTACAAAGTCTTCGAATGTCATTTTATCATCATGAATATCCTACAAAACAAATTATTTTTTATTTAAAATTCAATAATTCTAATTTTTTTATTTTACTCTTAAATCCAAATAACTCTCAAATGAGCTACGGAATTCTAATTTTATATCTTCTTCTCCTCTTAAACCGTTTATTGCATCTGGGTGGTTTAAAGGATTATAGGAGCTTTTAACAACTGCAGTATTAATAACACCAAAATTAGATCTATCCAAGAATGTATATGATTGAGTGATTAAGCTTTTTCTAAATTGATTTAATGGTACCTTTTATAAGTTTTAAAATTAATTATTTGCTTTATTATTTACTAAAATCATTACTTTAATCTTATTTAAGAAATCTTCATAATTAATACTACCGTAATTATGCTTATCAAGATAGTAAAATACTTTTTCAATTAATTCAGGATCTTCCTATATCTTAAAATCATTCAAGGCACTTTCTAACTAATTAATATTAATTGTTTTTCTTCCAGTGTTATCTAAGACCTTATTTTAATTTAAAATATAAATTAAATAACAATATTTCATATTTGAAAATACTTTAAGCATTAATGCAAAGCTAAGTAATCCAGATGCTCCTTTTATTGAAAGTGTTTATCTGATGTTTTCATAGAACCTTTCACAACTAATATTTAATTCAAAATGACATTATTTTAATTTGGAATTATTATTATAGTTAATTTTCTTACTCTTGTAAGTCATCGCGAGGTACTTTACTTTATGTATAACCAATATTTTATTTAGATGAAATGCTTTTTTAGTTTAAAAAATTATTTTAATGCTAAGTTAAAAAATCTGCTAATTAAAAAGCCATTTTAATTTAATAAAAAGTAATTTTACGTTGAAACGTTATCAATTTATGAATCTTAACCATATTATGATTGTGATTATGAAGATTATGCAGATTCAGGTCTTTGTAATATAAATGCTGTGAATTCTTTATAATCTACTTTTCCTGTTTTGTTTTGATCAAAGAAAGCAAAAAGCTTATCTGTTTCCTAAATATTTTAAGTGAAAAATCTGTTAGAAATCATGAACATTTATCTATCTCTTTTTGATTCTGTTAAAAGATTTATATAGAACAATAATTCATTTAAATTGTTACATCTATTTCAGGAACAACTCCAACTTTTGCAAGACCTCTAAAGAATTCATTTTTTGAGAGTAGTCCATTATTCTATAAGTCAAAAAATTTAAATGATTTTAACAAAGTAGCCTCTATTCCTGATTAGCTTGTGGAGCGCTAATCAAGTTTTCTTAAAAGCTCAGTCTTAAATCTATTTGATAATTAAAAATATTTTGTTTTGCTTAAACGTTGTGAGAAAGTTGATAAAATCATGCTAAATTTTCAATAATTAATTTTGATAAAAGCTCTTGTAGTCTATAAAAAATGTAATGTACCTATGAATCAGCCCTTCCATAATTAGAAAACTATTTATTTTTTTACTATTTCAAAATTTGATGTGTAATTTTAGTTTGTTAAGCTATTAACAACTTTTTTTTATTATTTTTTTTCCTATTTAATAAAATTTATTTATTTTCAAAATTTTTTGTAAAATCACATTTCTGAGTTATAAATCAAAAAGAGATTATTTATTTGATAATTAACAAACAAACTCAATCATTTAGATACAAATAAATAGATTGTTAAATTATTATCGATCATTTTTCTAAAAAAAGATAATCATAAGTATTATTCAATACTCTAACTATCATATCCAATTATTTTAACAAATAAATTTTATTTATTATTTGAATATTTTGTTTTTTAAGATCTATCTAAATAGATCTAAGAATAAACTAAATAATGTTATTCTTTAACAATTTTCTAAGTAAATCAGATAGATATTCATAATTTTTCTTTGTTTATTTTATTACAAAAGTAATAATTGTAATATTTAGAAACTTAAAATCATTTGTAAGGATTTTTAAAATATTAAAATATCTTACAAAACAACTTTATTTCAATTCATCAAAGAAAGTTTAGTTTTAAAATAATTTGCTTAAATTAATAACATTGTACTATTAAGATATTACTTTTTAGTAGTTAAATTATCTTAGCTCATATAGAAAACAAATAAATTCAAAAAAAAATGTTGAATTATTATTTAAATAATTTTCAACACTAGTTTCCAAAGGTTATCAATTTAAAATACTTATTATTAAATAATTTATTAGATTGAATTGAAAAAAACAATAAATAAACTATTTAAGGAAAACTAACGAGATAAATTTTAAAATATTTTTTAACTTTATTTTAAATTTTCTTAACTAACTTGTTTAGAAACTAAGGATTTGTTAAATAAAATATGATGATTTTTCAAAACTCAATTAATTTTTTTATTTTAAAAAAACAAAAAATATTTCTAATAAAATGAATTAATAAATTTATCCAAAAAATTAACTAGAATCTTTTTAAAGGTTAGAGTTAAATTTTATTTTTTCTGATTATCAAAATTAATTAATAAAATACACTGGTAATAAACTAATTAAATAAAATAATAGAATTTTTAATTGAGTTGAATATTATTATGATTTTGCAAAAGAAAATCATGGAGTGTTTGTTAGTTTTTCAAAATAAAAAGAATTAAAATATTTTATTATTTTTCAATTAAAAGAGCGATTTGTTTATTCAATAAATTATTAAGAAAATCTTTTTTTAAATAGAACTTGATTATTTTTATTTTCACAAGTTATCATATTAAATAGATAATATTTATAATAGAGTAAGAAGTATTCTTATTCTCAAAAAATAGTAGGCATATTATTTTAATGAAGTTAGATATCTTACAAAAAGATTAAATTGGATAGTAAGTATTATTAAAAAGTATGATTGTAATATATACTTATATTAGTTAAAATAGTAATATTTGCTTGTAAAAAAGTATTAATCATTGGTACAAACATTTAAATGTATTTTATAAAATACAATTTTAAGTAATTTTAGAATTAAGTTTGTATTTAGATTGATCATGTATCCAATCAGTTTCCGAGGGCTTCATCAACGTGGTGGGAGACATCTTCAACAAGTTGTAAGTCGGATTAGTTTTATTCTAAAACATCGAGAGCAAGGTTGATAGCAGCGAGAGCTTCTTGACTGTAATTTTAAAGTAAATGAAGGTTAATAAATTGATAAATTAAAAGAAAAATGAAGTAATTACCCTTCAGAGATTCTAGCTTCGAAGGAAATGATGGTGCTTTGTAAGGTAGCTTGGGTATCAGCAAGGATTTGTTCGTTGATGGTGATTTATTATTCTAAGGTACCTTTTTCTTGGGAGAATTAGGCCAAAGAGATTTCAGCTTCATTTAAAGCAGCTTGGGCATCAGCTAATTATTATTGAGTTTGGGCTCTGATGGTAGCAATTTCAGCAATGAGGGCTTCATATCTGGCCTTGCTGGCAACTTCACCGTTAGCATCTTCAATGTAAGAAGCTTGGATGGCAGCTTAGATGCTTTAGAGCTTAGAAATGACTTCAGCTAATCTGACTTCGTCGAACTTGGTGGAAAGTTAGACCAAAGCTTGGATAGGGTTGGACTTGGGGATTCTCTTCAAGATTCTTTCGATTTCCTTCTTGGAAACTTGGAGGAAAGCGTTACCTCTTTGTTATAAGGCGAGTAATCTTTGGATGATCTGATTTTATTATTAAAAAGTTATAAATTAGAATTATTTTATATTTTAATAAGAAATCATTTTTGAAAGAAAAATAAATACTTGTTCTAAAACAGCGAGGGAGTTTTCGTCTCTTTGCTTTCTGACTTCGTAGGTCTTGATATCGACTTCTCTGGCTTCGTTGACGGCGTCTTCTCTGTCTTAGAGGTGTTAGAGTTGTTCAACGAGGTTGGCAATTTGAGTGTTCAAACTGGCGATTTCGTCATTGAGGGAGCCAATAGTTTCGTTAACGACGACTAATCTGTCTCTATCGTTGTTGAGTTAACCTTCAGTGGTTTGGATTTAGTCTTCCAAAGCGGATCTCTTGGTAGCGTATTCGGATTAGAGGGAAACGTTTCTGTTAGCAACATCATCTCTAGCTTACTTAACTAAGTCAATGACTTCATCAACTAAGCCACCAGTGGTTAAGTGTAATTCAACAGCGTTAACAATTTGCTTGGCAATAGGAGATTTCTTTCCAATCTAAATTTTAAAATGAATTATTTATTATTATGTTAAAAAATAATCTTGTTGAATAAAACGGCTTATTGCTTTAAGAGGAAAAAAGTACTTAGCTGTATGAAATAAATAATAAATTTCTTTTTTGTTTTGGTATTTGATATTTTTTAGATGAGCATAATATGATAAAATGTTAGATGGTTTGGGCTTTAGGTCCTTAATATGTAGTTTTATTTTGATCTTTGAATAAATGAAAGCTAAGTTTTTTGGCAACAAGTGAATAAGCTGCTAAATGATTTTGGGAATCATAAAAATAGTCATTCACAAAAAATATGAAGACTATTGAAAAAATAGCTCCTTTTCTTTGCAATATGCATGTAAGTAAGTTAGTTAGTAAGAATTACGAATCTCAATCTTTCAAGAGCGAAAGAAGTCTTCATGGATTCAGAGCTCTTTCTAAGAGAAACAGCATAAACAGCGTTGAAGCTGATTAAAGCAAGAAGGAAGAGAGCAGCGTATCTCATTGTTGTTTTCCTTTTAATTTTTGTTTTTTTATTATTTTTTGATTTAATATTATTTGATTTTTCGTTTTTGAAGTTTTTACTTCTTCAATCTAAAAAAGCAAGATAAGCTTATTGATTTGACAACTTAATGTTTTTGCAATGAGTTTTAAAATGAAAATCAATAAATTTCATTTAATAACAAATCATCTAGTAATAATTAAAATAAAGGCAATCTGGGAGAGAAAATATGTTTTTTTAATTAAATAAAGAATCGTTTTTAATTTTGCTGCCCTTTATTTCTTCATCTAAAATTTTGAATGCAATAACATTCTGGTAACATCTAATAAATAATACAAACAAAATCAATATTATTTAATGTTCATAAAATTTCATTCATTTTATTTGGAGAATACATTCATTTTTAAGTATTTATTTTATCTTTATTATTATCAATATAAAGCAATCATTTTATTATACCTTCTTATCATTATATTTATGCCTTGATAACGTCTAGAATGTCTCAAATTTCACAAATTTCGAGCAGGTGTACATAAGAAATAAACAAATTTTATGATAACGGAATTTTATCGCATTTCAGTATTTTCATATTGATAATAATAGTTATTCCTACCATTTTTATATATCAAACAAAAGCGAAATGAATACTTATTCAAATCCATTTTTTAAAATTATATGATTGTCTGAAATGCTTAGCCTCTCTTTGTGTGTTATTCAATATTTTTTTAGGGTAAAAAAAATGAGGTAAGATGGCTTAGAAAGAAGACATCTCTATTATGATAATGAAAGCTAAAGGCGTCAATTATCTAAATAGAATAAGATTCGTTTAAGAAATTTTGATTAAGGAAAATGAATGAAAGTATACAAAATACAAGGAATTAGATTTCTACGTTTTAACTTAATATCTGTTTCGGAAAACGGCTAAAAAACAAAGAGGTTTAATAGAATAGGATTTTTTGTTATCAACTGGCTTTCTCCCCCGACTTTCCTTTTGTTTTTGTTAATTAATCAAAGCAATTTTCATTATTAATTTTCAAAAGAGCATGAAAAAAATAAATTAATTAATAAGCAAAAACTCATTTTTTATATAAACAAAAAAGAAAAATAAATTAAAAAAAACGAAAAAAAAAACAAAAGAAAAGTAATATTCGATTCCTTGCGATGAAGAATTTAGCTGTCGTTTTGGCTACTTTGTGCATTTTTGCTCAAGCCACTAGTGTCTTTGAGAGCCCTGCTTTCCTTGAAGTAAGCTATTTCTTAAACTAATAAAGAAACCACACCCAAATAAGAGATAAAGCATTTTATCTTCAGACCTTCTTTCACTTTCTCCTCTCCTGATAATTTAATTATTAAGAACTTCTCATGGAGTAGTGAGAAGTTACAACTAAGTTAAATTTGATGTATAATTAAGAGAATACACAAAAGGAGAATTGTGTTGCATTAAATAGATGAAATTTGAGGCTTGAGCTCTTCTTATTCAAAATTTTTTTTTCCTAACCATTCGTTGCCCCCCCAACGAATACTTAAAGAAAGAAGATCATCTATCCTCAAAAGATTAAACAAACAAACAAACTTAAAAACAAAAGAATGAGTTGTTCTAATATTTAAACAAGAAAATAAATGCAAAAAATTATTTAAAGCTTAGAATAGACGTTGTCAAAGGAAACGACAACATTTTATTAAACTAGCATAAATTTTACACAAAAATGGTGACAATTAAACAATCAAATCCTCTTAGTTTTTTTACTTATTTTATTTTGCGATAGAGTTTTTTATTTATTTTACCTTCGCATAAACGTTTTGGAAATAATAAACTTGCAACACACAAACACACACAATCAATCAATCAATCATTCATCATGGCCAATAGCTAAAGAAATTTAATAAAGATATAATCATGCTTAAATCCAAAATTTAGAAGATCTGAAGAAAATGGCATTTCATTTACTTTTACTGAAAGAATTGAATATTCTCTCTATCTCTTAACAAAAATGTTTAAAACTTTTATTAACAATATCTTCTCTTTATTTAATAGATTAAGAAGAACCCCTTCGGTCACTCTGTTGCTTCTTTGGTTTAATTAAACTTAGGTGCTGGCCAAAGTGCTGGTAGATTAGATGCTATTGCTGATGCCTTGAACACTATCTAAGCTTAACTTGAAGCCACCAGAGATCACAATGATGCTGAAATCTCTAGAGAAAGAGGCTGGTGCTCTGATTAATAAGCTTCCATCCAAGCTAATATTGATCAAGCTCAAAGTGATTTAAATAGCTACACCACTGAATAAGCTTCCAGAAACCAAGCTGTTGCTGAACTCACCCAAAACTTAACCAATGAATAATAATCCCTCAGTGAAAACTAAAATAACAAGGCCAATGCTGAAAGAGAATTATCTGAAGAAAATGAAGCTTACGAATAATCTTCTAAGGATTACGCTGAAGCCATCGCTGCCTGCGAATAAGCCCTCGAACTCTTAGCTACCTTATAAACCAAGCCCTCTGGTTTCATCCAATCTAAGGCTAAATTCGGTAACGTTGTTGCTCTCCTCTAAAAGCACCTTGCTAACAAGTCTTCCAACTTCGTTCAACCCATCTTGAACGTCTTGACTGAAATGTCCACCTCCACCAACGAAGTCGACTAATCCAGTCTTGCTAAGGTTGTTTCCCTCATTAACGACTTATTAGAAGAATTAAGAAACTAAAGTGCTGCCAATGATGCTAGACACGAATAAGTTGTTAACGACCTCACCTCCAACATTAGCAATCTTGAAAAGCTCATCAGTAATTCTGAAGAACTTATTTCATAATACTAAGGTTAAATCTAAGAAAATGAAGAAAGATTAGCCTAACTTGTTGTTCTTATTCAATAAACCTAAGACATTCTTGACTTAGCCAGAGAAAACCTTAAATAAGTTCAAGATTAATGCGCTGGATACGATACTGAATACGCTGTCTACAAGAGCGAAATGTAATTCATTCGTTTTATTACTTACTTACTTACTTACTTACTTACTTACTTACTTACTTACTTACTTACTCACTCATTCTTTTAACAAATCATTTTATAACTTACTAAATAATATTATTTATTAAAATAGTGATCAATAACTCGCTACTTTAGAAGCTCTTAAGGAATATTTCAAGAGCGTCGTCGTCCCTGCTGTTGAAGACATTAACGATGCTGCCTATGCTGACGAATTAACTGTTGATGTTTGATTTCACTAATATACAAACTAAATTTAAGGTTATTCCTATAATCGATATTACTTCAAATAGCTTTGAGTATTAATGATTTGAAGAAGAATATTAAAATATATGTTTACGAAACAACAATTCATATCATGGTCTATGTTGTACTTCTTTCTTACTTTTTTATGAATCGAATCATTAATTTTTCAAAATTATTAAATAAACATTTTATTTCCTCTATTTCTCTTTGTATTATTAAACAAATCAAATTATTATTTTATATTTACTTATTCACAAATCCACTTTTTGATTTATTTACACATTCATCTCTCACAAAAAAGACTAATTTAATCATGTATTTTCCAAGTAAATCAACAAACTTATAACAATCTTTTCATATTTGCATTTTTCTTTATGTATTCTGTTTTAAATATGTAATAATGACACGTTTCAGTTCACTTTTCAACAAATAGAAGAAAAACCTAAATTAATTTTATTATTCAAGCAAAAATATTTCTGTAAAGAAATTATTTTATTAGTAAAAACAGTTGAGAAAAAAATGAATGATAAATTATTGATAGAGATAAAAATTATTTTTTTTATTATTTATTATTTTTAATTGATTATTACATCTTGAATTAACTCATATTACATACATGGTTTTATCAAATATAAGGATACCAAATAATGCTCAAATATATTCTATACTTTAAAATAAAAGAAAATAATAATTAAGTACAATTTGTGATGAGTAGATTAAATATTTAAAGATTAAACTTATAATCCTGCACTTTTAACGGTTTCAATAACTTTTCTTATTTATTCTTTTGTTTCATCTCTCATAGTATTTTCATTAGCATAAAATTCTAGACTTTGAAGTTAATTTAAACTTTTTATAGCTTAAATAACTGCTTGTCCTCCATAGTCTCCTATCTAATTTCTGTAAAGATCCAGAGATAAATTTTAAAGTTTAGCATTCATAGCTTATAAGCCCTCAGCTATTGATTAAGCACCACTATAAGTAATTTGATTATCGCTTAGCCACAGGGTTAACTAATTGAGTGTTGGAGATAGACTTTTTAAAACTTCCGATAGGAAAGTAGCAGTACTATCTCCAATTGAGTTATTTCTTAGATCAATTGTAACTTATTGTAATTAAGAGAAGCCCTTTAAAGATTCAGAAATTATTTTACCCCAAATATATGTAATTTTACATGAAGAGAGATTTAATTTAAGTATATTAAGTTTAGGAAATAATTGTAAACCATCTGTAATTACAGTTATGTATTCTTGATATCTAACTTCAGCACTACCAAAGAATAAATCTAAATCAATTATTTAGTTATAAATTTCTTTTTATTTTAACAATACTAAGTATTCTACATAAGTATTTATTTGCTTTGTCAAAGTTTGATTCTATTCTTGATTAGGTTAGCTGGTACCTTTATTGTTTGAGTTATTCATTTTTTTGTGGTATACTAAATTTTATGGCTGATTTTTTTTTTCTCTTAAGTATTAAAAATTAATTAATTAAAATTTTCTAGAGAAGAGAAGAAGAATTGATTAGAGTAATGTTTTCATACAATCTACAATATAACCGATTAATATACTAATTGCTGGTGCCGATATTGTTTGAGTTAACCATTTTTTTGGAGCATTCTAAATTATATGGTTGATTTTTTTTTAAGTATTGAAAATTATTAATTAAAAAAACATAAAATTTTTCAAAAAAGAAAAGAATCTATTGATAAGAATACAGTTTTAATACAATTTAATATATAAGCGATTAATACTTTATAATTTTCAACAAAATAAATATTTTTTTAAGAAGATATATCTCACTCACTCACTTGCTTATTTTTTGCTTTGCTAGTTTGTCTTCTATCATCTAAAGCAACTAATTCACATTATCTTCATGGATATCGCCTTGTTTACTGTTGTCCCATATTCTTTGAATTTCCTAATTATCAATTTGTAAATCAAGCAAAAATCTTCCATCTTTTTCATTTGCTTAAATTCCTTCTACATTAATTGTATGTTTTCCAAACGTTCTTCTGTATTTGCCATAGAGCTCTGACTCAGCTAAGTGAAACATTGAGTTACTTTTACAAGTGTCACAATAATTTATTTTAACTTTTAAATTTGCAAATGACATTTAAGAATAAAATGAAAGATTCTTAGTAGAAACAATCTTTCTGCTTTACTTAAGCATTTAATTAGTAATTTTAATCATAGAGAGAGAGTGCTATCTTTTCTTATTCAATTTTTTAATGCTTTTATTTATTTTTATTTATAATAATTATTTAAATAGAATCAATTCTTTTGAATTTTGTTTTTAAAAATAAGGTAAATTCCTCAGAATATTCTCTAAGGACTGTAAATTTAAAGTAGTAACTTTCCATTCTCATTTTCAGAAAGTAAACTAAATTAAGTAATCTCATCAAATGATTATGTAGATTCTATTCTATAAGTTTATAATACAATAATTAACAAAAGAATATTAAAAGAAAATACAATAGTTAACAAAAGAATATTTCAAGAAAAAATCTGTCAAACGTACTTTAAAAAATATATAACCAAGGAATTATGACATTGCAATTTTAATAAATAAGTCAATTTTTACATATTATTGCATTTGAGTATAAATTTAATAAATACTATACTTCTTCAATAAAGTATTCTTAAAACACTTCAATAAAGCATTCTTAAAAGACTTCAAGAAATTATTCTTAAAAGACTTCATCCATGCTTTATGAAAACATATTTTTATTTTGTTTACATCATATTATTTAAGTTAATGTATCATGAAATATTTTATTTTCTTGAATTAATTAAAAATTTTTGAACTAAAAATGAATATTTTATTAAAACTTTTAGTATAGATACAACAATAAGAGAAAGAATGTATTTTTTTATATCATTAAACTAAATAGAAAATAATTACTTCCTTATATTTTAAATTTATTTTTTGTTCAGAAAGTGAATTTTTGTTAATGCTTTGTTAAATTATTTTATTCTTATTGTATAGAATGAATGCAAATTATATTTATCTAATGTAAGAAGAGATATTTGGTTCTTATTGTAATTAGAAATCAACTTGCTGAAAAAGCTGATGCATCGTCTGTTTTGACTCCTTTGTCATTCTATTTTGTTTCATAATCAAATCTAGCACAATTAGTTTTATATCTAAAAACTAAATAAAAGTAAAGAGGAACGATCATTCCAACCAAAATCCAGGCTCCAGCAGTTCCTAATCCATTAATAGAAGTAACCATGTTTCCAATGAATCCAAGAATATTTGCAAATATATTAAAAGTTGTAAAGCATGTTACTTCATGCATAGGATAGAGATTTTCTAAAAATGATTGAGCTGAAATTGGAATGAAAGCTTAAAATCCTACACCTATAAAGGCACATACTATGTATATTATTAATTTGTTGTCTTATTAAAGATCGAGCTAGAGCATCAATGAAAATACAAAGATTGAAATCAGTGAGATAGTAGCAAATAGTCGTAAATAACGATCATAATTTGGCTTTTATCCTTTTTGCATTACTTTATCCAAAAGAAAAGTTGTAATTGTTCCTGAAATAGTACCACTGACATTAATGCATAAACCAATTAAAGCTATCTATTCATTACCAAAATCATTTAGCAGTATATCTATAATAGATATGAGAGTCCATGATATACCTAAGTAAAGAGATAGAGATACCGTGATTAAGAGAGTTTTTGGACTTGTAAAAATCATTTTCACTGTTTGGATGACATCTATTTTATTGGTATTACTACTTGATTAGTTAGCAGGTTTGGTAGGTTTGTTTTTAAAAGCAAAAACACTTAAAGGTGCTGCAAGTGAAAGACATATTGCCATATAAAACAAATAAGTGTTTAATTTACTTGAATCTGTAACATAATAAACTGAAGTTAAAAAGCCGAAACTAACTCCTAGAACATTAGCAAAGTACATGATACCAGTGGCTGTTACTCTTTCACTCATCCCAAACCATCTTTCTGCAATAAAAACTGGAGCAGGTAAAATAAAAAGTTAAGCTACTGATAGTACTATTTAACCCATTATTGCAAAAGAGTATTAATCATTCCCTATATATCTCAGCCAACCCCCTAAAGCATTTAAAAATACTCCTATCATTAAAGAAAAATCTAGTCTCCAGCGAAAGAAATAAAGAGTAGGTATAGCCAGAAAAGTATAGGTTAAATAATAGCAATTAGCCAACCATAAGATATCTTATTCGGATACATTATAAAAATCTTATGATTGTGAAATGATAGGTGAATATGTAACAAATCCAGAAGCATTTGAAAATGAAAAGAGTGAAAAGACAGCTAGAATGAACCATCTTCTGAGTTCTAGATTTTTGCTTAAATCGCTTGATTCAGGCTAAATTTGTGAAACTAAACTCTAATCTATATCTTGTTCTCCCATTTAAAAATCTGAATTCAAAAGATATTAATTTAATAATTTTTGAATAATTTTTGATCAAGTCTATATAAATAAATAGGAGATTTTCATCATGAATTAAAAGGCTAAAAATTTAACCTTTGATCGATTTTGATTTATATTTTATTTCTTTTAAATACCTTGTCTTTCCAAAAAAAAACTAGCAAATTACTTTGCTAGTTAATTATGTCATTTAATCATAGACAAATTTTAACTTAAGTAAATTTAACTCTTAGAGTTGAGATTTAATTTTTGTTGATTAAAAAAATTCCAATTAACAATCAATAATATTTTTGGAGTGCGTGTATTAAAAAATTATCACAAAAATTTAGATGAATTTTATTCAAATAAATTTAGATTTTATCTGATTTTTCTTCATAAAATATTCTAAAGCATTATTTATGTATTTTTAATACTAAAAATATTAAAAATTATAAAATGTAAAATGATCTTTATACTACTGCCCAAGTAAAATATGGTCCTTAAAATTCTTGTGTTTTCCATTTATTTTTCTAGGATCAATAGATTTCTTGTTGAATAGGTTTTTCAATATGATGGCTGACTTTAAATATTTTTCTTCATAAAATATTTAATAACCGAAAAAATATTTTTTTTTTAAATAAATGATATTTAATTTTTTTTAAATTTTAAAATTATTTTGATTTAAATTTTGATTTTTATTATTTATACTACTTAAAATAATTTTGTAAATATTTTATTTAAGTATGTATAATTCCTGCAAAGTTATTTTATGAGTGATTAAGAAATAATATCAGAACTGATAAAAAATCAGAAAAAGTGATGATATTTTAAAAATTGACAGATGATGCTTTTTATAATAATAACGCTAAAGTTGATAAATAAACTAAATTTTTTTTAAGTCAATAGCAAAAAAAGCAGAAATGTTTGTTTATTTTAATACAAAAATTGATCAAAAATACAGTTGAAAAAGAAAATATAAATAAATTACAAAAACGGTAACTCTTAATTTGGTGATTTCTAAACAACTATTTCTATTTATTTATTTACAAAATAAATTCATTATAATTTTTGATTGAATATCTTTGGCTTGTTTTTTATTGTTTTGCTTTTTGCATTAAACAAATTTAAAACTTAAAAAAGAAACTTTAGGTGATTTATTGAATGGTTGATTGATCGATCTATAGAATGAATGATTCTTTGATTTGTTGTATTTATTTTATTTTATAAAAAAATATTTTAAAATAGAATACATGATATAATAAAGACACACAACTACTTTCACATGCTTTAAAATATTATTCATTAAATTAATAGTATAGGTTTTTTTTCGAAATCATCATTTTTAGATTAAAATAATGTCTAAAAGTTATACACTATCTTGCTTATTGCTTTTGGTTTATATTTCAAATGTTCTTTTTCTTTTAGAGATAAGAATTTTTGCATATTTAGAAAATTTATTCTCCATTTTTAGCTCCTGTATTTAGAACCATTTATGCAAAAACACTTGAAGTGTTTGTTATTGTATTATCTTCTTCGTTTAAAGCAAGCAAATTAAAAGGGCTATCAACCTCAACAACTTTACCTGCATCCAATACAATAATTTTATCATAATCTGCAATAGTATTCAATCTATGAGCAATTGTAATAATTGTTGTGTCTTTGAATTTATCCTTAATCAGCTTTTGAATTAGGTGGTCAGTTTCCATATCTACATTAGCTGTGGCTTCATCTAAAACCATGAGCTTGTTGCGTCTAAGCATAACTCTTGCTAGACACACCAACTATCTTTATCCCATAGAGAATACTGATGCAGAATCACTCATATCAGTTTGGACGCCTTGTGGAAGCTTTGATATTAAGTCATTTAAACCTGTTTCCTTCAAAACATGGTAGATTTATGAATCTGAATACTCATCTAGTGGGTCTATATTTCTACGGATAGAACCACTAAACACAAAGGGATTTTGTGGGATAATGCTTATACTTCTTCTCAATTAATGAAGTCCTATATCCCTAGTATTTTAATCATCATATAAAATACGAGAAATGCCTTGTTCTGAAGATACATCAATTTCACTCATTCTGAAAAGAGCTTATATGATAGAAGATTTTCCTGCTCCTGTACGTCCAACAATAGCTACTCTTTCTAAAGGTTTAGCTTCAAAGCTGACTCCTTTTAATACAGGATTCATTCCTTCTTTGTACCTCATAAACACATTATCAAATTTTAAATTACCCTTTGTAGGCCATTTATTATTTTATTATGCATTTTAGTTCAAACGTTCTTTGTTAAAATCTTCTATCTCAATAGAAACCTAACTCAATTCATTTTGTAATTAGTTGTAGTGCTTATTTTTTTAACTTGGTTAGGAATGCTGTTAGCTGTGGTTATCTAGATCATCATGATTTAACTAATCAGCATCAATATCACTTAATTCTATGTTTTCTCTTGGTAAATCTATGATAGAACATGCACGTTCACTGCTTGTCATAAATGTATCCATATTGATTATTGCACGCAAAGTCATATGTAAGAAGTTTGTAAGTAAAAGTAAATAAGTCAGAGATTAGGCAAATTTAGGATTATCAGAACTTGATAAGAAAAGAATGATGTACATACCAATGCCAGAAACACCTAAAGCAAAATATTACATACTCACACTAAATAAACGGGAAACAAACCAGAATATATCTGCTGTTCTTATACTATTATTCATCAAGAGAGACATTTTTTTTTAAAACAGCTGCTTTTATCCATACACATTAATGATAAGAATTCCGTTTAATGAACTTTAGAAAAATTAAAAGACGGGGGTTTTGTTTTCTAAATCAAGCTATTTTGCACGCATTAGAGTTGGTTTTATGTATTTAAACCATTTATAGAAAAGAACTACTTCAAATATGCCAGGAATAATAAAATACTTTTTTAAAAAATAAATAATTTATTATAAATGATTATAAAAAATATGTTTAATTACTTAATTAATGAAGATAATAGAGCCTATTAGGTTGATGAAATGAAGCACTCCTTCCACTGTTTGCTAAGCTGCTTCAGGCAAATTTTTGTCTAAAATTGAAATATCAGTAGAATATTTATTTATAATTTATCCAGAGGGGATTTCATCAAATAAAATAGGTTTAGCTTAAGAAATGCTTCTGATCATTTTTTAAGTAAGACTCTGATTAGTTTATAGCACAAAGTAGGACATAAAGGAGCATTGTATAAATTTGAAGACAAAAAATGCTGTCAAAATTCCAAAGGAAATAGCATAGAATTATTCTCTATTAAATTCATATTCATAAAGAGAGAGAGACTTATAAAAACTGGTGAAAAGGAACTCCTAAATGATAAAGGTAAAGACCACTAACATAAAAATCCATGGGGATGGGTTTGCTAAAAAATAATTAATGTAGGTATCTTTAGTAACTGGATACTCATCTTCTTTCTTTCCACTACTGGAGAAAATAGTAGAATTCTATTCTTCTCCCCTTCTAATAGCATTATTAGTAGTTTTGTCATTTTGTTCATTTTCACTATCCTTTTTTTGTCTATGAATATCTTAATTTTCTTCATCTTAATCTTATTCTTCATCCCCCTTTTCGATTTCTAACAAAATTTACTTTTCCATAGAAATATCTAACTAATTTTCATCTTCTAAGTGATTGTTCTCAGCATTTTCAATATAATTTGCCAAGGATGTTTGTGAAAAATTTATTTCTTTGGGATCTCCTTACAAAATAATGTTTCCATTTTCAAAGACAGCTATTCTCTAACATCGGAGAGCATAATTTAGCTGATGTGTTACCAAAATTACTCCTTTTTCTTTTAGCATTCCATTGATAACATTTTTAAAAATCTTTTTTGCAACTTTAGAATCAACAGCAGAAAGAGGATCGTCCAATAAATACAAATCTGTATCAGCATAAACAGCTCTTGCTAAACATATTCTGGCTTTTTATCCTCCACTCAAATTTGAGCCTCTTTCACCTTTTAATTATTATTACATAAAATTAATATAAAATGAAATTATTTTTTTAATGAATTACCAACAACAGTTAGATCTCCATTTGCAAATTATTTGTAATCATCCTCCAAACAGCAAGCTTTGACAACCTTTTAATAAAACTTTTCCTCATATGCCTTGCCAAATAAAATATTATCTCTAACAGTTCCTTAGAGTATGAATGGTTCTTACTCAGCAAAAGATATTTGAGAAACAGAATAATATGCTCCTTTGTAACGAGGAATCTCTTACATAATAGCAAATAAGAAAGAAGTTTTGCCACTTCCAATTTATCCTATGATAGAAACAGTTTCTCCTTTTTTGATTTAAAAGTTAATTTCCTTCAAAACAGGTGTTTAATTTTCTAAATCTTCAGTCTACCAGTAAGCAGAAAAGTCTTTCATATACACAAGAGTATCTGGAGAAGGAGGGTTCTCTGCTAAATTAGGTTTCATATGAGGATTATCAATACTTTTCATTTAAACATTTTCAATAGAAATAACACTCATATATCTTTATACGAGTACCTTAAACTCAAAAATAAAACTTAATCCATAACCAACATTCTTCATAATAGTGTTGGAGATTAAATTGATAAGCTCAATTGTTGAAAATATTATAGCAGTATCAAGAAAATTATCTTCATACATATCAATAAACAAAAAGCAAAATAGTGCAACGAATAAAGGACCATTTAAACTAAAAGCATGCTCTATATACATAATAATTTGATTAATCAATGTATTTCTAACCTCCAAACTTCTAAATTTATTAATTGTTGTATTAAATGCTTTTTCCCAACCATACATTTTTATGATTCTTATACCATCCATCATTTCAGAAAATAATTTTATCTTTTAATCACTATGCTTTGACTGCTATTTTGTATATTCTGAAGCTGCTTTTGCTATCTTCTTTTAAAGTGGGAAAAGTCCAACCATAAGAAATATAGCAGGAATAGCAATATATCCTATTCTATAACAAAGCATGCCACAAGAAATAGCTAATGTGATAGGAGCTAATGCCGTTACAAATATATTTACAGCTCTCACTTCAAATATGCTAAAATCAGAAGAAATCATGTTTATAATCTTTCCTACATTAGCTTTTTTCACTGAAAAGGCTGATAGATTACTCACCTTTTAATAAAGAATATTAATTAAACCTAATCTAAGCTAAGCGCATAGTCTTTAAGAGCCAGTCCAGCTATTTTAACCAAAAGTTATTCCTAAAAAGCTAGTGATTATAAGTAAAAATACCCACAGCGAGGCTTACTAAATATCATCATCTTTTACTAGCTAAATAACTTTTTGCATGCAATATGGAACCATCAGCTTTGTTATATTTTCTAAAAAGATAAATGCCATAATAGCAAAAACTCTTCTCTTGAAAGCTAAACCAAGAATTTTAAGAAACTGTAAAGAAGTAACTTTATCTGGGTCTAGTCTTTCTATCTTTTCTTTCAGCTTATAAGATGTATACTCTACTTTAGCATGATCTTCAAGCTCCGGTATGTCATCAACTTCTATCCTCCTACCTTAACTTTCTATCCTTTTTAATTTTTTTACCATGCTAATAAAGTGAAACCAAATAAATCTCCAAATGCATGAGTAGCCTTAGCTGTATGAATTAAATCCTTTTCTATCTACTTTATATTAAATTTCATTTGAATATTAAGAGTCTGATGAATTTTCATTTTTTAAATTCTAAGATTAATCTAAGAGTTTTTATCCTTTTTATAAATGGTAGCTTTCAATTTCAATAGATTCTTTTCCTCTCGAGTTTTATAATTCACTCATCACCTTTTTTAATTAAATTTAACCTTGGTTGTAAAACTTTGTAAATGATTCACTACTCCTCCTACTTGCTACTTATTTATATCAAACAAAATTTTACAATTTTTATTTTAATTAAATATGTATATTATTTGCTATCAGTTAAATTCAAAGAATTTTAATTTTTTTTTTAACTTTAAATGCCCTTACCTTATTGCTTTTGATAAAAAAAGTATACAAATAATTACAAAATAAAGAGAAATTTTCAGGAATAACTCATAAATACTATTTAACAAGAAGGGTCACATATTTTAAATAATAATCATAACCCTTTAAGATTAACTTGACAGTCATTTATCTTTTCATTAATTTTCTAGACTTAACACTCTTGATTTATGGTAAAAAAAAGAATGATTTTTGTTATAAAAAATAATATGCGGATAAGTAAAATTATTCATGCTAAATTACATCGTTTAATCGAAAAAAGAATTTAAATTTAGTAATTAAATTTCCAAAAAATTCTTAATTTTTTTAAATAATTAATTAAAAAAATATTATTTTGTATTTGATTTGACAGTATTCAAGGTTAATGAAGGTATTTTTTGTGAATATAATTGTAACTATTTGAATTTCCCTTTACATAAGCACGAGTAAATAAATAAAATTAAATTAAAGGTATACAGTATAAATTATTGTCAATATATTATAAAAGAAATAGAAAAATATTATTAGAATTAATTAAAGAAAATATCAATATCTCTATTGCTTTGTTCGATATTTTAATGTAATCATTATCATGCATTCTCAGAAGATTTATTTTCTTTTTGTGATTCAGAATCTTCAAAGGATAAACTTTATCTATTATAATAAAGCATAGCTTCTTATAGACCATTAGACTCCTCTTAAGATTGAATATCATTTGAATCATTATTTTGTAAATTAGGAGGTTAATTTTATACATTTTAAGATATGTACAATTAATACAATTTTTCCAAATAGCATGGATTTATGGAAAAAATAAAGTAAAACATAGAATTAAACAAGCCTATTAAATTATCAATAATGAAGCCAACTTAAATAAATATATCATTCTCTATCCCAAAGCGAGCAAGTATTCTTGAAATAATTATTGGAAAAAAGCAAAAAATTAAAATGATAGGATAGAATACCAGCTTTTTGTATTCATTTTATATTATACAAGTTTCTGTTTCTTTTAATTTTGCATAATAATTAACTATTAATCCTATAGTTACTGAATTAAACACTAAAATAATAATATATGGTATATAATAGAATAGCATCGTAATAATATCAGTTTTTAATTAATCTCCTGCATTAATAAAGCAAAATGTATTTTCAAATGGTCCTACATATCCAATAGCCCCAGTGAAATATAAAATCACCCCACTAATCAAAGGGATCAAATAATTGAAAATCCAAAATCTTCTAAATGGAGATTTTTAATGAGTTTTTTCTTTTTTAATCACTCTCATATATATAGAATACTGTATAGTAGATGTGCAAATAAATGAGCTAAGCATCCAAGTTTAGACATGTATACCCATAAGGTAGCATCCAATTTAGGTTAGCTTAGCGTCAGGATCTATAAGCATCCAAATAGATCTAGAAACATTTGTAGAGCTGAAAAAGAAATCACTAATACAAAGCATCAAAACTAATTCATAAGGATAGGAATTAAATATGTTCCTTCTAATAAAACTATATGCTATTACAGAAAATGTTGATAAAAATGAGCAACCGCTGCTAATCAAAAGAAGCACAATAATATGTTTGTCGTCTAAAGCCATTTAAAATGCTTTAAACTTAATTTTAAAGTATGCCTGCTTTTAATAAAAAGGATTGTTTATTAATTAAATAGGTAATTATATTGAAATAATTTAATAAAGTTTAAATAGATATAGTTACTCAAAAAAAACAAAAATATTCAAAACTATAAACCCTCTAAAAAAAGTAGATTACTTTTTGTTTAATTTTATTCAAATTAAAAAACCAATTTTTATTTGTTTAATTTATTATCTAATTCTATTTTTTTTTGAAATTTGTTAAATTTATTCTAATATAAATTTAATTCCAATTATAATTTATGTAATGTAATGAGAATTAATATCGTAAATATTTAATATTAGTTAGTTAAAAAATATTTTCAAATTTAAAAAAGAAAAGTTTTGAAATATTAATTGTCTGTCTTTATTTTACAATCTTTCTGTAAAATTTATCTCAAAATATTTATCACATTTACAAAATTTTTTTTTAATTAAAGTACCTTAAGATCTTTACTGATAATTAATTATTTTTGATAATTTAAAATTAATATATACATACTTATTGAATTTATTAAATTGATTTTAATATTAAATTCACTACAAAAATAATATTAATTATTAAAAACTTATATTTGGAGATATTATTTGAAAATAATTTATGTATCATTTAATTAATTAATTTTTTTTTAATTACAATTATGAAATTTAGCTTTTAAATTAAACATTTTAATGTAAAATTTTAAATAATAACATATTATTAGGCTATAACAGTTTTTTTTAATTTGTAATTGAAAATATCTTTACAATTAATATTAATCGCATTAAAAAATACACTTAAATTTTAATTATTTTTATTCATCTTTTAATATTTCATAATTCAGCAGTGTGTTTGTTAAGATAAGCAAGAGCTATTTGGTCGTTTTGTTATTCTAATAAAGGAGCTAACAAACTTCTTACCTATTTAGTTGTTTTTAAAAAAATTATTTTTAAATTCTAATTTTTTTCATTTTACCTTTTGGTGATAAGTATTGATGTAGTCTTTATCAGCCTTTGAGAGTAAACTTAAATCGATGAGATTTCTGTCATATGGGACAAGAGTAAGATTGTCAAATCCTAAGAAACCTTAGGTTGGCTTCTTAACAACAACAAGATCATCTTCAATTCTAATACCAAAGTGGCCTTCCTTATAATATCCTGGTTCTTTATTTTATTAAATTTAATTTCATTTGTTTTTAATTATTTTTTTACCATCAGTAACAATCATTCCTTCAATAAGAGGTTCACTTCTGAACTTGCTAATACCGTGAGGTCCTTCATGAACATTCAAGAAATGACCAACACCATGTCCAGTACCATGACCGTAATCTAATCCCTTTTACCATAAATACTTACGAGCAAGAGCATCAATATCAGAACCTGCAATTCTTGAACTGGCGGGCCATTAGACACGCTAAATATCTAAATTACCAAGAAGAACTCTAGTGTATGCATCCTTTTCTTCCTCAGTAGGGGTACCGAAGTGAACAGTTCTAGTAGTATCAGTGGTTCCATCACTATTAAATTTATAATGAAGATAAATATTTTAGAAATAATTAGTTTAAATAAATACTGATATTAAGCACCAGAATCTACTAAATAAATCTAGTGAGTGTTAAGAGTTAAAGCAGTAGCTTCTTCAGCACGGTAGTGGACAACAGCACCATTAGGACCAGTAGATGAAATAGTGTCGAAGGAAAGACCGACGTTCAATTCATTGGCTCTTCTCTTATTATCCAAAACTTGAGAAGCAGTGAATTCAGTCCATTTAGCTTTCTTAACAACTAATTCGTTTTCTAACCAAGCTAAATAGCTAACTAAAGCAGCACCATCTCTAATGTTGCAAGTCTTAAAACCTTGAATTTAAGTAGCAGTTTTAACTCCCTTCAATCTATTAATAATAGCAGTACCAGTCTATTCAACAACAAATTGTGAGGGAATAGAACTTAAAATTTTGTAGTTAACTTCTCCTTTATGAATGGCAATCTTTTGATCAATACTTTAAACATCAGTTAATACTTAAGTATAAGGTCTGATTTAAATATGAATTGATTCTAAATATTGACGAATATCTTCAGGTACTTTTTGATCGTTAATGTAGAGTAAACCTTTATTAGTATTGGTTTAGAAGCAATAATTCAAAATCAAGTATGCTTTAAATACAGGATTGAAGCTAATATCAGAACCTCTTAAATTGAGAATCCCTATTTTAAAAAAGCAAAAATTATAAACATTTTAAAAATTTTAATAGTAATTTCTAAATCTAATAATTATTCTTTTAAAGATATTCTAAATTTATACATGCAATTTCGTCAAGCTTTGCTGTAAGGGTTGCATTAGCACCAATATTCTTAAGTTCTTGTCCAATGACTGCAATTTTTTCAGCAGCAGTTTAACCAACATACTTATCTTCATGTCTGAAAATCTAAATTTTTTATTTTAATTGTTTTTTGTCTTAAAATCCCCTTAAATATATTTTATACTTTATCTAATGAATCAGCTGGCTTATCAGTCCAGACAGCATCGACCAAATTAGTTTCTACAGAAACAAAATCAATGTTGTGTTGCTTAAAGTATTTTGTTCTATTTTCGACTGCATCTAATGAATTTTTAAAATTGATTAGTATATTTCAATAACCTTCTTTAACTTTTTTCATGTATTCGTTATTACCTGCTTAAATAAGAAGAGGATCATAACCAATTTTGTGTCCTGCTTATTACTCAGCAGCCTCTGCAAACCAACTTTTAAAGCCTATTCAAATGGATAATAAAAAAAATCATTATATTATTCATAATTTAAGCTTAATTACCTAATCCAGTCTTCTTCAATTCCCAACCTTATTCAAGTTATTAAGAAGCCTTTTATTTAAAATTTAAGGATGAGATTTTTTAATTTTTGTATGATTATTTTTTCATGATTTTGCCAATTAAAATGAGGTAGAGATTAGTATTAAAAAATTTAAAATTACAGCGATCCAATATCTAGAATCAGTGTAAAGGTAGGCGTTGGTATCGCTAATAAGAGCAAGTCCGGCAGAACCTTTGAATCCAGAAATGAAAGCTAATCTTTCATCTGAGCTAGCAATGTATTCACTCTAAAGTAGTTAAAAATTAAAATATGCTTAAATTATGAAATTTAACTTTAATCAGATAAAATAGATATTAATTTTTGCAATATTGAAAACCATACACTGTGTTAATCATCGTGAGGAACGAGGTAAGCCTTAAGTCCATGCTAAGCCATAAGGGATCTAATCTAAACTAATTTCTAAGACATGATTATTGAACAAAAGTTAAAGTATGTTGCGTGGTTAATTTTTTTATTTTAAAACAAGGATTTGTTTAATGTTTGATATAGCAATTAAATCATGATAAATTAGAACAGTGAGTATTTATAGAAGTCTTCTCTCTATTCTTTTTAATATTTTCTTTTATATATATTCTAGGATATTTCAAAGATATTTCTGTTCAATAAAATTAACTATTTCCACTAAAATTTGATTATTCAACTATATCTCCACTAGTAATTCACCACTTTTTTTAAAAATGAGTTATGTGTTTATCTATCTAATTAAAATACCTTTTTCTATTTATTTTTTTTATAAAAAATATTTATTTGTCATCTTCATATCTATACACTTTAATTAGATAAATTCAGAATTTTCTTGAAACATTTACAAAATTAATGCATTAAATTTGCAAACTTAAATTATTATATTAAAATATCTTAACATACACTTAAACATTTATTATACATAAATCACAAAACAAAATATAATAATTATTTTCATCATAATAGATTTACTGTATTTATTTATTAATTTTATTTATTTTAATTAATTTACAATTGTTTTAAATAAATTATTAATATTTTAATTTCTTAATTAAATCTTGTTTTTTGATCACAAAATTTTTTACTTTTCTTATTACATCATCAAAGATCAAAAATATACAAGCTTAAATTTCAGTAATTTCTGCTCTTTAATATTAGAGCAAATAATCACCAGAAATGGATTTTTTAGAATGTAAATTTTAAAGTAAACAAAAAGTTGTAAAAAAACATAAATATTTTAAATTATTTGAGTTTTTTATAAATCTATCCATATTTTGAAATTTAGGTCAGTAAATTTTTCAAAGAGAAGATCCAGTATATTAGATTGGTTTTATTTTATTTTTATTACATGAAATACTATCCAAAAATTTTTTTCTAGCGGCACAGAAAAAGGTTTATTTTTTCTTTTCAAAATGATGAAAATTATAACATCATGATAATGATATTTTGATTACTTTTTAAATAAAAAAATTTACATTTTTTCAGAAAATGATCTAGTTTTTTTAATTTCAACCAAAAAATAAAAGAATTTTGTGTTTCTTTTGAAGGCAATAAAAAATGGATTAAAATTAGATTTTTTGTGAAGAAAATTAAGATATTAAATACAAAAATGAAATTTTTTACAAAAGCTGCTAATAATTATAATAATGAAAATTCAGATATTGATGATTTAATTGAATAATTGATTAAAAGATGGAATTACATGGTGATAGAATAAATAAAGTAAACAGTATAGGTTAAGTATTTTTTGTTTAGATATTATATATAATTAGTGAATGAAAGTGAGTTAGTTATTTTGATTTGAATAAAATTAATTAAATTATTTGTCTTTTGTTTTTTGTTTTGAAAATCAGCATGAAAGCTTCTTTTCAAGTTAAGCTGATATGGTAGGAATGGATATGTTGTAGAAAATTCTAAAGATTATTGAGAGGCCAAGAACAGATAGTACAGAGTAAGATATCATATTGATGTAGAATTTAGTAGATGATTTCATGAAAAGTATGTATTTTTAATTATTGAAATCAGTATATTAAATAGAGCTAATAATTTTAGCACCTTTAATCTATTCTTACTCTTATTTGAATTGTTCTTTCTTTTTAGACCAAATGCTTTATGAGTATTCATCAGAGATTTTTGAAACAGAATTAATCTTCAATTTAAATGCATCGTAATGGTTAGTTATTTCATCAAAGTTAATTAACTCGTAGTTTATTTTATCAAATTCAAAGTTGATTGTTTCTTGCTAGAATTAAATTGTTGTATTTAATTAACAAGGGGAATTTTAATTATTCTAGCTTTGTTAATTATTAGATGGATTTTAAGATTCTATGTCATTCTATTATTAGGTTTTTTCAGAGTTATTATTTTAAGGAACAGCTACTAATTTGTTAATGGCGTATGTTATCATAGGAGTTAAATTCATAAATGAATTAATATACATTTATATATGCTCAAAATTCCACTTTCTCTTTATCATGCTCTTAAAGATAGGACAGTTTGTGCATTCTATCAAATAAAATATATAGCAGGCTACAAACAAAAACCACCCTGAGACTTTTCCAATAGACTCAGAAATTGCGAAATAAAGAAAAACCCAGACCAATATGGTGATAAAAATATTAATGAAAGACATAGAGTCTGAGTATTCAATATAGATCTAATCTTTTTGATTATCCCAGTTTCTCTTACTAAAAGATGAGTTGCTCTTTTAAAAGCTAGATAGATCACTGCTATTTTTTTCATCATTCTAAATAGACTACATTTCAACAGTTTACTTTAATGTGTCAGGAATATTAGTAAACTATTCATCACAGCTCTTTTTTTCATCATTCTAAGTAGATTTCACATCAACAGATTATTATCTTGATGCATCAGGAAGATTAGTAGCCAATTCGTCATTGACACTTTTAGATTTTATCATAACTACTTGAGTAATTAGTTGAGGCATGTTTATTTATTACCAATATTTTGATGTTTTATTTAAGTTGCTTATTTCTTAATTAGTTCTTTTTATTGTATTTTTTGTTAATTAATTTTTTACAAATTTTTGTTTCTCTCTTTTTAATTTAAACCTCACATACTCCACCCCAACTAGATTAACAAACTTACAAGCTCATTAAATAGTTCAGGGTTGGTTTTAAATTAAAATCTTAATTGAAAAAAAGGGAAGAATCATCACAAATAGATTAAATCAATTGGAATAATTGAACAGTAAAATCTAAAGACGTCAAATGTTGAAGTCTAAATTTAAAAAAACAGAAAAATATTTTGTTCTACTTCAAAAAACTGAATTAATCTAACTTCTTTATATTGTTCTTTAGCTTTTCACTAAGATGAATGAACATCGCTTAAAAGAAACTTGATAATAAATAATTACATTGAAAGATAAATTAAGATTTAATTGAATTCCTGAAATTCATGGCTAATAAGTAAGATAAAAAAGGAATTAAATAAAGGTCTATTGATTATTAAAATCCGGTGAATTATGGCTATCATAATATTAAAAGAAAAGTACTATTAGCAACCACATAAATAAAAATTAGGAGTTATAAATTATGTTTTAATATTTAGGGAGATTAATGATTTTTCTCCTTACAAAAATTTGTAAACCAAATGAAGATTATTAATTTTTCTATTTTAGAAATTAAAAATTAATCGGATTTAAATAAAACCTATAAATCTATAAAAAATTTGCATAGAAAATATGTTATGAAAATTTAAATCATATCTAATCAATACTGTTGCTTAGTTTAAATTTTTCAAACTTAAAATACCTTGCTTAACAATTAAAATTAAAATTTAAAAATATTTCTTTTATAATCTCAATTTACTCAATCGAATACATTAATTTTTTTTATTTACCCATTTACTCACTATAAAACAGCAAATGAATTTAATGTCAATACTCCCCTTTATTTTACTAATTGAAAAGCTTGGCTACTATAAATAAGATTTGTTTCAATTTTTTATTTTTCTTTCATTTTTTCATACTAATTTTAAATTTAAAACCTAAACTGATGGAATAATGAAAAGGCTATAAATATCTCAAGTAAATATTTTTTCTTTTTCTTTAATTTTATAGCTTTTATTTTTTTAATCTCAAGACAAAAAAAGGGCTTTACAATCAAAGAAGATAGAAAAATACATGATTGAATTTAAAAGAAATTATAATATATTTATTAATCAAAAAATAAATGTAGACTATTTTACCAATAATATCTTTTATCTTTAGGGAAATGTTTTGCTTCTAATGATTTGATTTTTATATTTGTTTCTTTGCTTTTTTATGTTAAGAAGTTGTAGTAGTATTTAAATACTTCCCAATTCTTCACCTCTCACTTAAAATATGAAATATTTCTTTTTTTCTATTTTCTCCCAGAAATAAATGAGGAGAAGCTCTATTTATTTTATAAAGTTTCAATAAAATATTTTGTTAACTTACTTTGGTTATTTGATAAAACAATTTATACTCCATGACAAATAACCATAGTTGATAGTTGGTAAAAATTTGAATAATTGCCAATATGAATTTCTATTATTCAGTCATAATTTTGAATATTAATTTGTGTGACATTTATTAAAAAATTTATGAGCTGTATATGTTTTAAATCAATGAAATAAGTTAATAAATGACATAGTAATAGGTGAAAAAACAAAAAATTATTAATAGAAAAATCAATCATAATATAGATAATCAAACTTTTCTAATTAACCTTAGAATTAGTAAATAAAGAGTAGTAAATTTACATTTTTCTTCATATTTTAATTAATATCTAAATCAACAAATAAAATAGACATAATTCATTTTGATAAAAAAACTTTCTTCTCTAATTAAAAGAATATTTCAATAATTTTAACTAAGGCTAATATAAATATTTCTTTTTAACTTTCTTATAGTTTTCTTCATGTTTTAATTGTTTCTATAATTGAAAATAATTTCTAGAACCTAATTTTCAAATTAAAAAATAAGTTCGCATTAATGGTTATTAAATAATATCAAAATTGCTTGGCTGAAAAGTTATTATATTTTTAACTTTTAAAATTAATCTAAAAAAAATTAACAAAATAAAAGGCAAATTAGAGCCACAGATATATTTTAAATTCTATGAAATATAATTTTTCTTTCAATTTTAAAAGAATAAAAATAAACAAATTTAAAAAATACCAAAACACTTTTCTTTTAATGATATAAATTAAATTTCTCTCAAAATTTCCTTTTCATAAAATTTTTTGTTCATTTAGTTTTTTTATTTTCCTAAATTAATTTAAAGCAGACAGTGTACTTCTTACCTAATGCATTCCTCTTTTTTAATTTTTTAATAAATTAAGAATACACTTATTTTATATAATTTTGTATGTTCTCTTAATATTTGTATCTTACACAAATGATAAAGTATATTTGATGATTTTTTTATTTCTAATGTCTCTTGATAAATACAAAAATTTTTGGATTCTTTATTATTTTGTTTTTCTAATATTTGATTTTCAAGATGATTTTAAAATTATTTTTTTAAAATCAAATGAGATTTAAACAACAAGAATGCTAATAAATGAAATTTAAAAATAAATGAAAGAAATAAAAATGAAAAATAATTTTTAAAGTTTTATAAGTAATCCATAGAAATGGAAAAGGAGTTAATTGAGAGTTTCATTGATTTATTTAGTAATTAACCTATTCAAATATTAATTAAATTACAGATAAAAAAGGCTTAAATAAAGAGGAAATTTGTTTAATTTTTCTTAAATATATTAGTAAATTTGCTTAAATTAGTTAAACATAATAATAAATGGCTGAGAGCAAAGAAAAATATTTTAATTAATTAATTGATTGATTTTTAGTTAGTTAGTTTGTTTGTTAATATAATCTTTTAAAATAGTTAGTAAATTTAAATTAGTTCATTCGTTCATTTATTAATTGTTGATCGTTGTTTAGTAGAAAAAGAGTTTATTTTATGATTTTTTTAACCAATTTATTTTATTTGATTTATAATTTTTGATATTATTTTAATTTTAGTAAACCTTTCAGCAAATAATTTATTTATTTTGTATTTTACACTCTTATCAATTTGTATATTTGTAGCAATTTCAACTCTCAATTTTTATACTTTAATTGATTACGTATTCGGAGTGTGTTTGAGCCTTTTTATTACTCTAAATTTTACATTTTTATCCATTTGTCAAAAGAATCCATTGAGTCTAATCTAACTCTGTAGGAGCTTACAGAGTTACATCTTTGTCTAGTTGATTTTCGTTTAGGTTTTATTTCAGAACTCATTTTTTCACTTGCTAAATAGCTAGAAGACTCGTAAGATTTATAAGAGCTTGAGTTTTGATTGTAAATTCCCTTTTCGTATGAGTAATCATAAATCAAAAATTCTGCCTACAACTCTGAGTTATTTATCTCTTTAAATTTCAAAGAATTATATGGTCCTATTAGCTGGGACAATTTAGCTGCCATTCTGATTCCAAAAAAAAATTTCCCATTTAAATCAAATTCTTAAATCATTTATTTCCACCCAAGATTAATTGCTTCTGCTTCTAGTTCTAGGAAAGGAAAGCTAAAGTTTTAGATGCATTTATTACGAATACAAATTTTGATGCAATTATCTAGCTATTAATCTCTTTAAATTAGAAATGCTATAGTTCCATATATTGGTGTATTTTCGACTGCATTTTAAAATAGATTGAAAATAAGATGTTAGAGTTTTGCTTCATCATTAGTTATCTCATCGCACAACTATTTTTAATTCATTTGATATGCAATTAATTAATTTGTAAATGTATTGGGTTGATGAGCATGTTATTAACTGCCTATATCCCTTATAGAAATATTATTGCTTTAGTTATTATTAATATTATTATTATTATTGCTATTAGCTTGATTATTAAAATTATCTTTACTATTGCTTAAATGGTTAATTACAGAAGTGCTAACATTACTAAAACTCATATTTTATTGTAAATTACTGCTATTTAGATTGTTGTTCATTTAGGAATTATTGTTTAAATTGTTTATGTTTATAATTGAAGTATTGTGATTATTAGAGTTAGCTTGATAATTATTATTGACAAAGACACGAATGTCTGGAGAGATATGATTATTTAAATTGCTGTTAACATTTACATTGGAATTGGGATTACTTTAGTGGGATTCTTGAGAATTTATTAAAACTTAAATAGATTTACTATCAATTTATTTTTAAAATATTCTTTAGACATTTCTTATTAGCCTTATAATTGAAAAAGGTTTTTCATCTATTTGAGTTCTCTTTTTATGTCGTAAGGCAAAATAGTTTACAAAATTACTAATAACAGTCGTTGCTAAAATACCACTTTACAAAGTATTGTCTAGCTACCTTTTTGATATGCAGTATACACCTTTCTATGAATTTGATGTAGGATTTGTTAAGTGACTCCCATTAACTACGTTACCACCCACCGTGTTCTAAGTAGTTTAAGTTGTTTAAGCAATATTCTAATTAGAGGTTGTTGGTTTTAAGTTATTTGATAGACCTGATTCAGCTAGATATAAATTACTATTAATAAATCTACTTACATCTTATTCTGTAACAATTTGTGATGACTTAGCGATCTACTTAATTTCTTAGACAAGCTAAACCACCTAATCTGTTGATTTAAGGAGCGATTGTTTACAGAATTCCTCATAAAAAAAGGAGAGGCGTGCTTGATTCTAAAACTTTTCAGATATATTAGAATCATCGAGAGACATTACAATAAAATAATCATCAATGCATACATAAATAGATATTTTCATAGTGAATTTAACATCATTCATATCCTCATCTATGTACTTATGGCTACTTCTTTAATTCATTAGTTATGGCGATTGTTATTAATTAGCCATTTAGGAATTTCTATGGTAGATGCATTTGTATTCTTCAAATTTTTTAGAGTCTCTATTTCTTACAGATGGATGATGTGGCATCATCATTCTTCTTTGTGATTTCTGAGAAGTCATCATATTTATTAATGTCTTAGATTATCCAAAGATAGATTTAGATGCTTATTGACCTCCTATTTTATTAGTAAATTCTGTAATATTGTTATTCTAGTTATTTGCTTGAGCAGCTGCTATGTTAGTTTTAGTAGATTTTTTATCATTTGATTGTAGAGAGCTTTAACGAAGAATTTCTTTTTAAAGTAATTCATCATCAAGTTGTTAGAATCTTTGTATGAGAAACTAGTATAGATTGGTTTTTTTTTGTAATTGTATTTCTTTCTATTTATATTGAGAATTTTATGCACGACTTTCATGTAAAGAGTTTGCAAAACCGATTCCACTTTTATTACTTTTGTGGTTTGATTATTCAAGATAAAATAGTGTATCATTTACTTCCTCTTTTATTTTTTTCTACAGAGTAACATGCTGACAAAAATTAATAAAATTTAAAGTCGTTCCATTAAGATTGAAAAGTTGTCTAGCTTTTTCATTTGACATATGCAGATCGATATCTTTTTTCTTACGATCGAATTAAACAACAAGCAGAGAGTTTGGAATAACATTTTTTAATTCAAACATCCATTCGGCTTCACGAATCAGCTACTCTCTACCTTGTTCATCACAGTAAAGGTTGAAGCAACCACAGAAGAAGATAGCAATAATATATTAGATATTATACAGAGTGGCATTATTAAAGGCACAAAATAAAATAAAATTATATGCTAGTAAAAGACATTTAACATATAAGTTGCTCGTATTTTAAATCATTAAATAGCTAAGAACACCTAAAGCATATCCTAAGCTCTCTCTTTTTTCCCCTTTGAAGTAAGAAGTTTAATATTTATCAGCATCGTCAGCTAAGCTTTGAATACTTATTAGAGTTTATTAAATACTCCAAATACTATGTATGACAATACAACCAATTATATTGAGATTTTCATATTTTAAGGGTTGATAATAAATTGATACTATAACAAAGAATGCAAATATTATTTAGGTTAAGGAGAGTAAATATATATACCAGATGTTAACTCCCATTACAATAGCGATAATTATATCTATCGAGCAGAGAAAAGCCACTACTATATATATCAGTTATATTTAAGTAGTAACATTATAAATTTGCCAAGAAAAAAACTTTTTAGATATACGAAAGAACTCATTTTTCTTTTTTTTTAAATAATTAACAGTCGAAGCATACCTATTTCTCATCACTACTCCTGCTTCTCCAGCAAATAGGCTGCAATAAGAGCGATGACTTCAAAAAATACAGAAATTCCTTTTTTAATTTAGCAAATTACACAAGTTTTCCTAATAATATTTTTGCAAATAATCTGAAATATTGTTGTTTATTGTTTATTAGCCAATAATGTTTTTGATATCAATGTCAAATTAACTCTCTTATGTATAATAACACTTAACAGGTTCTGCTAAATTAAATCTGTTTTAATGAGAATTAGATCTATCTAAATGCTAACTTGAATTTCTTATTTTTTTAAATATCCTATCTTTTAATTTCCTATTTAAAATTTTGACAATTAACCTAATTTGTGTAATGTTTTGTTTTGTGCTTTTATATAACAAAGTTATTATTATTATATACTAGAATTTAATGTATGAGGTAATAGCAAACTCCTAAAAATATTGCTTAATTTAAATTTGACCTATTATTCGCTTAAGTTTATTATAAATATTCCTTTTCTGCTTACTGCTTGAATATTATCAATCAATATTTAGATATGAAAAGTAGTAGTAGCAGTATTTAATGAAAACTCTTTTAATTAAATAACCAATCTTTTTTAATAATCTTTTATTTGATTTCTTTTTTTAATTGTTTAGTACTTACTAACTTTACTTTCCTTGATTTAATTTTTCTTCTTTTTTTCTTTTTGTATGGCTAGACTTAAAATTTCTAAATTTTCTTTTTCTTATTTGATATTTTATGATTTGTTCATTCGAGCTCTATGAGTTTGCACATAGAATCCATCTCCTTTTTTGAGTCTTAATATTTGCAGTATTTGAAATGAAAAATAAGGCAGTAAATTTTTATTTATTTGTTTCTTTCACTAACGCTTATTACCTCAAAACCAATAAATCTATTTTTGTATACTAATAACCCTACAATTTATATCTTAGAATGCTTCATCAGCAGATAATTCGAAATCTATTTTAAAATTTATAACTGATATATACTTTAGTTTATTTATAAGTCTAAATTATATATAAATAAATATTCTGAATAATCGTCTCTAATTTCTTATCTAAATAGTCATTAAAAAATAATATAGATTTTGATTAAAATACAATTAAATTTAATACTTTAATTTATTATAAAATATTTTATGTACTTCTTCTTATCTGATTAAAAAATAGTCTATTCACTTATTCCTAATAAAAGTAAAGTAACCTAGAATTTAATTATGAGTAATAAGCTTTAAAGTGATTTTAAAAGAATGGATTGATCAATAAGAAAAATAAATGTATCATATTCCTAATTATAAATTGTAATCTAAAAAAACTTTTTACATTTAGAGTATTAAAGAAAGATATGTAAATACATTGCTTATTATTTGATGTTACTAAAAATATTAATAGTAATAATTTAATTAATGCACTCAATATTATGAAACTGAGTTTGTAAAACCTATTTATTTTTGTTAATAATATTTTTAAAAAAGCTTGATATTTTAATTTAACTAAATTTTAAAATAAAGTTTTATAATATCTTATTAATTATATTTATTGATATTTTCACCCTCAAACCTCAAAAAGCACTTTTTGTGATTTTCATTTTTGCTAAAAATAAAAAAGCAATTTAATTAAAAATAAGCAAGAATAAATGAAATAAAAATTGCTTTTTAGAGAAGAAAGATATGTTTATTTATTTTTTTATTAATATTAAACAAAAATAAGCTTTTTCTTGTACTTAATTTTGCAATTTTTACAAATTAATCAATTCTTTTATTTAAATAAATACTATTAATTAGCATGGTTACTTTGATTTTTTAATATGTGTACCCTACTCTTATAATAACTGTTGTGATTTTCACTTTTTTTATAAGATATAATATAAATTCTTTAAAATAAACAAGAATTAATAATAAAATTAATTGCTTGTCATCAAATATAAGCTTGAATATATTCTAGATAAATAGGTTTTTCTTTTCCTGCTTTTAAATTAAAAAAAATATTCGTAAACTCTAAAAAATTATTAATCTTTTTTCCTTTATTTTTGTAGTTTTGGTGGCTTTTTACTAATATGGTTTATGTTATCTTCAATAAAATAAAGAATTGATATTCAATATCTTTTTGATACAAAATTTTGTAATTGGATTAAAAAAGAAATATACTACATAACTTTTAATTAAGTAAATTGATTTGATAACTTTTACTATAATTACAAAAACCTTTAAGTTATTTCCATGTATTCATAAAGAGAGCAGATACTATTTATATTAGTATGAATATTTGATTAAGTCAATTTGATTTTTAATTAATTTTTTCTCACTGATTTCCAAGATTTATTCAATATTGACCATAGAAAATATTATTTATTCAAGCATGAAAACATCATTTAAAAAGAAGAGTATTTAAATTCTTGTTATTAAATTTTCGAGCTTTTTCATTTTAGTAATTTGGTCATATATTTTATTACTAGTAAAATTAATATTTAGAAACTATATCTATGATCAAAATATTAATTTTTTGCAAATCTGACAATTTTTTTTCTAATAATCAGCTAGTTTACACCCTTATTTAGGAGTAACAAAATAATGTTCATGATTAAAAGTAAATATAATTTCATCAAAATTGCATCTTTACCAATAAACTATTGGTACTATAAATTCTAAACATATTTTGAGCTGGATAAGAGTTAGATAATTCAAAAAAAAAAATTTTAAATAAATCTATTTTTTTGTCAAATTAAGATTGAATAAAGATGAATATTTTATGAAGATGTAAATATATACTTTTTTATACAGATATGTTGTTTCTTACATAAAATAAAGTAATAAGGGAAATAAAGGCTTTTTTATTTAGTGATAGTATAAATAAATGGTGATTTGGTTATTTAAAGATAGTTTTTTTTAGCATGAAAGCAAAGAATTTAATACAGCATTAAAAGGAAGCAAAGAAATTAATACAGCATTAAGAGGAAGCAAAAATATTTTTAAGTGTATCAAAAAAACAATTAATTTACTGGATTGAAATACTTTTGATTTTTCATTTTAGTAGATAAAGAATAGAAGAGCAGAATAGTTAATCACATTTGGTTCATTCTGCTGCGTATAAATTCTGGCCATTGCTATTATGGAATATTTTGTTTTATAGCTGCATCGTATAATTACTATAGATCCACATCTTTAGAACGGTGGTTAGAAGGAAAGCTAAATTTAATGTTAAGGGCTTCTTTAAAGAAAATCCTTTTGCGATCTTCTGCATTTTAAGTTACTGGATTATTTATTTGTAATTAATTTGTAATTACAAAATCTCCTGTTTGAGAAGACAATCCTGCTGATGATTATGTTTCAGAGTCTCTCTCTGACTACAGATTTTTAATAATTTAGTATGAGTGATTATCTTTTATGTACTTGAGGTTGTTGATATCTTGCTTTTTGATTTATTCCATCATTTCGCTTTGCATTTTCCAATATTAAACTCTCTCTCTTTCTTTTTATGTTAAACTATCAAGCTTTTTCAATTCTTACTCAAGCATCATTATTTCTCTGTCTTAAGAAGTATTTGCTGCACTCAAATTTACATTTTATTATCTTTCTTTGTAATATCTTACTCTTAGAGCCTTTTCATCTGCAAGGAAGATTAAACGATCCCATAGTATGAGCATGCCTACATGTTTACTCTCACTATGCTAAACAGTAATTTGATGGCGCTAATTCTAAATTTATTAAATGCTATGGTTGATTGAAATTGCATTCTCGTTGTTAAAGCGAATAGCTTAACTCTATCTGAGAACATTTTCTGTTGATTCAGCTAGCTAATTATTTTATTAAGAAAATGGTTGCTATTTTAATTTAGCAAGACGAGATCCTATTTGTTATTCAATCTAGAGAATCTTTTCTGTGATTTCATTTAAGTATTAGTCACCTGCTTCTCCACCTTTTTAGCCACCACCATAGCCATATCCATAACCAGAAATTTAAGGATTTAACTTTTAAAATACTTTTCTTTTTTAAAAAGCATCACATTCACCTTCAGCATGTTTATCTACATCATTAAGCTTTACATATTCTTCACAATTAATACAAAAAACAGGTAACTCTTCTTCAATCATCTTCTAATAATTTCTATCACTTAGAATTTCCTACTCCATCCTCTTTTAATACAAAAAGGGATCCTCAGACTGATAAACACGCTACTCAGCTTGCTTCAAGATAGCTTTTTATTCCATATTAAATATTCTTCTCTATCTAGGATTCATACCTTAAGCCTAAAATGCAGAAAATTGAGATGATTGAATGCTTTATGGACTAGAAAATACAGTTGAGTTATTTCCAAATTAACTTGTGACTATTTATTTATTGCTTTAAGGAGTTTAATATTAAGACTGTATATTGCTATTATTCACACTTTGGTTTTATTATGGAGACTACAATGAATAATTTAGAGCTTTATTATTTTGATTCACACTTGATTAAGCTAGTGCTTAGTTAAACCCATTTGAATAATTAAAATTTTGATTCTATCTATAATCAGACGAAACAGATGTGCTCTAAGTATTTGGTAGATATTAATTAGTCATAGGAGGTCCCTAAATTGGTTTTTCATTCTAGCTGAAACCTAGTGGCTAAGCTTTGCTATTTTCAATTAAAGATTTAGGCTAACGTAAATTGTATTAAACATTCATACTTGGTGAATTACCGCTTTATGTGCTACCAGAAGAATAAGTTTATTATATTTAAGGCTATTATTAAAATGGTTATTAAGGTATGTTGCCAATATTTTATGTATTTACAGATTTTTTTCTTGGATCATTATCATTTTCAATACTTTATCTAAATTTTTCTGAACGTAGTAATAGAGATGCTTGATTGCTATCGACTGAGGTACCTAATTATCTTTGCAACTAATTCATCATTTTAACAGTCTCTTCATATTTTTAATTCATCATTTAGGTATCATTTAAATTGTTGCTAATAAAATTATTCATCTAATTATTCTAATTTGTATTGCTATTTGGTGATAGTCCTGTTCCCTATTAACGAAAACGAGAGTCACCACCTAATTCATTAACTATATGCATTATACTATCATTAATTGAATTTTCATGAGCTCCACCTACATACATGTTATTTCCACCTGAAGGGTAGCTAGTCAAATTTAAAGTTAAATCTAAAGATTTATCATTTTAATAACTCTATCTATAACTCTTTGCAATATCTTTATTTGTTTAAGTCTTGTAGCTTTAATATTAATTCAAAACATTTTGTTAGAATTAGCGTTAATTCTCTTTTGGAACTAAATTATCGCAATCGTCTAAAATGCTATCATTTAATCTTGAAGCTGAATCATCGGTATCACTAAATATCTTTTCTAGATTCTAATATTTTAAATTCTCTTCTCTAACAAAATGAGAGTTGAAATTATTTTATTGTTAACTCTTTGGTGCTTGGTAATTTTAAAGATTATTATTAAATGTTCCTCCATTTGATTATTATAACCCTAATTAATTATGATTCTAATAATACATACTAGTATGATTTTCGCTCTCTAATTCTGTTATAGGTTAGAGGCCTTAACCACCTCCATATCTTTGTCCGTATCCTCTCATAAAACTTCCTTACTTATTTTGAACTAAATCTAAATATTTAAAAAAATAGCTTTTTTTACACTATTATATTTTATTTTATTGATTTGATGTTCCTATTTTTTCTTATCTTTCAAATACTATAAAAGTAAAAATCAATAACAAAAAAAACTTTAATCAAAATCTCAAGCATATTAAATTTTTCTTTTGCAAATAATTTATTTTCTATTTATAAATTCAAGTAATTCAGCCATTATTCCATATCAAAATTTGAATATATTCTTCATAATTATATTAAAACGAACTCTTTTCTGATTTAAAAAATAAAAATGGATTCATTTTGTAATTAAAATATAAATAAATAACAATTTTATTCATTACTTTAATTTTTCATACTCTTTTTTTAATTAGAAAAAGCAAAATTCTTCAATTATTTTCTATCTTATATTTATAATTTTTTGAGTAAATAAATGATGCAGTGACTATTTATATTATTGATTTGAGGTATCATTTAATAACTTCAAAAAAATAAAATTTTAATTACATGTTTTTTAAAAGGAAATTAATAATTATTATTTAAATGGTTAAAAAGTAATGCAGGCTGGTTATCTTATAGCATAAGACTAAAATAATTTAAATTATTAATTTTTTAATTTTGAAAAAATTGATTTTTTTTCTTTTTTTTTTTGGAAAGGATAAAATTTTTAAATATATTTCACCTTTTTTATTGATGGAATTAACTTTTAAAAAAATTAAAAAATTTTCAAAATACTTGATAAGTATTTACTATTTTTAGTATGAAGGTTAAAAATTCAATTTGTTAAAGGTAAATTTTCTTTATCCTAGGAAACAAAAAGATTTTAGAAATGTAATCATTTCATTTTTTAATAAATTAATCTGCAAAAAAGGAAATATGACTAATAATTTGGATGGAATAATCTATTTGATATAGAATATTGTAATTAGTAATTTGATGGTCTATGGAGTAAAAAAATTGAATTGTTTTAGTTATTAAATTCACATAACAATCACTTATTTCAAATAAATTAAAAATTGGAAAATAGCTTTTACCCATCTGTTTTACTATAAAATATTCTTTTTATCACATAAATGACTAACAATTTTTTTAAACTAAAACTTTATTGATTCTAAAGATTATCACTTTTCCTATCTTATCAGCAATGAAATATTAAAATACTTCTAAAAAGTAAAAGTAAATATCTAGGAGTTTTTGAATTGAAGTCTATTTTAAGTTACACTTTAATAAAAAATTCAATGTAGGAGAATTTTAAGTGTAAATTGGGAATTTTTAAGAAAGAAAAAATTTTCAAAAATGTATTATGTTTTCTTAGTCGAATGGCACACAAAGCATGAGATAATGAAAACCAATATCACAATCATCACATTCAATAATTATTACTTGTAATAAATCATCTATAACTTTTATGATTTAGTGTAACTCAATATTTGTAATCAATTAGTGGAAAAGTATATATGCATATTAATTTAAATTAATCAAATTAAAATTCAATATTTTCAATTTTTTATCCACTTAATTCATAGATTTTGTAAATATTGTACACCATAGGCATAATTTAAATATCTAATTCGTTTGAAAAACATTGAATTTATAGTTTAGTACAGTTTTCACTAGATAAGATTAAGAAAATAAATATGTTTATTTGCTATTTAAAGGATTCACTATTGAGTTTTCATAGTTAATAATTAATTAAAGAAATAAACTTTGGCAAAAAAAAATCAAATGGATAATTTAAATAATTCATGTAAAGTCGAAATGGCTGACGGAGAAGTGAAATAAGTATTTAGCAAATCTCCATCTAGATAATAGAGTGAAATGTACATAAGCCAATTATCCGATTATTCAAATATAGATATCACATTCAGCAATGAGGTTGCTGACGAGGAAGGAAATGAAATTTTCGATAAATCATTTAATTCACATGAAATAAATACAGAAACACATGATAATGAGGATCAGCTCTACTACTATCCAAAAATTATTGATGTCAATAGAAATAACTTAGTGCTGAAAAGGCATTTTTCAAAAATTGACTACAAAGGTAGCTCCACGGAGTTTCAATCTTTTTTATTGCTTGCTAAATATTTCTTTAGTGTAGGTATATTGGCTCTTCCTTATGTGTTTAATTTAACAGGGCTCTTGCTGGGTAGTTTTTTGATCGTTTTTACCTCTCTTTTCACTGTTTATTCTATACATCTAGTTATAGATATTCATAAAGATATGATCTTAAAAAATGAACAGCAGCGCATCAGTGTAAAATTAAATGCGTCTATTACAGATATTGCTCATAAAGTTTATGGAGTTCCTGGCCAAATGTTTTGTCGTGTTTTTGGTTTAATAAATAACTTAGGAGGCTGCATCTCATATGTTATTTTCTTTTAAATGTATATCATTTAAGTTATTTAAACCCAATTGATCAAAAATCTAAGCTATGAGCAGGCTCATTTAATAGCCGCGCTTGTTGCATTTGCTATCCTCTTTCCATTTAGTACAGTAAATCACTTATCTTTGTTTTGGTAGACAAATTTAATTGGTTTCTTTTTTGGGTTAATTGCTATAGGAATTATGCTTTACACTGACTTGAATTTTATTTCAGAAGTTGGTACTTTATCTCGTTAAAATAATGATTTATGGAGGACAGATCATTTTTTCTTAGTGCTAGGAATTGTTGTTTATAGCTTACAAATCATTCCAGTTGCTCTTAATGTCAGAGATTGCATGGAAAAACCTCATAAATTTTTGCCTGTTTTTAGGTTTTCTACTGCATTTACATGTTCTATTTACTTATTATTTGGAATAGTTAGCCATTTAGCTATGGGAGAGTATGTTGATGAAATAGTTCTTATAAATTTTGCTCCTAATACAACAAAAGGTGTACTTGCTAGATTACTATATACAATATCCGTTTTACTTTCATATCCCCTAAAGTTTTATGTTGTAATTTAGTTATATGAAAACCTAAAGTGCTTTAAAGAAAAAATATTTTGTTAAGAAAAATATGATAAATCAGAATACAGCACATTATTTTATGCACAAATGGCTATAGCTAAAAGATATATTTGCCGTTACGGGTTAATTTTATTTATTTTTGTAGTCAGTTTGCTGACTGTAAGGTTAGCAAAAATACTCTCCTTACTTGGATCATTTGCAATCCTTATTCTGCAATTTATAATCCCATAACTGTGTTACATGAAATACTTCAAAGTTTCTTTGTCTAGATAGATATATGGCTATTTAATATGTATAATTTTCTTTATAGCCTCTATCCTTGGTGTTTATAAATCAATGGAAAGTTTATTCGCTTCAGAATGATTTAATTTAATTAAATACTCCTACTAATATGCTTAAAATTACTTTAATTTGTTTTATACTTTTAATTCTACTATTATATAATTATATATATCTATGTTATGTTATTCATCTATTTCTTAATCTTAAATTTATAACTAATTCCGATCAGTCTTTTCTATCTAAATAAGTAGAAAAGAGTTTTATAATTATTAAATCTAATTTTAAAAATACAATAAAAGGTTAACTCAATTTATTCTTCATGAATCAAAATTTGATATTTATTCATACATCGATACATTTTGATAAAAAAATTTTATATTTTTGTTTAGCTTTATTATTTTAAAGCAATAATTTTCAAATATTATGAAAAAAAAAAGAATCAATCAAATAAAATCAAAATAAATAATCATATTATTTTTTTTTGTAATTTTTTTATTCTTTTTGTTTATCAAAATAGAAATTAAAAATACTTTGAATATGTATTAATCAAAAATAAATCAAATGACTTGGTTTTGTAAAAAATAATAATCTTTAATTTTTGTCTTTTAGATTAGAAATAACTTTTAAATTGTTTTTTATTCAAAATTTATTAATTACTGGATGAGTTTTACTTTTTGGATAGAAATAAAATATATTGTATAATTGGATACTAATAAAAAGGAATAAAAAATATATTTTGTGCCAAAACAATTTGATTTTTAGAAACAAATTAAAATCTAAGATTAGCAATCAAAATTTACATGACTGAAACTTAAAATTTTTCTGATTTTAAAAACTTAATTATGAATTCCGTTAGCAGATCTTTAAATACCATATTCTTAAGTAAAGCTTCTTTCTGCTAAACTAAGACTTAGTTAAATCCCTTAGTTTTATCAGGTACATCTGGAGCAGGAAAAGTAATTATCTCAATTATTTAATTTATAGAAATGATGTTCATAAAAATATGATTTTTATATTTAAATTAATCAGGGTACTTTATATGGCATGCTTAAAAGTAGAAACCCTGCTTTATTTGACTTAAGTGTAAGCTGCACCACCAGAAAACCTAGACCTGGTGAGGAACATGGTGTCCATTATTACTTTATGAACCATGATGAATTTTAAAAGGTAATTGATGAAAACGAATTTTAGATTTTAATTTAAATAGCTAGTTATTTATAAATCCTACAAGGTATTACAGAGTAGCAAATGAAAATACTTCAAGATTTTATCTCAATTGTTTAAAATATATTTAGTATTTAGTTTACCCAGTATTTTAGTTTAAGCAATTAATTATCTATATAGGAAGTTGACTCAGATAATTTTGTAGAACATTGCTTAGTTCATGGAAATTATTATGGTACTTTGTAAAAGCAAGTTTTTTCATTCATGGATAGAGGAAAAGTATGTTTATATTAATGATCACTTTAAATTATTTGATTTATTGAACTTTTAAATCTATTAAAGATCTGTGTTCTTGATATTGATGTTTAAGGAGCTGAAAAGGTACACAAAAAATTCCCTGGCTGGAACTATGTGTTTATCAATGTTCCCTCATTAAAGATCTTAGAATAAAGATTAAGAGGCAGGTAAATAATAAACTAATGATTTAACATTTTATTAGCTGAATATTTTTATTTAAAATTACAGAGGTACTGAAACAGAATAGCAAATACAAACTAGATTAACTAATGCAGTTAAAGAAATAGACTCTAAAAACAGATTAGGTTTCTACCACGAGATTCTTAATGATACATAAGAACAAGCTTACACTGACTTAACATCTTACCTTAAAAGATAATACCCTGGTGTTCCTATTAATTGAAATAATTGGTAATTAAAATAAGAATTATTTCTAGAATAATAAAAAAAATAAAAATAATAAATAATTTAATGTAATAGTGTGTTTATTATTTTGGTATGTCAAAATTCTAGAAATTTCATTTTTAAAACTAAATGAATGCTTATTCTTATTATTTTGTATGGCTTAATTGTTACTTTTAACATTAATTTATATTAAATTTATCAACCAATTAAATATATTATTATAATTTAACAACTAAATAGAATACTATAATTATTCTTTAATGTAAACATTATTTTCATGGTGTGTCTGATATTAAGTCATTATAGATACAAATTTTGTTTTTTTTATTTCAAAAGAATCAAAAAGGCAAAAATTAGATAATTATTTGCAAAATATTCTTTCAAAAGCTCTTTATTATTATAATTATTTTTTTTTACTTGACAAATTTAGAAAAAAACAAGCAATTTTAATTGAAATGTAGGAGGAAGGTTACTCATTTTAAAATTCGTAAGAAATAAGTGCTTAAGATTATGAAACTAAGATATTAGGATGTAGAAAACCAGTTTTTTTGGAGTTTTTCGCTGAGTAAATTTTCAAATTGACCAAATTTAAAATATAATAATATAAATAAATATACAAGTTGGTGTCCTCCTTGCAAATAACTTTAAGCATAAAGAGAATAAATACCACCATATCATCAATAACTATATGAGTACTATTAAATTAATGTAGACTATAACTAGGAATTTGCAGAGGGATTTTAGGTATGAAGAAATTCAAAATAATAAAAAATACAATTAAACACTTTTTAATAAAAATAGCTTGAAGGTATTCCTGCAGTATTTTTATTTTACAGAGGAGAAATGATAGATAGTAAATAATCGTTATATTTACTTTTATCTAATTGATATTTTTTTTAAAGGTTTTGCAGGTTTAGATTTGAAAGGATTTGGGAGACTTGTAAATAAAGCTATTGAAATGGGATCTTAGATGTTTTGATGCAAAATGTAAATTTCTATCAACAAGAAAGATTAAGTTATTAAACAAATAAATAATAATTGAAAAAATTAAATTAATCTATATAATATTATTAAAAAATATTAAGTAAAAAATTAAATTAAATTTATAAAGTAAAACATATGTGTATATTATTAATATTACTAACTCACTCTATCATTTAATTCTTTTATCTTTTTAATCATAGTCTTTTTTTATTATCTTTGCTTCATATTTCTATTTCTTTTCAATATTTTTTATTTATTTTTAAAATCAAATATGTTTCTTACTATTTGATAATATTTTTTGAATGTTTATTTAAAATAGATTTAAGTTGATTTTATGTTTCAATCTGTAAATAAATTTGTAAGTATATTTAGAATTTGTATCAAAATCAAGCAAATATTAATAGATAAGTTAAATGAAATAGAATAAAAAGAAATAAAATTTTTGATCAATTAAGAATTTATTTATTAACTGCTATTGAAAAATTTACTTCTTCAAATAAAAAAATACAATTTGTTTTTTTTATGAAGTGTTTATGCAAAAAGACTTTTTAATAAAAACTACAAGTGATAAATCAGGTTAAAAAAAAGTTTTCCACAAATAAGATAGCATTAGAATTGGTAAAAGAATTCAAAAGAACAAACAAATAAATAAATTTAGGAAGTTAGAAGATTATTGAGTTAATTAAAGGAATAAAAGAAAATACATGAAATATATATGAAAAATACGTAAAAAAAAACTTTAACTTGATGATTAATTTTGTTTATGAATTTATTTAGTTTTTAAATCTCAAATTTCGGAGGAGTTACTATCTTTTTAACTCAATGAAATACTCGAATCAGTATTTATAGTATCTACCTATTCTAAGTGATTTTATTTGCATGTTTTACTAGGGACAGTTAGTTCATCTCTGTGGTCATCAATATGTACATTACTTTCATGATCATCTTAATGGTGGTCTTAGATTTCTTAAGAATCTTTTCTAGATTGAGTTTTTTCCTTTATTTCATCAGACTCTTCGAGGCTCTGCTGGTTGTTGTTGCTGTCAGACTCTTAGGTGGTTTCTGATTATTATGTGTTTACAATATTTTACTATTCTTATATTTCTTCTTCTTGAACAGGAGGAGATAAAACCTATCTTGTTTTTGCTCTTTACTCACACAAATTTTTAAAATATACATAACCTCCAAGGTTATGGGAGACAACCATATTTTGGACGAATTCTGGAATAGAGCCATTTAAAATATTATGGAGTATAAATATTACTTAGGATTTAGAAGGATCTTCTTAATCAGGTTAAATAAAATGTCCTGCTAAAATAGTTGTAGTTCTAACAGCACTTTTATTTAGTTAAGCTTTGGGGTGACTATCTAACCCAACTTAGATTTAAACTACTCCTTCCTCTTAGTCCATGTTCTCTTAGTTCATATAAAGCAAAATTTCTCTAGAGCTGACAAAATATTTAGGCTTGGTAGTAATGAAAACAACTCTACCCATTTCATTCAACTCTTCAATGACCTCTGCAGATTTGACTGGCTCTTTAGATTTTTTAAGCTCTTCTAGGTCATCAAACAAAAGTTGACAAGTTTCTTTTACTGAAGCATTAAATGAGGTCTCTATTCTTAACATTTTTATAGAGTGTCCTTCAATATCTCTAGTGTACAGCTTAACTCCTTCCTTTTCCTAGCTAAACTTCCATTTGCTGTCCAAGTCTTTTAGTTAGTATAGCCTTTCTTTATTTTCCAAATAGCTTTGTTAGTACTCAGGAGGAACTAAATTTTGTATATCCATTTGAATTGATGTTAATAATATTATTAATTTAATAACTCTTCTTCTTATTTCGTTAAAAAGTAAGCTTAATAAAAACTTTTGTTTTAAAAATATTATTAATTTACTTCATTTGTAATAAATCGTGCAAATAAATACGGTGGGTGGTGGGTGAATAGGTTAATTTTTAAAATTCAATCAAATTTCACATGGTAAAAGACATAATTATTGTTTGTTAATAATATTATTACTAAATGACATTTAAAATTCCATAATCATTTAAACGTTTAAAAAACTCTAAAAATTTATTTTTCTAAAGCAAAACCTAAAATTATCAAAAGCATTTTTCAAAGCAAATAGAATTTCATCCTCTTGATTAATTTCTAGCCATTTTTTGTTATTTTAATTTTTTTTTTAATTTTAAGTCAGCTGGGAATTAAAACTCCATAGGTAAGGTTCGCATTGATAAAAAGAAGGATAGAGGTTTACTTTTTAGAAATAAATAAAGAAGAATGAAAGAATTATATTAATAACTAAAATAATAATATGTATTTGAATGATCTTCAATTCTAATAATCAATTAATTCTTTTACATAAAAAAAAATTTCCAGAATTTATCCATTAAAATACCCGATGGATTATTTGCATTGTTTTAAATTTGAGTGATTGATTTTTGGAAATACTTGTGAAAAAAGCAATATTCCTATTTACTTTTTGATAGATGGATTGTTGTTTACGATTGACAGCTTATTAAATTTGTTTTAGATGAGATAATTAAATAAAAAAGATTATTTAATTTCTATTTGAATAAAAGATTGAAACTAAAAGAATTTACAAAGATATGAGATCCTCAATCATTGTCATTTTAAGCTTGATTGCTCTTACCTCAGCCACCCAATACGTTCCCATCCCTGACAAACCTGATGGCGTTGGTTTCGGTAATATTAATGCTACTTTAACTATCGATGCTTGGTATGATTTATAATGCCCTGACTCTCTCTACACATATGGTGAATTACTCACTGCTTTACAAAATCAAACAATTGCTCAATATGTTAGCCAAATTAGAGTTAATTATCACATCATGCCCCTTCCTTACCATTACAACTCTTTCTTGTAATTTAAAATTTCAAACATTTCTTTCATATAAATCAAAAAAGAAATAAAATATTTCTTCAAGCAGCCTATTTGTGTATTAAAATATGATGATTTCAAAGATAGATTTGATTACTCAACCAACTATATTCAATGAAATCTAAACAATAATTTTATGAATTTATTTAAATTCTAAAACTTGCGTTAAAAAAATATTAAAATATTCAACATTTTTAAAAATAGCCTTGCTTAAGTTTTCAAGTATGTTCTTGAAACCAAGGGATCTGATGCCGCTCTTGTTTATGTTGATTAAGTATTTGAAAATCAAGATCTTTATTACAATGCCTTCAATTTAACTACTACTTAAATCTATTAATTGATTGCTGATAACGCTGCTTTGTACTTATCTTCTTTCAACGTTACTTCATAAGATGTTTTCAACTCATTCAGTGTATATGATTACAATGGTGGTGCCAGAGCTAGCTACAAACTCGGAAGTGGTTTAACAGTTACCGGTACTCCTTCCATCTTCGCCAACGATGCTTTAATCAATGATGGTTAAGATTTGAACTCCTAAGGTTGGGTTGATTTCATTCTCTCAGTTTTCGATCCTTAGCCTGATGATGAACTTATCTCAGCCTACTGATTATTAAAACTTAATTACTTTTAATAAAAATTATATAATTAAAATAGCTAATTATCAAAAAATGTAACAAGTTTATACCAAATACTATTACATACGCAGTCTTTCAATATAACAAAATGTCTGAATATGTAATTGATATCAATTTTTATTTAAAATGTTCAATATATCATTAAATTTATTTTTAAGGTTTATTCTTTATTTCCAAATCATATCTTGTTAAGTAAAAAATAGTATTAATCTTTTACATTTATAAATATTTTTTTGGAAATTTCACATTATTTTACATAAGAGACAAAATTACCATACGAAATGTTATTTTTTTCTTTTATTTTATTCAAAAAAAAGAAGAAAAAAATTTTTGAATAGAATAATTTCTTCGAAAAAAATAATTTAAATTGAATGGATCTTGTCCCTCCTAAAACAACTGAAACCTTTTTAAAATTGATTATTTGAGATAGAACTAAGTGAAATATAAGACATTTTTTAAAAATTAAAAATAAGTGAATATTAATTCTGTCAGAAAAATTAAGAATTAAAAAAAATTGTTTCAGAATAATTAAATTGAAATTTTTATATTATTTCATAAATCAATCTAAAAACTAACAAAAATGATGACTTTTTATTTAATAATATTACCATTTTTTAGAGTTTGACTAAACACAAATTACTTAAATTACAATACAATTATAAGGGAAAAGCATTTTATAAGAACAAAAATAAATAGATTATTTTGAATGAAGTTTATAAATTTTTAATATAAATGCAAAAATTTGAGAATTAATTTACACTTTGAGTACAATTTTATTTAATTAATTAATTTTTTTAATTTTATTTATCAAAATCAACCATCTTCTAATTTATCTTTAGGGTACCTCTCTTCGCCAAATAAAATTGCTATAGAGGTTGCTAAAGATTTAGAGATAACTCTTGCATCCATTCCTTACGCTTTGAGTATATTTTTGTTATATTTAGTTTAGTCTATGATTAATTCTATTCTTTCTTGAAGATTTCTTTGTCGTTCTAAATTTGATATTAAATTTATAGGAGTCTAAAATATTTCTGTAAGAATTTAAACTTGTTAAGCTCCACATCCATTTATAGATCTTAAGATATGGCCAAATTATTCTTTTAGGTTTAAATTACCATTTTTTTTATTATTTTTTTAATATTCCTACATAGTGTACTAAAAATTTAATATATGATCATCATTTATACTTGAAATATGCTCATTAAAATGCTTTAATATGTTTTTATGTAAACAACTTATCCATATCATACTTTCTTGGAAAGATTTTGTTCTTTATACCTTAAATTTGTCTATTATCTATGTAGTCATAATAGCTGTTTCAATAGCACTTTAAGAAACTGATAGATGCTTAGTATTTTTGATATCACCTTCAACCAGATAGTAGCAATGTTTCAACCCACTTTTCTTATATCTATTAAAGGTATATAAATTTTATTTAAGCATATTAATTTCAGTTACCTATATTTCTATTCTTTATATCTATGATCTTAAATACTTGATGCAAAATCATCACCAGTTTTTCTTTCAACTACATAATCTAATACATAAGTTTCTGTGACGTTATCAATAGCTTTTTAAAAAAAGAAATATCCATTTAACATAATTTTAAAATAATTTAAATTTACTTGTGATGTCAACGACCCATAAAAAGTCACCTAAATATATATTTTCTATTTTACAGCTTACACCATTTTCCTCTAACTTTTATTTGATAGCTAAGATTCTTTCATTTTTATCTGTTCTTTCTCTAATATCAATAATTAAATATATTTCATATTCCTTTATCATTCCTTTTTTTATCCAAAAATTAAAAAAATATTAATTTAATTTATCAAAGATTTACCTTTTGCTACTTTATTTAAGGAAGTTTTCTCTACAATTTTTTAACTGATATTAGACTGCTTTAACCCTAAAGATAACTAGTTGGGAATACTACGATTACTTGAAAATGGCAAAGAATTGTTTATTTCTTCATTTTCTATATCATCATCATCAAGATCTTAATTTTAAATTTATTTTAATTCTTTGAGTGTATTTCTTGGCTATATTGGTTCAATAACCTTTTTTTCTTTCTTTGTACCTTTGTTTTTTTTCTGAGTTTAAACTGATGAAAGAAATTAAGAATTTGTATCCAAATCTTTAATCCTTCCTTCATAGTCAGAATTTCTATCAGAAAAATTTTCTTCAAATTTATCATATTTTAATAGTTTACTTTATGGATTCTAAATACTTTCCATCTTTGAGCTTCCTTTTTCAGTGTTAGAATTAGAATTATTTATCCTTGTTCTGGAATTTTTCCAATTACTCATTTCAGATTTTTCTAAAAAATCTAAAAAGTTATCAAAATTATTATCAAAACTAATCTTTTCTATTTGATCATCTAAATCCATTTCATACTTCTTATTTTCTTTGGTTAAAATGTTTTCTACTTCTTTTTATTACTATTGCACAAAATATTAATCTTCTTCCTCCATAATATTCTAATTTTAACTTTAAATTTGATTGCCTTATTATTAACTCATTGCATTTTCCTAAGAGTTTTCTTATATTCCTGCTAATGATTTAGCAACCAGCTTTTCATATAAGCTTTATGATAACTCAATACCAGCTGTTGTTAAAGAGAATAATTTATCTCCCGAAACTAGTTATCTAATATTTTTATTTTTTTATATATATAATATTATAGATTCAATTCGATTTCATAAAAAGTCAAAATTTTTTATTAAAATCTAAAAAATGCTAAAACTTTTTAAGAAATTTTCAGAAATTTAAAAAAAAAATAATTTATTTAAGAGGAGTTGTGTTAGAATCTTTAATGATATATATATATAATTATTTGGTATAATTAATAAATTTATATTTGATGATAAAAAGGGGTAGATGTTTTATTTAAAATTGAAAAAAAAAATTTACGTAATAATAAGATTATTATTGAGAAGAGAGTCTGTTTGGCTGAAATTTTTTATTTGAAATTAGTGATCGATTTCTTCTGATATTGAATTTGCTTTTTACTTGATTTCTTTAATAGAAGCTGAATTCTTTTTGAATTCAGCTCTCAAGCAGTAGAGACAAATTAATATAGCCCAATTATTGGAATATTCTTTAGGGTTAAACTTTCTTTTTTTCTTGTTTGATGTATCTTGAGTTTATAATCCTTCTTTAAGATCCTCTTCTTCACTAAGAAAAGAGTTGTTTGCTAGTAAAGGTTTTACTGATGATTTTTTAGATGAAGAACATGATTCTTTATTCTAAGGTAAAGTTGATTCTTAATCAGAATCAATCTGTATTTTTTTCATAGCCCCATTATTATAACTTCCTTACTTTTATAGTTTATTTTTACTTGAAAGTTTAAAACTATTTAGAATTTCATTTTAAAATTTAAAAGCATCATCTTCATAATCATAATTCTCATCAACCAATTTTTCAGTTTTTTTAATTTACTAAATATCAAATTTCTCTTAACTCTTAATTGCTAATTCTTCCTTATCATTTATATTTATTGCATCTTTAATTTCATTTTCAAAATCATTATTATCTTTTTGTTCAATTTTTAATTCATATGAATCTAAATGTTTTAGTTTTAAAGGACTTTTTTCAAATTTATTTTTAAGGTTTTCAATAAAATTTTCTTAGTTTAGTTTGTCATTTTCCTTCTTGCTTTACTTATTATCTTCATTTTTTGTTTCTGGTTTTATATACTAATTGAGAATATTAAATAGAGTTTTATCTCTATTCATTTCTAATTCTTGCTATTCTTCATCACTCAATAATGAAATTACCTTTTATCCACCTTTATGTTTACTTAATACTTCTTCTTCTTCATTTGTTGGTTTTTATTTTTTAGAATTTTTTATTGTATTTTTAATGCCATTAAAATCTTTTGGAATATCTTCTTCAAAATCCTTATTTCTATTGAATTCTTTGTTTAAAAGTTTGGAATTAAAGCAATTGCCAGGCTTTTAAAATAAATTTGAGGAGTTTTTTGATGAACATTCTGAATTAGATTTAGAATTTGTGTTATGTCTAAGATTATCAGTTTGCTTTTTCTCTTCATCTGAATCAGAGTTAACTGCATCTTCAAAATCTTAATTAGGATTCTTTAAAAAATCTTTATAATGAGCTTTAATCAAGCTATAGATTAAATTTGCCATTTTTTCTCCTACATTTTCTAATTATAGAGCTTGCTATCCTTATTGAAATTAATTGAGAATAAGATTAGATGTGAAAATGCAGTTTATTTGATAAATTATTTTTTTTTGAACTAAGAATTACTTGATAAGATTGGTAAAGGGTATTTTTAAAGAGATTTAATTATTTTAGCATAAGTAAAATTTTAATTTGCTCCTCTTCTCATTGATTGCTATCTTTCGAGCTAAATAAACTTATCTACTATAAATTAATTGCATGGATGAAGTGAGCTTTTGTTAGCCCTAGTTTTTTAGAACATGTATATAACGAATGAACCCTTTAATTGCTATTAATATGCTCTTTTGGGTCTACTAAAATTTGCTACTTTTTTAATATAAAATTTCAAACTCAATTAGATTTTAATAATTATGCATATAATTTTACACAGTATCTTCTTTTTAATTCTATCAATAATTTTTAAATTAAAATAATAAATTTTAGGAGCGAAAAAAATACAAAAAATTAAAATAGCTTAATCAGAAATTAAAATGATTATTTTTTAGTAGAATTTTAACCTTCTTTTTCATTTTTTTAAAAAAAATAAACAAAAATTATTTTGATTTAATTTTCAAATAATTCATCTCAAATAAATTTTGTGTATAAAAATGTTAATTCTTTAATAAAAATATAAACTTTTTGTTTTATTAAATTAGTTCTCCTTTGCTATTTGATAATATCGAAATTTCTTAATATTATTCTAAAAAATAAATTATTTAGTTTACTCAAATTAAAGCATTTTACCAATTTAAATTTATTTCATGAAATACATCATAAAGACTTTCAGCTTTAAATAATTTTATCAGCAATCATATTTTGGATTTAGTAAGAGACCGAAATAATTAGATATTGATTCTATCCTTGAATAGCATAAAAGCAAAGATGGATTAGAAGAGGAGCTCAAAAAATATGAAAATAATCTCAAAATTGATACAATTTAGCTAAATTTAAAAGATATTTGTATCCCTAAAGAGCATTTAGAAATCAGATATAGTAAAAGTTCAGGTGCAGGAGGATAGCATATTAATAAAACAAATAGCAAAGCTGAAATCAGATTTAATATAGATACTGCAAAGTGGATAAATGATGATGTGAAGAAAAGACTTAAATCTACATATTAATAATATATAAATCAGGATAATTTTATGATTCTGTAATGCTAAGCAGGAAGAGATTAAGATTCTAACTTAAGAGAAGCCATAGAAAAGTTAAGATAAATAGTTTGGGAATGTTCTCTTCCAGAAAAAGAAAGAGTTAATCTTATACCTGCAGAAACAAAAGACCTTCAAAGAAAGCGTATTGATGTTAAAAGAAAAAAAAGTGAAGTAAAGTCAACTAGATCTATCCGTTGAAAGAACAAAATAAATTTATAATTACAAAAATACTTACTTAACAATAAAATAAGTAGTTTTAATATTTATTATTCTGAAATAATAAACTTTAAGTAATTAATTAATGATTTTAAACTTCTTTAACATTTTTCTAAAAATTAAAAATGCCATTTTTATATATTTATATATTTATTGTTATACCTAATTATCTCATTAAAATTTTGTAATTTTTATCTATTTAAAGTTAATAGTAATTTATAATCTCTGCTTAAAAAATATATTGGAGAATCTAAAATTTAATCTCAATTTCTATAAAATAAGTATTTTTTTGTCAACTAAAAATTAAGATTGTTTTATTTAAAAAAATAGAAAAATTATTTTGATTATAAACATATTAAAGCTTTTTTTTAAAAATTAGAATTGTTTAAAGTGATTATATTTTATCATTTATTGCTATTTCTGTATTTTTTTTTGTTAATAGACAACTCAAAAATAATAAAATAAAGAGCTTATGTTTTTTGTATTTTACCATAAATAATCAAAAATAAAAAAATTAATCAAGATGGTTTTGAATATAAAAAAAATATTTCAAATAAGATATTAAATTTGTAAAATATCTTCGATGATAGATGGTAGTAGATAGATTACATTAAATACCATTAAAGTTAGGATTTATTCATTTTTTAAAAATGTTATCTTTTTTTAATAAATTAATCAACATTATTTTAAAACTTTTATATTTTTAAATATTTATTGTTTTTATTCAATTTAATTAAACAGAATTTACTTAGGATTGTTACTCATAAATTTATTAGTAATTTTTAAAGGAATGTACATAGATAATTTACACTTTTAAACAAGTAAAACAGGTAATAATTTTTTAAGTTACGTGTTTCAAAGAGAATATTACTTTTGGAGGAAAAATACAAAATCAACATTGAATCACATAAAAAAGTTTTTATTGAAAATCTTATTGATTAATGTTTTAAAAATACCAATAAAAACTCTCAAAGCCATTTAAATGACAAGGATTTTATTAGATACAAAGAAAGAAAATTATTTTTAAAGTTATTAAAGTTAAAAATATGTTGAAAAGCTAAAAAAAATATGTTAACTGATTTTAATAGATAATATTTAACAAATATGTATTATTTTAAGCCATAAATTAATAATTCAACATTTTTCTATTTTGAAAATATTTGCTTCACTTGAATAAGAAGAAAGCGATAAGAAGAGCAATAACAACAGCAAATACTATGAATGATTCAGCATTGTTAGGGATCTTTTCACCTTCAACTCTCTTAAGAGTACCAACTCTATATTTTTCTTTATTTTTGAAAACCTTTTCAGAGTGTAAAAGAACTCTCTTAAAAAGCCAAGTAGCTTCTTTACCAGCAAAAAGCTTAATCATGAATGGGCCGGGAGGGTGAGTCTTCATTTATTCAGTTAAATTATAAACTCCATTATCAATAATAACCCAACAGTCATCAGCTTTGTTGTGCTTAGCAACTTCTTAGTATGTAATTTCTTTCTTGTCAGCCATCTTAACAAACTATACTTAATATCTTACTTTTTTTTTTAATTGATCAGATTTTTTTTTTTAATTAATTGTTTTTGATGATATCTTTCAGATATCTAAATTAAAAAAATATCTTTCTCTTCCAAATATTATGAATGATTCAATAAATTATCATTTATTACGCAATATATCTATCACAATATCTTTATAGAATTTAGAAGCCAAAAACGTAGCCATCCGTTTGTACATGTAAATTAGGTTATTTATTTCTAATTTAAAAAAATATTTTCTTCATGAAATTTAAAACTTACTAAAACAAAATTTTAAAATTAAATGATTTGTTAACTTTTTATTAGTAATTAAATTTGATAAAAACATTGAATTTATTAATTTAAGAATCAAATTTAGGGATTAAAAATAAAAAATTTAATTAAAAAGAATGTTAACCAATATGTTTTTTATTAAAATCAATTCATATAAAAAATTTATATTTATTTTTATCAAAATCTTTTAAATCAACAAATTTAAGCTCTATTTTATTTGTGCTTGCTTTTATAGTTGTTGGAATTTATTTTGTGAAAACCCTCTTTAATTTGATAAAAATTTGTTTGAAATTAAATAATTGATTTCAATTTTATCAAATTTAGACATAAATAATATATTTATAAATGGAGAAACCTAAAAAAATAAGTGAAGAAGACTTTTTTATAAAGAACAAAACATTTAGCATTTGGCTAATTAAGAAAAAAAATAAATACTTTGATGATTTAAGCACAAGTAAATAGAGAAAATATTTCAAAAAATTTGTAAAAAAATGGAATAAGAAAGATCTATCAAGCATTTATTATGATGAAGGAAAATTAGAAGAAAAGTATGGGCAACTCTTGAAAAAAAAATCATTTTGGAAATTAGAAAATGAAGATACTGAGGTATCTAAATTATATAGAGAATATCAAGAAGCTTTAAATGGAGTGAATTAAATGTATGATTTTAAAAATGATGAAACAGATCACAAAAAGGCTCTTAGAAAAGCTATTCGTTTGGAATAAGGAGAGAATGATGATGATAAAGATAAAAGAAAGACTAGAAATGATGTTGAATATGACAGAGAAAACAAAAGAGAGTCTAAGCGTGAATAAGATAAATATGATAGAAGAAGAGAAAGAAAAAATTAAGAAGAGCTTTTAGATGAGTTGGTACCTAAAAAAGTAGGTAAAGAAGCTATTTTAGAAAAGAAAAGAATGCAAAATTAAAAATTGAATGGAGGTCGTGATAACACAGGAATTGACGATTATGATGAAGAATTTTTAATGGGAGGAGATAGTTTTTAAAAAGCTAAAGCCAGAGAAGAAGATTTTTAGAGGAAAAAACAAGAAAAGGTGTAAGCTCATAATTACGAAAGAGAATAAAAACAAAATGAATATAAAATGACAGAAGAAAAAGCATTATAAAATGCCTTAGATAAATAGAGTTATATGAATAGATTTAGATGATTTATTCTAAAATGTTAAAATAATCACTAAATTAGCCACTAATAAAATTTTAAGTAATTTTTAACATGTTGAGTTATAAATTTATTATTGGCTTTAAGAGTGTTAATAGAATATAAATTAATAATTGAATCTACACTAATAAAAAGGATAATTTTTACTTTTTAATTAGTTCATTGATTTTTAATTAAAATTATTTTAGATATTTTGTTTTCTTTGTATTTTATTTCTTAATTCATTACTAGTACTGTTTATTTGCTATCATTTGCTTATACTCTCTAGATGCATTTCTTTTTCTATTTGCTTTTTTTAATAGTAATTTTTTTAACTGTTCCCCTAGTTGATTATTTTATTAGTTTATTTCCTTAATGAATTAGCAAAACTATTCTATATTCTATTTACTAGGAAATTCATTCTAAATAGTTTTTGTTGTTGATTATTTATATGTTTATTTGTTATTAATCTAATTTAGTTTCTTTTTGCATTTTATCTTTGTTTTGCTAATATTTACAGGAGTTAAATTATTATACTAATGTTTATTTATATCATATTTTTATTTTCTTAAATAAAATTTTAATTAAGGTATCTTTTGATTTTTACATACTTATTTATTATTATTTTAAACCATTTTTTCTAACTTTTTTGCTTGTTTTTTTTATTTTGGTCACACATCTAAACTTTCTATTTGCATATTATCTTCTTTATTTTACTAAATGTTTACTTGTAATTCATTTTATTTATCTTTTTGTTGATACTTATCATTTTTTTGTATTCCCGATTCTTATGTTTCAAGAGTTTAATATTAGTTAATATGTTTTAAATTAAGATTTATTTATTTTTAGGTATTCTATTCATTACTCTCATTTTTATAACTAGAATTATTATTTTCTTTTAATGACTCATTTGACTTAGTTCTAGATATAAAGTTTTAAACAGATACATGGTTAGATGACAAAAATGATTTATTGTTAATCTAAGTTTTTTGGCTATCTCCTACTCCTTAGGTTTAAGCTTAAGTATTAAGAGAACTAAAAAGTTAGCCAGGATTTTCTTTCGAATTTTAATGACTGATGTTACAATTTTAATTTAATTAACTTTAATTTTGCAAAATTTCTTATCCAATTTATGGATTTTATTTTTGTATTTTTTCGTATAATATATTTTGGAGTCTTTTCTAACTAGTGGCTTATTTTGCTGGTTTTGGAATTTATTTTCTGATCTAAATTGCAATAGCTACTTATTTATTTTCTTATTATTCAGTTTATTACTATTTACTGCTGCTTTCATTATTTATTTTTTTAACATCAATTTTTTCATCACTACTCGATTCTATACTTTCACATACTCTAAATAATTATTTTTTGTCTTAATTTTATTAAGCTTTATTAGATACTTCTTCGCCATTCAATTTAGTAAAGCTTTCAGCCTATTTTTATTGGATATTTTCAATTCTTGATTTTTCCTAATTCGAGGATTCGAGCGTACTGTCAAAAAATCTTTTCAAAGATTAATTATCTGGGTTTCTATGAATAAAATTACTATTTTCTAATTCTTTAATATTTATTATATTTTGATTTACTTCCCCTTGCATATTTTCTAAACTTTCTGAAGGTTTTACTATTATCTCATAAGGTTAATCTTTGGCAAAAAATATATGTCTTTACCATTTCTAATGAGGATATTTCTTAGGGCTTTTATCTTCAGCTTTTCCAAAATAAGAACTGAATCCGTTCAGCTTATCAGGAGACCTTTCATCAAAAGGTAAACTTAAGAAATTATTAGATTCTTTTCTAGTAGTTAGTTTTTCGCTGGGTGTAATATTTTAAAATAATGGGTGACTATTATTCACTGGAGAAGGTATTTTAATTTTTAATGAAGAATTCAACTTTAAGCTCCCTTACTAGTCTTAATTATTTATAGATTTTTCTTAGCTTCCATCTTCTTGAGAGGTGCATTTTTTAAAAATTATATTACCTTAACCTTTTATTGGAATTTACTAATCATCGAATCGTAGCTCTTAATTGTTAATATAATCATTTAGAATATTTTCACTAACTCCCATATTAGCAAAAAAATTAACAGTTTATAAGTAATTACTATTATTTCTTTATATTTTTTGTGAATTAAAAATACTGTTGGCAGGTCTACAAATTTATGATTAATTCAATCCATTTGACTACCCATGAGTTGCATTATGCAGACTATTAGCTTTATTATCTATTGTATTATTCATCATTAGTTGTAACTGTAAATTTTTATTTTAAACTGAATTAGCATCTCTACTCTATTTCCCTTCACAGTATTTTTCAATTAATTTAGGATGCTTTTCTTTAGGATGCTTAGTAAAATTCATGATTTACCAATCAATAAGCTTTTTGGTCTTAAAAAGATTAATCAAGTATTTTTTAAAGATTATTAAGCAAGCAATATCAATGCAAATGTCAATCAAAAGTACTATATATTTAGCTATTTTGGATTTAGTCTTTATAAAGATATTGTTTTCTTGATCAAATGCAAAAATATCAACCAGAATGAGGATTGTTGTGATGATAAAAAAATGAAATAATATTAGCCATATAAAAAAGGCTATTATTTTTTCTTTTGAATGAGAACAAAAATAAATATGGCTGCAATTAAATTTTTTTTCAAATTAAAATCTTTGAACGTAGCTTTGTTTACAAATTTCACACTAAGCTTAAGAAATATCGGCATAAGTTTATTAAATCCATTCTTTTATGCATTTTTCATGTATATATTTAGAAGAACCTGAACACTTACAAGGGCTCATTAACGGCCCCTTTTTTAGTTTTTTATTTATAGTTTTTCCCTCAGTGTATTCCATCTACACATTTGACATATTTTAGAAGATACCTTATTATGATTTGTTGTTTACATTTTCATCATCTTCCTCTACTTCTAAGCATATTCTGCATTATGGAGGTTCATAACAATCATGTGATAATTACTACTACTACTACTATTATTCTTATAGTTATTGTTAAATATGCTATTTTTAAGAAGCAATTAAACTCTTAAAAGTATTTTCAATATATTTTTATGTTTCATCTTCCTTCACTTAATCCTTTAACTAATCATTATTTATTTTATTTTATGTGTCATTTACTTCATTTATTTGCATTTCATCAATATTTTTGAAAATATATTATTTTTAATCTTCAATATTAGATTGGCCAATCATATTTTTTGAGTATTGTAAATAATTTTTTGAGAAATCACCTTCAATTATACTATCTCCGTCAGCCCCTTAAAATGCAATAATCTAACTCTTATCTAAAGTGTTTTCTCTATCTTATTAAAAAGAACATCTGCTCTTTTCATCATCCTCATTTAACTAGCTTACAAAATTATTGTTCAACTTAGTATTTACTATTTTTTACTCCTACTATTTAGTTTTTTAATATTCAGGATTCTAATTATGATGAAAATTAGAATCATTTTAATTAGAATCTTTAATTAAATTATTTTAATTTTAATCTATATCATCTTATCCTAAAGCTTGAAGCTTATTTAGACATCTTGTAGGAATTTAAGTATCCATGTATCTTCATAAATAGTAAAGAAATTAAATTAAAAATTAATTTACTTTAATTATTATCCTAAATGAAAAAATAATATTCATAATTAAATACTGAGTTATAATTAAATGAAAAATCAGTTTAGAAAAAACATTAAAAATCCTAATTAAAGTATTTATTTGTCTTTTCCACTATTGTAACATTAACTTAGTGTTGATAATAATCTATTTGTAAATATTTACATTTTACATTTTTCCTTTGTAAAGAATGTAACAAGCTAAATTATTTGTTAATTTATAATATAAAAAAATTGATTTTTTATTATTTCCTTTATAAATTATATAATCCTAATAATCTAACAAAAGAGAAATAGATGAATATAAGAATATGTAAAAGAATAAACTTCTAAGATTTATACCATGATTTTATCTAATAATAATATATTTCTGTTTGTACATTTTTTATTTGATTTGAGAGAATTTAAAATCTATTTTTCAAAAATAAAAACATGGTCAAAGAAAATATAAATAAATTCATATTTTGTAGTTTTATTTATCTTTTAAAAATAGATACCTATAACTTTTTATTTTTTTACTGCATTCTTACAATAAATCAAAAGAATACGAAATGTTATTTTTCTAAACTCCTTAATCATATTTTGTGAAATACAAGGTACTAGGTCTGAGTGAATGGGGTAATTAAATATTTATTTATTTTTAAGGTATGTTTATTTTAGATAATATTTATATAATTATTATTTTGAAAATGAAAAATATAAATAAAAATGAAAAATAAAAATCCTGAACAAACATATTTGATGAAATATTAATCTTATTTAAAGAAAATTGAAAATTAATTTTTTAAAATAAAGTGAAACATGATAAAATATATGTAAAATAAACAGAAATTTGAAGTTAATTATTTATTAAAATAGGGCAAATAATGTATGTTTTTATTTCTATAATTATGTAAGCTAGTTGCTACCTCCAAAGTGTATTTTTTATATAAACTATTCAAGGAAGTACTAAACGGATCAGAAAAATAAGATTAATAATATTTTTATTTTTAGTTAAATTTTGTTTTTGCAAAATCAACTGTTTTGAATTTTTTTTAAAGGATTAAAAGATTTTATAATTTAAATTAGAACTATTTCCTTTAGAAACTAAATATTTATTGATAAGTTAATGTTTTTGAAAACAATCAATGGATATTTTAAACTACTTCTTCAGGATTTAAATTATTTGTTTTATCATTTTAGCTTAGACTAAAGTTTTAAGGTGAATTATTATTTCCTTCATTGGTTTATAGTTCATGGTTAGTAGATATATTATCTAATTATTCATTATTTTAATTCAAAGAAAGTGAGAGTTTATTCTTTTCTTCAGTTAAATTTTCATTTTTTTAAATATCTTCATTTGAAAATTATTATTTGTTCAATATTTCAAAATTTGTTTATTGTCCTTCAGCTTCATCATATTTTTAATAAGTATCTTAATCTTTTTGTATTTCTTCTTTACTTTATTCATTATTTTAATTTGAAGAAATAATTAAAGCGTTTTCTTCTTCATTGTGATCTTAACTTAATAAAGAATTATGAGATTAAGATTCTAATTGATTCTATTAAATATCTTAATTTTTATCAGCTTAATATTCTGTCTAACTTAATATTTGATTATTTTATATCGATAATGACCTGTTTTACTATAAAAATTAAACAACTTAATAAAATATTTTAGTTTTAAAAAAATTTACTTGTTATTAGTCTTATAAAATTGAATTATTTTCCCCTTGAATTAATAAGGACTATTTATCTGTATTTTTAGGTGTTGAACTTTATAAAAGACTACTATCATCAACCAACTATTTTGTCTCATCATATTAAATAGAATTTGATTTTTTTTCATTGATTTATGTTTGTGTATTTTGTTCAATCTAAATTTATTGATTGCAATTTTGATTTTTTGTTTAATTTTGCTGCATCATAGGATTTTTATAAATTTAAGGCTAAAAAACTATTTATTCGTTTTAATCATTGTGATCGGATTTTTGAGAATATTACTTTTCTTTTTATTCTTAGTTACTCTGATCACCTTATTAAATTTAATCCTAAAAGGATGAATATTAACTTTAATTCATGTCTTAATCAATATTTTTTCCATCTGATGAGAATGTTTAATTTTATATCGCTTTCTCTACTTCTTACATTTTTTCTCTTTGTATTTCACTATTTTCTTCCTCTTCTCCATTTTCTTATTTTCCATTCTTATTTTTAACACCCATTCCTTATAAATCAAAAAATTCACTTGAATCATTTCTCACTATTTCTCCCATTTGAACTTCTTCAATTCTAATTTTATTAGGTAAGTAAATTGAGAAAAATTAAATTAATAATTTGGGCTTGTATAAATTTTAATTACTTTTTATTATAAGTAAACTAAGAAAATTTGAATAAATCTTAATTATAGGAGACAGGTGTATCCTATGCTTATTATTTAAGAATATAGGGATCAAAATATTTAGTATCTCTATTATCATTGACTTTTATGTTTAATGGAGTTTTTATTTTCTTTTATTTCATTGCTTCCCAATCAATCTAGGCAAAAAATGGGTGATTCTTAACATCATTTGTTCCTTCATCACCGTATCCTAATCTATTTTTAGGCTAAAAAATATTATTACAAAACTTAATTTAAAAAATAATTTTCGCCTATTTACATTAACAACTAGCAGCTATTGCAGAAGGGATTTAGCAACATCTGATAAGTTCTTTGGAATAGGAATAGGTTTCTATTTAATTTTTAAATTGCATATAAGTATTTCTAATATTCGTAATAATTAAAATATTCATACATAAATAATATTATGAAGCATCTATTTTTTATTATTAGAATAGAAAGGAGGAGATCCAGTGAGCATTTCATACACTAAAGCTCCAAAACTCCACCAATCTACAGTCTTGTCATGTCCTACTTCTATTTTTATCATTAAAAATAAAATAAAATTAACTAAACTCATAAACAAAGTAGAAAAAGCAATTTTTAAATACTATTATTAACAACTCAAAGTAATTTAAAAGGATTTACTGCTTGTAATTATTTCAGGAGCCAGGTATTCTGGTGTTCCACATAAGCTGTGAGCAGGTGCATTTTCTATTTGATTATGAAGAAAATAAAATAAATATTTTTGTCTAACTCATTTTGAATTTAGGATTGCTCTAGAACAAAAATATTATAAATGGCTATAAGTTTAACATATATAGGGTAGAATTTTATGATAGATAATAGCTTTTAAAATAATTACAATCAACTCCAATTTTTGATAAACCAAAATCAGCTAGTTTCAAATTTCCTTCTTAATCTAATAAAATATTTTCTGGTTTGAGATCACGATATATAATTTTATGTTGATGCAAGTGCTCCAAACCAATTACAATTTATGCTGCATAAAAACGAGTAATTTCTTCAGAAAATTTGCCATACTTCTTAAGATGATGGAAAAGTTCTCCACCAACCATAAAATCTAAGACTAAATAGAGTTTTTCATTAGTTTAAAATGCATAATGCAACTTCACAATGAAGGGATGATCAATTTTTTCTAATATTTATCTCTCTGTCAATGTATGTCTTTTCTATCTTTCATTTTTAATACTTTTCTTCAGAAGAACTTTCATAGCATATTATTTTTCTAATTACAAAAAAATATTAAATAAAAATATTACAAGGGAGATTGTATTAGAATTTTTTTATTATTTTTTAAGTATTTACATTCTAATAAGTGAGTAACAAGCATTACTTTACCGAATGACCCTTTACCTAAAACCTAATGTTTTATATAATTTTTTTTCAAATAACTGGGTTAAAAGGAAATTTATCTATCGCTAAGGAAAACATTTTATTTATTTTACTTTTTCAAGCTTAAAATCGCTAATAGAGATCTTTTGAGATGCTCTCTAGAATTCCGATGACATGTATATGTCTTGTTACTCATTATTTATTTCAGCATTTAAATCAGTAATGAATTCCCTAATTTCAGATTAAGTGGGATCCTATTAATTGTAATTTTAATTATTTGGCATGCGTGCTTAAAGTTTCTTTGGGCTTTTATCCCTATTTTCATAAACTGTTTGTTCCCTCTAGTTCTAGCAAACGTTTCCCATTTATATAACTTAATGATATTTTGTTATTGCTTGCTATAAAACTGATTATCTTCTTTTAATTGATAAATTATGTTTTTGATTATTTTTTTTTTCAGTAATCAGATTAATTTTGAGAATATAATTTACAAGTGCTTTTAGGCAGCAAAATTTCCTTAAATATGTACAATTTTTATGGAAAAGAATCAAGATATAGATTTTAATTTCTAATAATATTTTTATATACAGAGCAGAAAAAGAATAATAATTGATTAAATTTAATACATTTCAATAGAGCTTTTGCTTAATTTTTACTCATTTTTTTATAATTTTGATCATTTACCATTAATATACTTGAGCTTTATATAATAGTGTAATTTTCTGAGCTTTTTGCAGTATTATTCAAGTATTTTCAATTTTGACAAACTGAATTCGTAAATTTCTTATTTTTATTTGTCTTTACATTTTTAGAGTTTTAATAATAATCAAATAAATTTTTGAAAATATTAATTCATCTTGATGTAATTAAATTGAGATATTTTTCTCTTTTATTAAATAATTTAAATTGTTGAATCTTAGATAATTTTATTAAGTATAAATATATTTAATTAGATAAATAAATATCTATTACTACATAATTTAAATGACTTAACCTTCTGTTCAAGAAATTAAATTTTTAACCGTATCCAAAATTAATTAAAAATAAATACAAAAATATTACAAAATAAAGACTAATAAATCAAAATTTTGCTCTAATTTTTTTATTTTTTAACCTTTATTCTAATTTCATTGGAATTTTACTGTAAAATCAATTGCGTCATTATTTAACTTATTACTTAATAAATTTATTTTTAGTACACCTAAAATTTATTATTCAATTAATTTACTAGTACCAAAAACCCTTAAATAGAATAAAATTAGCTTCTGGAAAATTTTATTAATTAAGCATCAATTCAAATTAGTTAAGCTTTTATCAAAACATTTCAAATTGCTTACACTTTTTTACTTTTTCGTTTAAAAATTCATTTTTCTAACCATTTTATTTCTTTGAATCGGAATTTGAAAGTAAAATATTTTTAATATTGGAACCAATTTTAATCTTTAACTTAAATAAATATCTTAAAAATAGTCAATTTTTAATTTTTAGTTAGTCAAAAACTTTTAACTAAAAATAAATTAAAGAATTGTTTATTTTCTAAAAATCAATCAGAAAAAATTTTGAAAAATTAATCTTTTTTGGTTAAATATTTTGAAAAATTTTT